>JALPQI010030533.1:0-349122 GCA_025490895.1 Thaumatotibia leucotreta | reverse complement strand
GTTTACAAAGATCATCCTATGCAATGTCATTTTGACAGATTGCTTATTGCTGTCGGGCATAAATGAGTTGGGGTATATTTCGAAACCCAAATATAAAATCCGTAGTTAATTTATTTATGCGTAGCTGAGTGGTGTTATTACACATTACACACACATATAACACATTTTATTGTTATTTTATGATATTTATCTTACTGAGAAAAATCTAAAGTCTACCATACTAAAAAATGCGTTTATTTTCAGATTCATTAACCTGGAAACGTTGCCCACTGATTCCCCTCTTAAAAGTTATCTATCTAACGCATCGGGTACTTCTAACAAAGATAACGTTGGTGAGTATTTCGGTCGTTCTCAATTTATACTTTTGTGACTATAGCTTTTTTTAAAAGAACATAAATATTAGAGTGCCCATATTTTACGAATTTTAGAAATTAATAACGCATACCCCCTAATTCGGCTTTTTTAACCCCAAAACACCCTGAAAAAAAAAAACAGATCATTCCTGTAACAGGAACCCGTGCCGACTTTCACCTGAAATTCCCATACAAATTACTATGAAAAAAATATTTTTTTTGAGGTATCAGAAACCGATTTAGGGGGTATGCGTTATTAATTTCTAAAACTCGTAAAATATGGGACACCCTAATAAATATATAGTTTTAATCAGGAATGTAGAACGATATTAAAAATAAGTAAAATATTTCAGTAACGTATGCCGTGCAACCAGACTCTACGCGGGAGATAGTGGTCCCATCGTCGGTCTACATGAGTCCGAAGAAATCCTCCGTCACTAACAGCCCGCCACCAATACTGCGAAGAAAAGCTAAGAAGAACATGATCACCCCTAACCATAACGTGAGTTAATGTATTGTATCGAGTCATATTACTTATTCTCATCTGGAGGATTGAATACTGAAAGTGTTAAATACCGGTTATATGTCCAATCCAATCCAGTTTGGGTCGAGAAAAACAAGTTACTACGTGAAGATTGCATTTCCCGGCACTGTGCCGAAATATCGGATGATCAAAAATAGTTACATCAGAGGACTTGAAGATGAGGATTTCCTGCCAAGTTGCTAAAATAGGTAACAAGGCCGGGAATCCGTTTTCACGTCGTGGCATGTATAGTGCTTTTCTCAAACATACAAAGAAATACAAAAAAAAAAATTCACAATGTTGTCGAAATTAAAAAAAAAAGTTTCTTTGAAGGCCTAGGCCTGAAAAGTGTTATGAAATTCCATTTTCATCCCAGTGAGTTACTGCGCCCTAAAAGCGATACTTCAGAGTCTATTTTAAGGAAAGACAATATTTCATTGAACCTAGAAGCGTGTGAGACCTAATAGATCTGTTTATTGGCAGAGTATCAATGTCCATTATTTAAATTCGGGTCTCAACTAGTACATTTCGATACAAGGGCAAAAAAAAAAATCCACGAGGGTGTAAGTTGGAGCCCTAGTGAAACGTGGGCGACAACCACCCGAGTTAAAAAGAAGTTTTTACACGTGTATCGAACGACTTTTTTCATAACAAGTGCCTTAAAAAGAGAACTTTACGCGCAAAGTTTACTTTTCCCCTCACTAGCTCGTAAAGCGCTCGTTTATCGTTTAATACGAGCGGGTAAAAACGCTTTTTACACTCTTGTGAATAAAGTAATTTGACATTGCTCTAATTCCTATAGCCTCCTAGTGCCTAGTATAAGTGGATCTGTATGACCGTAGTAAACATGCGCAATCGGAGCTCACATGTTAAATTGGTCGTTCTCATGGGTGACTTTGTAAGCCATTGGCTATACTTAAATTCCAGAAGTAACTCTATTCTACGATACGTTTCGACATTGAGTTTTAAATGATTTCTTTAAGTTAATTTACATTTGGATGAGATTTTTAATCATATTTCCTCGCGATAGTGAGGGGAAAAAAGTTGTATTACACTTGGCGGCAAAGTTTGTTCAACTCTCGTGCCTTGAGACCTTCGCAATGCTCAAGATTCCAGTTTTTGAACCACTCGCTACGCTCGTGGCTCAATTTTGGAATCTTTCGCTAGCTCAGGTCTCAATATTGGCACGACAGTTAAACAACAACTTTGCCCCCTTGTATAATAAATAACTATTTCCGCACTAGTTAGGAAAATTACTTTACAAGTAGACAGAAAGCCTGTATAAACTAAAAAGGAAACAGTTGTCAATTACCTTACAGTCGATATCAAGTATAAGTTTCCGACTTGGTCCATAAAATGACAGACCATACAACGCTGCCATTTCTTGCTGTTTGTTCTTACTCTTAAGTACTTTTTACTTTTCAGGCGTGGTCAGAGACGATAAACAAGGCGATGGAGACGACCGGAGCGACGCCGATCAAAGCTCTGCCGTTCAGTCCTTCTCAGTTCCTCAATTCGCCTGCCGCTCTATCTTTCCCTCCATTTGAGGCCACGCCCTCTTCGTTATCGCAACAGCTGCATACGAGGGTAAGAACATTTTCTTGTAATTAACAAAATTTCTTTGCGCTTGTTGGTACCATGATCTGCAGCATTGCTTGTCATAAACCAAAGGTACACCACAATACCAGTTACCGATAAATTGCCAGCTAAGTTTTATTATATGGGAAGTGTTATAGTTGGAAGCTCTATATATAATGTTAGCTATCAAAAAGAAAAAAAATCGCTGGATTGACAATAGTTTACATGCCTCACAACGCATATTGGCAAACTTCTATTGTGCAAATCTTTACCAAGCCATTTTTCTTATACTTGACTAATACGACTAACAGATGACGGTGCACGGTAATAGTGGTACAAATTAAGCAAAAAACGTCTAAAACGCAATTAAAGGGTAGATGTAAAAAATTGTTACTTATTATACAAGGGGGCAAAGTTGTTGTTTAACTGTCGTGCTAATATTGAGACCTGAGCTAGCGAAAGATTCCAAAATTCAAAAACTGGAATCTTGAGCATTGCGAAGGTCTCAAGGCACGAGAGTTGAACAAACTTTGCCGCCAAGTGTAATACAACTTTTTTCCCCTCACTATCGCGAGGAAATATGATTACAAATCTCATCCAAATGTAAATTATCTTAAAGAAACCATTTAAAACTCAATGTCGAAACGTATCGTAGAATAGAGTTACTTCTGGAACTTAAATATAGCCAATGGCTTACAAAGTCACCCATGAGAACGACCAATTTAACATGTGAGCTCCGATTGCGCATGTTTACTACGGTCAGACAGATCCACTTATACTAGGCAATAGGGGGCTATAGGAATTAGAGCAATGTCAAATTACTTTATTCACAAGTGTGTAAAAAGCGTTTTTACCCGCTCGTATTAAACTATAAACGAGCGCTTTACGAGCTAGTGAGGGGAAAATACATATTTAAGGGCTTAGTCAAAACACACTATCGTTTCCAAGGCTAGTCATAAAAACTATATGGGCATCTTCGTAACACAAAAATATGACGATAAGTTTTATTTTGATTAAAGAAGGTCTTCTATTATTCTAACTATGATTTTTTTTACAGTCATCCCTAAAAATGTACCATTCTTTTTAAAAAATGGTCATGAGATGTATTATTTTCCAGGATTGGGGTCCACTAGCGAGCCCGTTGCTCCACACGCCGACGCCCGCGCTCGGGTGCAGCCCCAACCTCACGCCTATCAACAGCCACACCAAACACAAGAGTAACACACCCAAGTAAGTTCATCGGTTTTACGAAATAATCTTACATAAATCTTGCAATCTTATTGCTCTGTGAATCGTAACTTCTATATCGGTTTTGAGCGTCTAGCCTGCGGTGCGGATAAATCAATATAGTTTCAGATTTCTAAGAATGAACATTTGACAGTTTAGAAATGAGCCTTATATATATGATGTTAACACTATCGGAAAAATGATGAGTCTTACCTTTTTATTAATAAGGATTAATCTATAACTGTGAAAAGTTCATTCTTAGAAATCGGTAACTATAATTAGCATCCAGAAGGTTAAGCATTAATAGTCAAATCTAAAAATATACACAGACGATATTGTCAGTCAGTAACTTAATTATATATGTGAGTAAGGATAGTAAGGAAAATAGTTTACTCAAATTAATTTTATTTAAAACCTGACTTTCAAAATAAAAGCTATGAGTATGTAACGATCGATTACTTTATAGAAGATTGATGCCAATCGTCCGATAACGATTAGACGACGTTAAAAAAGCAACAGAATGCCTTGAGTCTTAAACCGTTCTTTATCTACCCAATAACTAATTTACTCTTATTTAACCCTACATCGATTTCCAGAACTCCCACACCATTCAAAATCGCCATGGCAGAAATCGGCAAGAAGTCAGGGCTAAACTACGAGCCATCGAGTCCGGGGCTGCTCGTCAAAGACATAACGGAAATTATTGAGCGCGAGGAATCTGATAGTACTGTGCAGCTCAATGATTCCATGCTGTCGTCCACTGCTGATCAGGACGGGAATGCTGCTCAGGTAATTTCGTTAATTCCGTCTTCGAATTCTCAAAGATCAGTAGAAAAACCAGGTCTGAATCAGCCGTCTTCAAAATTCTAGTAGCAAGAAGTTGGGGGAACTGAGAGTTGAGTCTGGGTTCGCTTGTCAAAGAAATAATATAGTTGCCGATTTATAAGAATGAACATTTGACAGTTTAGAAATGAGCCTTAGGTATATATATATATATATATATATATATGAAAAATTGGTGAGTCTCATATTAAAAATGATTAATCTATAACTGTCAAAAGTCATTCTTAGAAATCGGCAACGTATCGTTGAGAAGGAGGATTCGGGTAACTCTGTGCTCAACGAATCCATGCTATCCTCCACTCCGATCCGAGAATACTGTTCAAATATTTTTTTATGGTTGTACGTTTTTTCCTAGACAACATTTTCGCAGAATATTGGTTCAAAGAAAATATTTCTCGTATTTTCGTTTCATAGAGTTATCATTTTTCAGGGCTGTTACATTGTATAATCTGGTTTTGTATATTTTTTATTGTTCAGATATGTAGTTCTTAGAATTTCGTTTCATAACGTATTCAATCAAATATTATTAATTCGTATAGTATTTAGTGTCCATAACCAGTTGTTTCAAAAACTGAATATTCATAGAATGTTGTTTGTCATTGTATCAAACTTAATATTTTTTATTCAGTCATAATTAAACTATAGAATTATCATTACATACCATTATACAAATACAAAAGAAATACCTTTGTCCAAAGAATTTTAGTAAGCGATTTAGACCTGGGAACCGGTCGACGAAGCCTCGATGTGCGGGGCTTCTATTTCTGCTCTAAGGGATAAAAGGTACCTATCCAAGTTAGAGTAGGGGAGGTACAAATTTGTTATTTTAATGCGGGGGGCTCCGCCCCTGAGCCCTCGTTGTGGGGGGCTACGAACGCCCGTCCCCCCTTTTTTGGTTTCGCAAGGATAACGATACGTAAACAATTAATTAAAAGTAAGCAGGTATTTTATTTATCCGGGAAACTACGCTCGAAACCTAACCAATCCAAGTCGGTTTTACCCTGATTTCTTACTTGGATTGGTTAGGTTTCGAGGCTAGAACGGATTGAAAGGCTAACTAACCTAACCTAACCTACTTTGCCTACAACCTACCTACTTTTTCTGGTAGCAGTTTGGTTTTTTTTAGTGGTAGGGCGAATCAGTGTTTACGAAACAAAATACATGAAATATGATGAGTCATATTTAGATGAGTATTTTTAGGTAAGAATATTACTATGCAATAAAGTAAATAGTGGAACTAAATATTATATAAACTTGTGACTATAAAACAATAATCTATGAAATCAGTGCCTACAAAACAAAAATACATGAATGTAATTCTAGTGTTTGGTTACTTTGTAAAATAAAAAAGTTAGATAGCAATATACATGGAACTGAATGTCTGTGAAATATGTTTTAAGCAATTGAATAGTTTATGAAACAATAATATTGGAACAGAAAGTATATGATCCAAATAATATATGAACAAATTTCCGTGAAACGAAATTCTATGAAACTTCTGTCTATGAAACAGTGTGCCACCATTTTTTTAATCCTTTCTATACCATTGAAGTGGTAGATGGTGGAAAGATGGTGTTGTAATGGAAAAGGATTAATTATCATCATACGTCGCACGCATCATATGTCGCACTCTAGCGGGCAGTTTCGTGGCAACGTACAAAAAAATCTTAACTTACGAGTATTAAAATGTATTTAGTATTTGTAACAGTTTATTTGAATTTGTTGAAAAGAAGCAAAACGTGTATTCGCTATAGCCAGCGTAGAAGAGGAAGTGAAGTTTATTCATACACAATTAAACATTTCTCCGAGATAAAAAATAACATACAATTTTTTCAAAATTCGAATTTGCCAATGCAGTCTTCCTTTAATGTAATAAATAAGACTATGAACAAATTGTCAAAAGTACGCCTGCACCCTAAAGGAAAACAAGTATATCTGAAATTACAAAGTGTCTTAAAATCGAATCCCGGGAATCGACACTAAAAATGATAAATAGTCAAATTTAAAACGAAGAGGTTGAGACTACAAATAATGTTAACCAAAACACACTTCATTGACCGTTGACCGCCGGCAATTTAGAAAAAATATTAATAATATATTCGCATAAAATATCTACTTAAGTCAATTAAATATTTCACATACTAGTCAATTGTATTTTTATTTAAAATTGAATGAATACTAAAAAATAATAAGTTACTAACATACTACCATAGTTTCTAAGATATTTAGAATTGTACATTATAAAAACTAGGTACCAAATACTAAGTACAAATACTTCTGCTTATTTGAAAATGAATTGATGTATTTGTGAACCTTATCTATCATTTTGATAAGCCACCAAAATGCCCGCTGGAGTGCGACGTATGATTATCATGGATCCCACCGAGAACGTCGAACTTGGTCTTTTTTTTGTACATCTAACGAGCCGTATACTAAAGCTGAATTGTCCCCCAGGCCCATGACTCCGGCATCGGCAGCCTGAAGCGCGCAGCGGAGCAGGGCAAGGAGAACCAGCCGGCGCACAAGCGCGCACGCAAGGCGCTCGCACCCGCCTGGGGCGCCGCCACCTCCACGCCCAGCGCCGCCAGGGTGCCCGACGTCGCCTTCATCGTCGAGACCCCGGTGAGTGCTGATCTCCGGCTCCTTATACCGCATCTATACCATTCCTCAATATAAATAGATAAACAAATCTAAAGTCTTACATTATTCCATAACCGCGCACTTTTAGATGACAATCTTGGTTTTATTATCAACTTTCTTAAAATTATTGATACTTATTAATATTAACGTAAAAAAATATCTGCAAACGTGTTTCTCGATATATGTTAAAGACGTCAATTACTATGGAAAGTCAGCCATATTTGTTTACTTTTTTTGGAATTCTATTGACGAATGTTATACATTAAGGACACCGAAATACCAAGATCCCGCCTTTTCCAGAGAAAATAGGAATACCGGTATATTTTTTTAAATACCGGGATCCCAGTATTAAAAAACACGTTACTGGAAAGTCCTAGTATACATTTAGCGTGGGAAGAGAAGAGGGCAAGACGAGTTTGTAAACTTGATACTTCTCAGGCTATTGCCACTTGCGCTACCCGGCGCTTCCCAAAATGGCGGTATTTTGTGCGGATGCCAAAGGACTAGCAGTGCGAGCGGCAGTACGTGTTTAAATTCCGCTCAGTATGCGTCTAGCGCCTGGAACAGAGGGAAACTGAAGCGAAATGAGTGGTAGGGCACTATGTAAATACACATTGCACTTGACTTTGCTGCAGCAGTATTTAGGGAGATATTGCTAGCAGCGCGAAGAAAAGCGCCAGGGTTAAAGTAAATGGCGCATTACTGTAAGGCCTGAGCTGAGTGGCGAGAGTCGAGCGTCCAAGGGATTAGGCCGGCGCACACTCAGGTCACGCGTATACGCTAACATGGACGCTCCGCCGCACACCCCTCTGCCCACACCGCTCGAGCGTCCACTTTAGTTTGCGCATATCGTTCGCTAAAATGTATTGTGTGAAAAGTTTCATAACAAACAGGCGTCCAATGTTGATCAGCTTGTTAAGTGTGGCTGTTAAGTTTGCTAAAAATATTTCACCGTAAATTTATGCACATATTCAAGAGCACTTTCCTTTCCTTTTTATGTTATTTACTTTTGTATGACCATAATAGTCTCATGAAGTGTCCCGTTATTAGATTTGTCATAGCTTTATTTCAATGTTATTACTTTATTTCAGAGCAAAACCCTTGCCGGTGACAGCTCCGTGATGTTCTCACCGCCTTCCATCGTCAAGAACTCGCTCGCCGAAGAATCCACCAGTCTGCACAGCTTGATGAGTGCCGAAAACACGCCCGAAACGCTCAAATACGAGGAGATTGAAATCGAATCGGTCGATAAAACTAAGGTACAACACAGGTCCTATATCCCTACTAATCCCTTACCCAACGACCTAGACCCTAACATGTACTACTACGAAACTACCGAACTAGGCAACCCTAATGTTTTTAGAAACATAACTAATATAGAATCCCCTAGAACCTTTGCACGGTTAAACGCAGATAGGTTAAGAACGATCACTTCAGGGAATGACTTATCGTGCGAAAACAATACGAATCTGATAGCTCCCAAAGAGGTACTAGCTAACGCGTTAGCGGACCATATCTATAAAGTAACCAATCAGAAACCATCGACGTCGAGGATTGACGAAATTTTAACTAATAAAATTATGAGTAGGAGCACCGATTATACGCAGAAAGAAAATCAATGGTGGCAGATGGAAAACAAAGATTCGGGGCAAACTGATGAATTGTTTTCTAGTGATTACTATGTGTTCTCTGACATGTAATTTTTCGTGTTAAGATGTTTATTATTTCGTAAGAATGAATTGACTTTTAAAATGAATTTATAAGTAAGGTAAAAGTACGTATTAATTATTTTTATGGACTGCGTAACTAACGTAATTCAAAAGTTTAAAATATGTAGATTAGCGATTTTAAGTACTCTTTAGGGTTTCATTAGTTGTAAGAGCACCAAACAACGTTTAACGAGATTAGAACGTAGGCTACCAAAGATGAAAACTTCATCAGATGAATCGTTGTGAATTAATATATTGGTAAAACTTTAGCTGTAAAAAATAATTATAAAATAAGGTAATATTAACGAAAAATATACCTCAAGTTTACCATGCACCAAATTATTTTAGCGTTATTTCGATTAAGAATTTCAAGTATTAAGTTAGGTTAAAAAACTTTGTTTTTGTATAAATTGGAATTTCGGGACTACAAATGAATGGGCTGTTATCGCAGTATTCTAAATACTTAATAAAGTATTCTTAAGTATAAAAACTATATCGGAACTACTTAAAAATGAATTAATGGAGAAAAAAACGATAAAATTACTAACATTATCCCTGTAGGCGTCCCTATCCTTTCCTGTATTTATTTATTTAATTTTTGTTAATAGCATTTTGCTTTGTAATTTTGCGTAAAAATATTGATTAACGTACAATTATTAATTTATCTAATATTTCGACTAAAATCGTCTCTCCGACGCGTTGGTTGTGGAATTGTGTAAACTATTTATTTCTATGTCATTTTTTTGTTAAAACTATAACAATTTTAAATATAAATCGGCAGCTATACTTAACGAGTACTTTATTTGAAATAAACAAATGACATTACCCTTATACCCGATCCTTGCCTCCACCTTACCTCACCACAATATTGACAGACCAGTGTTGTTTTTTTATTTATAAAAAACTTATTTATCTTGTTAAATCGATTGTTTTTTTGTTACTATTTATATTCTTTAAAATGTTTTAATTTATTTTATAGTCGTAGTGCCTATGTATTATGGCAACATTTTTGTATTACTTTGCGTATTTTTTTTTCTTGGTAGTTTAATGTCACTGTCAATATTGTATATTGTAATTCCAATCCACAGTCCAAAGAGATCCAATGTCATTTTTTATTTCAATAAATGTATTTTGAAATATTATTCTGTTGATTTATTTTTAAAACACCTTTTATGACCTTGAAATGAAAGAGATGAGAGAGAGTCAAGAGAGAAAATGTCAGAATCGAGATACTGAATATATTTTGATTGTTATGTAAGATTTATATTGTTCGGAATCTCTTTCCTTTTAAGGGCATCGTACCTGACAAAACAACAACGCAAACCAACCATTTGGTTTGCGTTGTTTTCATGTAAAAGTTACGATAAGGACGACATTTGCTTCAATCTTTATACGAATTATCTGTTGAAGCGCTCTTATTGAAATAGATACAATTATTAGGGCGTGGCGTCTTATATAATAAATAGTAATAATGTAGCGAGCAGCATAAGAAGCCTGAGATTAGAACTCGAAATTAATCAGTTTGTGAAATTTTAGTGTGGATTGATGAAACGTTTAGTCGGCCAATACCAATAGTATAGATTCA
This sequence comes from Thaumatotibia leucotreta, assembly GCA_025490895.1. NCBI lineage: Eukaryota > Metazoa > Arthropoda > Insecta > Lepidoptera > Tortricidae > Thaumatotibia > Thaumatotibia leucotreta. The sequence goes on along the minus strand of JALPQI010030533.1, from coordinate 338,664 downwards.
CTCACGATGGCGCGCGGTTATGTTGTAATAATAACCTTTAACCGATGTTAAAAATAACCTTTAATGCCATGACCATACGAATCAAGCGTCTTCGTGAGATGATGATAACGATGGAATAAACAAAACTCCATATCATTCAGAGAACAAATAAAGCGGCAATAACACTTGATCGTTCGCCTCATGCGGTCGCCGAATTGAAGCACGAATGTTTGTATGCGGCGAATGACCAAGTGTAATTATTTATTTATTTTAAACTTTATTGCACATAAAAATATACAATTGGCGGACTTAATGCCTTAAGGCATTCTCTACCAGTCAACCATAGGGCCAAACGGAGAAAAACAAAGTGGGTGCATTGAAACTAATAAACTGAAAAATACAATTTGGATACTAATACTAACTAATTATCGCATTATTGCATACCAGCTGGCCTAGCCAAGGTGCCATTCTGCAATCGTATACGTCGTAATCGTATATCGTGAGCATAAAATAGTATGGAAATGGCCACGTGACTTAAATATCGACGACAACGTGTAACGTGCATTCTGCGATTTTTTTGTCATAGCAGATTCAACCCTACTAACAACGTACAAAGTGCTATCTACGATGACAAAACAACCGCAGATTGCACCTTTACGTTGTTGTCGTCGATATATAATAGGCACTTAAGAATCGTTGCTAACATCAACAGTAACAAAAAATCGACCAATCCGAACGAACGATTTGGATATCACTTAGCCACTCATAAACGTTCGTTATTGACATGTAAAATAAGATTATCCACTCTTATTTTACATGTCAATTTAGTATCGCAAAAATCGAAGCATGTCAGTGACAGGGCAGAGAATTGCATATAGCTCGCATTATAGGTCCGTCGCGCGTCCGGAGAGCCCGTCGTAGTGAAGAAGTCCGCCGTTCGCTCCATCAAGTTCGAGAAGGAACCTGACATCAAGGAAGAACCAGTGGAGTTCTTATTGGTTAGTATTGATCAAGTAATGACGTGTAAGTAAATATCAGGATCAAAAATCAAACCAAACGACGGTCAAATTTATTTAACGAATTATCTAATTCGTGCTTTTGTCTGTCTAGAAAATATATTTGAAGTGATAGATGAAGGGTGGGTTTCACAGCAGCCACTTAGATTGAAACTTTATTATAAAGGAAAGTTTCTACATTGTTCGGTTTGTCAAGTGAAAGAAGCCCGTAGTCATGTTTTCGTATACAGAGTGACAAAATGGGTGGAGATCTCTTTAAGGGCCCATTCGCTATCGTATTCTGATTAGGAAAAGTATTTTTTTCTGTCACTGTCACATGTGGATCACAACATTTTTTTGTTACACCCTGTATAATGAAATTGAGAATCTTTATAATATATATGAAAAAGAAGATACATTACAGATTGAGTTTAAATTGAGTATGGTAACCCACCCGAACACGTATTAAATTAAAATATTCGGGTTTGACAAAAGTCACATCGAGGGGCATTTGTCAGTATTCCTATTACATTCAACATGTACCTACTGATAATGGACAAGGTTAACTCAACTCCTCCTTTGACACAGAATCCATGTCAAAGTACGGCAGAGTAAGAAGTAGCTACAAAGGAGGTTTTTAATGAGAAAATTAACACGCTGGTCTTAGTACGTTTGACAGCCCATTACGCTAGTGTACGAATAATATTTGCCTTCACTCTAAAAATACCAATTAATCTTTTGAATGCCAATGACGGATATATCGTAGGTTCAACGCCAAAGTCCGATAATAGAGACGATAGGGTAAATTGCTACGGACTGGCCACTCTCCAGTAACTGGACATCTTATATAAAAATAAACTCTATATGCTTATAGTTAGAAAACATTTTAAAACGATGTGTCATGTCAATGTCAATCACTCTACCTCTTCCAAAATGAATTCTGATTATAACTATACCACTAATTGGAGTTCAGAGGCCAAAGAAACTATGAAAATATTGCCACAACAATGAAATTTTCTTACAATAGTAAATCCTTATTTTCTAAAAACAGACGTTGAGATATCTAAATTATTCGTAATTTTAATTCTTTAATTTATAGAAACAATTTTATTTACTTATTTTCACGTAAATATAAGATATTGTAATAAAAACTTAATTATCCGCAATTATTAGTAACAAAATTGGAATTGCGCTTGTATCACCTTAGGTGTTAATAACATTTGTTATAGCAATTTAACTACCAAAACCAAAACTCTATTTCTGCATACGTTTAGAAATATAAATAAATAAATAAATATAATATAAATATCTTGGGACATCTCACACAAATCGACCTAGTCCCACGGTAAGCTCAATTAAGGCTTGTGATGTGGATACCAGGCGACGATATATATAATAGATAGATACTTAAATACATAGACAGCCATGACCAAGGAACAAATATTTGTGATAAATAAATACACAAATAATGCCCTCGCCGGGATTCGAACTCGGAACCTCCAGCTTCGTAGGCAGGCTGACAATCAATGAAAATTCAATGAAAATTGCAGAATAATACTTTATAGCGTGCTTTATGTTCACATTTCGTATTCGTAAAATTCCTTTGACCTACAGATTTTCTTTGGCTCTGCTATAGTTCGCCATCTAAATTATCATACAGATCTAACGTTGTGAAACCAGCTGTCGCTAGTTATAATCGAGTTGTCAACTACAGACATTACAGGGGTAGGTATGTAATGTTTTTATTAGGAATTATTTTAAATAAATTAATTGAATGCCAAAAAGGTTGTCGAAACCTGAAAACTTTATTTGACAATGATATAGGAGACTTTGACAGATTTGACAGTAACGCATCTGTCGTAGTTTCGTTGGCCTCGAACTCCAATTAGTGGTATACATAGGGTTCTTTTGTATATAAGGTGGCCAGTTACTAGCAATTGACCCTAATAATTATGCACGTGCATAAAGTTCTAATTCAGTTTTGTCACTTTGGTGAAGTGACGTCTGAGTGACAGCCTTTGTATTTGACATAGCGTCGATAAGGTTAAAGAACTGATATGGATATGACTTCTCCCGTTTCTTAAAAAACAAACAAACTTGTTATAAATATGTATTATAGTTTGGCTAGCGTTTTACTCACTTGAAGAATAGACAGAGATAATCATCCCGCCTCTTTCTTACGCTTAGGCAAGGTGCCATATAATCAAGGATACAATAGGAGCAAAAACTATATGGCATGCATATCTTTTTTGACTTAATATCAACTCATTGCATCATTACATGCATATAGTTTTCGCTCCTATTGTTACTGCCGAATTTAGTTTGCCAGACTATATTTGAAATCTTAAAGACTAAATTTAACGCATATTCTATGAACCCTATCTCTATCTGCTGTTCTAATTAATGTAAAATGTTCAGTCTGTTGACCTTAGGCACATATCTGATAATAGTACATTGTGCATCAAGGGAGGTAAGTACGGAATTACTAACGAGAGTGTTAGAAGCCCGACGCCGTCAAGCGGAGGGCTTTTATGACTCGAGTTAGTATTCCGCTTACCGACCGTGACACTTGCCGGCAAAAAAATAAGTTTTAAGACATAATATTATTAAATGACGTACTGACATTTCTATTACTCCCTAGGGAATTTCACTTTTCTATTACTCCCGCTACGCGCGCAAGCAATGGCGCGCTTAGACAGCAAGTGTGATGAAAAAGGAATTAATTATAGGAAATCCAGTTTTGTCCTTTCTTGATCATGGAGATTGAAGGCATATTTTGTATTGTATACAGCAATAATAAGAGTGTTATGTTGCAGGGCGACTCGTGGAAGACATACGCCTGCGGCAAGACCCAGGATCAGCTGGAACTGACCATGCTAGCCCACCAATACCTCAAGAAAACTGCCCTCAAACCGAGATCCCTTAACTTTTGTTAACTCTACTTGTAAAATCGGAATCGTCACAAATATTTTTCTACATCTTTTTTCTTTGAATGGTAGTTCAACGTCATGATTGTACATATGTACGCAGTTAATGCATGATTGCACGCACCGCGCAAATTATACCTACTCTTAATCCTTCGTCTGTGGTTGCAAAGGATTATATGGACAATTGAGTTTGAATTCAAATTATGAATTGATTTGAGTTTAATACTTATTGTACGGATCCTTATCAAACACAGACGAAGGGTTAAAAGTTCTATGTCTACAAATACTAACTTGAAAATAATAGGTACCATTTTTTGGATACCTACAATCCGAACTACGCTTTTTATTTAGGATAAGTAGTAATTAATTTTGTATGATTCTGCGCCTATTATGTGAAAGGTTAGAATCAGAGCTATTGATACCATTTTATAGTTATTGTAGTTTATTTTGGATAAAATAGTCATGAGTTCTTCCATTTTCCACGACAATTTACATATAAACAGAATTACCAAGTTCAATAGTTCATATTAAACCCATACATGCGATTATAGCTATTTTCTAGTAAGTATTTATATCATTTTAGGATACCTTTTTTTGAATATTTGTGTGTGAACACGTCAGTACGCTTTTAGATTATCGTGTTAGTTAAGTATTATATTATTAATATTATGATAATTTATAGTGATTTCTTGATTTCACTTAGTTTTTCTCAGTCGTTCGGAAATGATAGTTTCCTATTTTCGAACACGAGTTAAAGAGATAGATTCGAGGTAAAATGTATCAGTCTTGTACCTTTTGCGTTTATATTTAAGTGTTAACTTATTAACACTAAAGTACAAATGTTTAGATTTTGTGCTTTCATTTAGCCTTGTACAGTTTTGAAGACTTTTCGTGTTGGTATAAATAAGTTAAAACTTCTGTGGTGTCATCTTTAATTAAGTAATCTTGTGTATAACTTAAGTTAAATATACCGTGATTTAAGTGAAGCAATATTTATGGTCGATTTTATTACGTTAATTATAAAAAGTAACTTTATTTTATGTTTTTCTTTGTAATGTCTATTATTTTAGTTTCGATTTTGTTTAGTAGCAGAATATAGGTTAAAATCTTGAAGGAACATAATGTTATTTTGCTTTATCTGGTATTTAAAATTTGCAGCGGAAGAAAGCTATTTTATTTTATTTTTTATTCATTGACAACTGAAAATATTGTTAAATCGAAGGTATCCATTTCATATTAAGAATTATCTAATGTGATGTTACTACATAAGTTTGCAATTCAAATCTATTCGTAGGTACATGTAAGCACCTTGATACAACGATTTTTGCAATCATTTTTGTTTGTGTTGTAATTTCATAATAGTAAAGAATAAAATTGTAAGTATTCAAAATCTGTGTACACAATCACAAATGAAATACATACCATCGCCAACACAGGTAAACCATTTGTATACCTTATGCGTAATAAGCATTACGAGGGGTCAGATAACATTTGACTATTGCTTTGTTGCTCAGAAGAAAAATAAAACTAGAAGTAAAAATAAATAAAAATTGGCATTAGAGAAACCTTACCGACAATTTCATTATTTCTACACCGTGTTTTTATTGATTTCCGTTAAATTCGACAGGTTACTTGGGACATTAAAAGAAGTTGCCAGGTATATCGGCTTTTGTTAATTTCGTTTTCATACATAATAATTGTAACGGCAAGTGTGAGAGAACCTTAAGAATAAGATCTAAGGTGACTGACGGCTGCTGACGGCAGATGTCAAAATAAGTAACGTTTGGATATAATAAAGGTAGAAATACACTTGTTGAATGTTCAGTCATTAAACTTATTTTTTAATAACTCAATAACAGTAAGAGTTAAGACACTAGTTTCTTAGAGGAATTGATTATTTTTGACCTAAATAAGCTTCCCTTAAATTTAACGGAAATCAATTAAAACACGGTGTATAATCAATCAAATGTACATTTAATATTTTCTTCGGTTACCGCGAGGATTACTCATGAAATAAAACTATGGAAACAAATCACGAATCCTGTAAAGTGTTCGAAACATCGGGATGAAGTTAAATTCAATTAATATACGCGAGTTTATCCGTTTTCGTAGACAAATTAACGAGAGCTCGGAATTTCATTAGTAGTGCGAGCCCACTTAGCGTCTTTCGAGCGTCGTCGCCTAGTGAACGTTCGCATAGCTCTAACAGAATGCGGCCGTTCACCGAAAGACGTTAGGTGGACGAGGTCCCTAAGTCAGAATATGACGGTAGAAGATATGTGGAAAATTATATTTAAAATATGAGGCTGTAAAAACACAATTTCACCACATGTACAATAATTCATGCTCTCCAGTTATCTATAATTTAATATGAAATAGTACGAGGAATTGTGATACAACGGATGTCAGAACTAAATCGTTTTGTTAAAATATCTTACAGAGTACACTACATATTGAAATAAGGCCAGAAAGAAGTAATTCTGGCTAAAGGATAAATTAAATATATCTCGTAAAATTAGAGTTGTAATAAACTAGCCTATCCTATCTTTAGCCAGAGACATTGTCAGATTATAAAATAATTATGTTTTTAGTATAGATGGTGTACTTTTTAGGCTCTAGTGCGAGAAATGGGTCATTTTACGTCAGGTCCAAAACTTCGGAGGGCTATCTGTAGGTACTAAAAAAACGTCGTACGAGACACGTGCAAAAACGAAATTCATAACTCGTGTCGATTTAAAACACTCCCTGTCGGTCGTGTTTTAAAACATCGCCACTCGTTTCGAATTTCATGTTTTTCGCACTTGTGTCGTAATGTACTATTTTGTAATTAACGCATTATCAGCCAGAATTACCTCAATGTACCTATAGTATCAACACTCTAAGATCGTTTTGCTTTTGACTTGTAGCTATCCTAAAGGTTTCTCATGACGGTTCCACTTTAACTGTTTATCGTGTTATGCGTCACTTTAAAACTTTCATAAGTGTTATAACGTGACGGCAACCGACAAGCGATAAACAAGGGATAATTATAGCTTAGATCTCTATTTTGATCATGCTCAATGTTCAAGCTTGGGTGGCCACAATTTCTGGTAAGAGCACAAAATTAGTGCATTTTTAAAAGTGTATTTTATCTGTTATCAAAAAAATTGTGGAGTTGAAGTGATCAAAGAACAAAAAAGATTTTCATAAATCATTCCTCATACTACGGTTCACCTATCCGCCGGTTGCCGATGTTTTATTTGGCTGACTTTATTTTATTTATAATTATGTTTTATTCTTTGACACTACACGTGTGAAGGTTTCTATTGTACATATTATAGTTTAGAAAGGTTTGTAAAAAATAAAGGTTTCCAGAGAATTCTTTGTTTTTTCCTCACGTAAGACACGTACACTACGTCTCACGTACTATATAGGTACTATGGTACAGTTGACGTGAAATATATAATTACGGTTCAGGTGCCAAAAATACATAGTGTATATTTAAACGACCTTAATGTCTAGGCAATAAAGTCGTGTAAACAAATAGGCAAGTACCGATTATTCCATTTATTATCTGTCTGAAAAAGAACGGAGATTTTCTAATGTTTGTCTAATGATTCTAATGGGTGTCTGGCTTTGTAGGCACAGCGTTTGTGAATTGGGAATTAACCTCTATTTACAAATATTTCTATTTCCAGAGCTTAGGTTAAATAATATCAACATTTTTTGGCTTGTTTCTTGTTATTATCATCATCATCATCATCAGCCTATGAGAGTCCACTGCTGGACGAAGGCCTCTCCTATTAAACTATGCGCATTAGGAGGTAAATGCCCATAATCGCCACGCTGGGCAAGCGGATCGGCGATCGCAGTAATGTGTCTTCAGTGATGGCGCTGCTGCCCATCATCAATCGTTATCAAAAATGGTCAGTGACACTTCAATCCCTTAGTCGACTCTTGTTATTAAAAATAGGTAATTATATCACCACGCATAATTTTCAAGAGAACATTTTCACGGCTGTCGTTTGCCGAGTATTCTCGAATATACCTAAAGACCTTAAGTTCAGCATTTTTCGTATGCTTTACATCTTATTTAGAACTCTAGTAAAAATATAAAACTATGAAAAAAATATTCATAAATATTTAGATACTTATAGTCAACATACTTATAATTATCGACTAACTATTCAATAACAATCTACCTAACTCAAATAAACGGTTAATAGAACAATAACAATAATAGGTACCTTTACAATGGAAAGAATCGCGAATCTGTACGCTTCTGGGTATTAATTTAGGTAAACATAACTTTATTTCAACAACTACCAAGGAAGGCACAAAAATACAAACTAGTTCGTTCGACCACTATTTTTTGTGAGATTGACAACTTGGATAAATTATAAAAATAACCACTGTCAATTAATTGTCATAGTTCAAATTTGCCAGTGTTTCGCGTTTTTGAGGTTTGTAACTACCTATTATTTTTTCGCTATGGTATTTATAAAAAAGTCAAAGCAAAATTAAACCTTGATTAAAAATATCGACCATCTATGACTAACTTTTATTTACCACATTACCATTTAATTAAACGCGTAGATCCCATGCCCGTACTCAAATAGTCTCAGGCTCCAATAAGTACGTTGTAAGGGCCGTGTGACCCCGTTCGACGTTCACATCCGGCACACATACCCTTCGCCGGAAATTAAACACAAATGTTGGGTAGCGGTGGAACGAACCACACGACTGATCAGAATTGTTTTTACTTAAGTATATGGTAAAATATCTATAGTTAAATCTCATTTCCACTTGGTTAGGCCCGTTTGCTTATTTAGGTACTTTTATTAGGACAGATAGAAAACTTGGCCTTGAGCAGCCGTTGTGCGAAAGAGCCGTTGTACGGGCAGGGCAGCTTCTTAGAATCGGTGGCCTGGCAATCCTTGTCTGTGACAAGGCCCGAACTGGGCTCCACAGACAACGACTTTTCGCCATTTTTGTCGTCACTGACGAGGGGATATTCTACAACATATAACGAACCCCGTAATTAATTATCGATTTTTTTGAACAAAACTCTTCTTAGAAAATAGAAGGTTTGATCAATTTTCAGTACTTTGAAGGCCATTTTCTCTTAACAGGTTGCGTTTGGGCAGCTAAAAAAATAAGTGTCCGTTATTTTAAACTACTCTATAACATAATATATCAGAATGAATCAAATCGGAGTCGGACAGTTGGGTACTCTTCCTTGTTAGTTCAATATAGTTAAACAAAAAAAATTAAATGTTTAGTCATATTTATTAATAGTAATTTAAAAATACTTAAGTATGAATGTATACTTTAAAATTTCATCACAGACATTTGAAACTTGAGAATTTTGTCTAAAATTATTCCCTTGTTAATTTAGATCATTGGTCCTCCAATCCTAAAATGGAGTAGAAAGACGACTAGAATAGAACAACAGCACTCTAGAAACGCCAGTTAAAGATAGCGCGACCGCCGTAGTCGGAGGGCCTTCCTTCTCGGTGGCTGTAGTAGGCACCGGCTGTTAGGTCTGAGTTCTTGAAGGGCTCCCATCTGCCACCGGCTTCTAAATCCATCTGTAGAAAAAAGTAACAGTTTTTATGCTAGGCAATGTAGTCTTATTAATAGTAGTACCATGGCAAGACGCATCCATCTTCAAGAGATTGGCAAAGACCAGAAAGCTAAATGTTATGCTGAACGCCAACGCCCATTAGACTGGGCATGGCACCATAAGAAGATAGTAAGATTACCGTTTATCTCACGTTAATTGCTACTGCTGGTTAAAGTTGCGCTAGTCGAGTATCCTCCTACGTGAATATTGCCTGCAAGGCTGCAAGGACGCAATGAAGGGAGAATCTAACAGTACTCTGTCTGATTCGCTGTCGCGCGTCTGTAGCAGCGTATATGTTGGAGTTGCTGCAGTCTAGCTTGACGCCGCAGTACGTGGAGTCGCGGTTGGGTTAGAGTAAGGTATGCGCGTGCCGTCCGCCTGCGAGAGTGTAATGAGGGAAGAATCTGACAGTACGCGGCAGCGTGCGTGTTAAGAGTTGCTCCAGTCGAGCTTGCCGCCGTAGTACATGGAATTGAGGGTGGGTTAGAGTAGATACCTACGCGTGTGCGGTCTGCCTGCGAGAGTGGAATAAAGGGATAACCTATCAGTCCGCTGGCTCAAGCCCGCGGCGGCGTGCGCGTTGGAGTTGCTTCAGTCGAGCTTGCCACCGCAGTACGTGGAGTCGCGGTTGGGTTGAGCATTTGCTGACCATATGTCTGCGAGGATGGAATTCAGGGATAATCTAACAACGCTTACTCTTCCACGTCCACCAATCCGCTGGCTCAAGTCTGCAGCAGCGTGCGCGTTGGAGTTGCTCCAGTCGAGCTTGCCGCCGTAGTACGTGGAGTCGCGGTTGGGGTTGAGCACTCGCGTACCGTATGCTTGCGCCGCCAGCCGTCCGCCGTCGTTGTTGACGAGCGTGTGCTCGTATGCTCCGGTGCCCTAACAGAATATGTTAGATCAATCAAGAGCAAGTTAAACGTTGTATCTGAGAACAGAGCTGGAAATGTGTGGAAAGTGCTTTTGTTGTTTTCAAACAAAAAAATGATGATGGAAGACAACAGCATGAATCTGTAATAGCTGACCGAAACTCGAAGTTTTAAGGGCACAGTAGCTGTATGTACCTATTACTTTTACGTAAAGATAACCATGCTACACTAACACATTCCTTTGTAGAGTTAAATTAAACTACCACCTAAGGTGGTGTGTGAGCTTTCCAATGCCTTGCCTTTTAGTCAGTTCGTTGTGTTTATCTATCAAGGTATCATGTTCAAATATTTAGTGTTTGAGACAGAGTTCTAACTCCTGCCCGTAATTTAACGGACAGTGAAAACTTGCTACAGGAATTGTTAGTACTCACGTATAGCCCTCCCTTAGCCGTGTCCCCAAGGGTCCCGATAAGTTTGCCGTTCTCCCCGACAGGAATAGAGCCTTTGACCTCACGCTTAGGCCTTCTGTCGCGTTGCTTCCTCAGTTGATCCAGCCTGTATTGGTACTCGCTAAAATTGTAAAAAGACTGAAGCTGTAAACGTTTTTCTAATGTAGTACAAATATGAATTGGCACGTTCAACAGTTGCTAGATGCTAGATGTGCATTGAAATTGAAACGTTATACAGGGTGAAAAATGAGTCGTGAACAGTAATACATTTTTCTATCTCTATAATAAACTAACAGTTGAATGCATCTTAAGTTACTTAGAAATAGTAATGTTTTTTTTAATTTATTTTTTTGTATAATTGTAGCTTTTTCTAATTGTTCGAGAGACGAAAAAAGTGGACTGTAATGTTATAACGAGAGAAAGTCGGGATTATCCGTTGTAATTTAAATTGAAATACGTTAGGATGTGGGGGAGCAAGAATGTTGGCGCTTGTTAAAAGAAACTTGAAGTGAACAGATGTACAGCGGAGTGACTGGATTACCTTCCGTGCCTGATGCTGGAGGTTGGATCCGTAGCTTTGCTGTCCGCTGTTGGCGCCGACCGGATTCTCCTTTTAACTGAAGTCACCTGACCGTTACCTCCAGAGTCCAACTCAGCCTGGGTCCGCTCTTCGCACTCGGTCGTGGGGGCTCCTTGCACTCGCTGGTTTAATGTGGTGCTGATGAACTCGCGTGTGAGTGGTGTTTTAGTTCGAGAATATAAAAATACGATAGCGAAAACTGTGTCGACTCAATGACGGTTTGAAATCACACACTTTTTGTACTAATGAGAGGGGAGGGGAAACGTCAAGTTCAAACGTCACGTTGACAGTAGAGCCACTATACAAATAAAAATAGATTGCTATGTTGCAAACTTGAACACTAATTTTTAAGGTGTTTTTCAAAAATTATAACGGCTATTTAAGCTATTTAAAACGTTGAATGTAATAAATATTATTTAATTTTACACGAAATGTCAAAATTGCCGTTATTAATTATTTCAATTTGAAGAGGTAATTTAAATTGTCCCATTAATTTGTCTTAAAAATCTTTTTGGATATCCTAAAGCCAAAAAATACAAAAACATAAACCCAAAAAGCCACAAAAAATAAATAAATAACTTGTCAATTTTGGTTGGCATTTAATTGTTAGTTGTTTATAGAGTTAGAAAAACGTATTACTGTTCACGACTCATGTTTCACCCTGTATACATCCATGGAAATTTCTAGGTACCTACTAGGTATATTATCTGATGAATTGATTTGTGCACGTCGTGTATATCCCTGTCCAATATTATTTACCTACGTAGTGCCTCCCGATATCAAATTTCACATCAATTAGGCTGAAGATTTAAACTTCGCCTCCGAGTAACCCAATATTTATCCAAAACCTGGGGTGGTTGTTGAAGGTTGAAGGACTTGTATAGGTACAATTTGGAAAGTTCTGCTCGAATTTTTATAATAAATACGAACCGAACTGTTATCAAAATGTTTGCGATGAAATGCGATGTATGTACGAGTATCTGATGTAATGACCCATTGGTAAAAAATGTTAATGCCATTTATATTGCCTTCTGTGTTATGTCCGATTAAGGTTCTAAACGAAGAAGTATTGTACCTACACTTCGTAAAGCCTTTTCTGATTTGGGGTGCAAATAAAGTTCACATTTAGACAGGATACAATAGTAAAACATGGTGGTTACCAAAATAATAATAATCATTGGTATGATTATGGAAGTAATGGGGTGTGGTGGAATACATTTTTTTTTCTAGTAAGGCTAAAATTGTAGCTACACCAATAACTGTGAATAGTTCATTGTACTCACCTATTGTCCACGAATCCTAGCGACTCGTCGCCAACGTACCACTCCTGTGCGCAGACGCACACCAGCAGAGCTCCGAACATGCACAACAGCTTCATGTTTACTGTAATTATACAAATCAAGCCCTTTGAAAAAGCTCTATCTAGTATGTCCACTACCATTTGATATTATGTACTACCTAAAGCATTTTTTGGTTGCATTCACATTAACAATTTACACACGTGTCATGTATGTACCTACTTGTACTACATATATCATAGACGATTTAAAAGCCGATTAAATACCTGTATAAAAACAACGATGTAGGTAGATACAATATATGTAAAACTCGATTAATTGTTAATGTGAATGCAACCAAAAAATGCTTTAGGTAGTACATAATATCAAATGGTAGTGGACATACTAGATAGAGCTTTTTCAAAGGGTAAAGGTATCTACCTACTCGTAATAACCATAAATATTATAATATTCTGCTTGTTGATATATGCTATAGCATATATCAACAAGCAGATAACAAAGTGATGCCAAGGGGAAAACTAAATGTTTTTGTCAGATCATCTTCAGCGTCCTAAGATTGAAAAAACCGGCCAAGAGCATGTCTCATGCTCATTTACACAAATAAAAAAGTCATCCCCACTTTACGAGTACTCCTACTCGCCCCTAACCCGAAAAAAATGTTTTTCTATATTTATTCAACCACTTTCTCGGCGTGGTTAATATACAGTACGTACCTATATCAAAAAGCAAATTTCTAGTACTAACGGCCAAGGAGTTATGCTACGGTTAAACAGACGGACAGACGGACATGGCTCGTAGTTTACTACGGAACCCTAAAAAACAACGAATATGAAATGTTATAATGGTTCTGACTTCAGTCAACAAGGAATTCATAATATTAATTAAACTTACCAGTTTTCTTGTAACTTCGATGTTATTTCTAAGAGTACAAATAGGTCTCTGATACTCCGAGTCTAATTGCGTACCAATTTATAGCAAGTCCAGACGCTAAGGGGATTCCTCTCGCATTTATCTTGACATGCGTGAATATACCTACAGACTAAAATGTAGTGTGATGAGTTTATGACCTATAAAGTACTTCCCCTTATTGAATGAACTTTGGTGATAAGAAGTAATCCCCGTAGTGCGGCGCCTTATCAGTATTTTTTGTATGTGCGCTGATTATGTTGCATTAATTTATTATAATATACAATTTAGCATTGTTTGTTATTTTATTATGTAAGTAAATACAGTTGTGCTTTTACGAACATTTTCTTGAAATAATAACGAGTATCGTCTATACAGGGTGTAACTTTTATAACTGGCAACATTTTAAGGATATGATGGGCTGGCTATATTATTATGTATAAAAAAGCTATAAAATGTCAAATTGAATATTTTGTTTCATTTACCTACACATTTACGGCTTTTATTCCGTCTCAAAAGATCTATAACGCGTGGACATTACGCCGCTGTTTAGCGGTGACGTCACGTGCTGTGTGAGTGTGGGCGCTTTTTGTTCGCCGGGCACTCGGTGTGCATGAGTTATGAATTTTTTTTTTAATTTATTTGGGTTCAGTATCAGCTATCACCTTAAATGTTGTCAGTTATAAAATTTACATCCTGTATAACTTATTTTATAAAGCTAGGTGCACTTGTAAAAACAATAAAGTGAAATCCACAATCCTACAGACTAAATTGACATTATGTATGACTTACAGGTAAAATGTTACCAAGGACAGCAAAATAAAAATAATGAGTACAATAATATAATTATACGTTACGCATATTATATCGATAACAATATAATATCGATAGGATGTAAAGTACAAATAATAGACTAGTTTCAATCAAAAATATTATATTATATTAGTTTCAGATAAGAGTATTAAATAAAATAAAATAAGAATACATAAATTCTAATAATAAATTATTGAAAATCGCAATACATTTTACCTTCGCAATAGTCGGAGTTTAAAAAAAAAAAACATTTTCCCCTCACTAGCTCGTAAAGTGCTCGTTTATCCTTTAATACGAACGTGTAAAAACGCATATTATTCACTTGTGTGGCAAAGTAATGATCTTGGTTTTGGAATAACAAAACGTAAAATGCTCATGGAAATTGTTCCATATTAATGATAATTAAATAATTTGTTTGAGAATTTAGTGTAAAATACAAACCTTTACCCACTTTAGCCACTTTAGCCACTTGAAGACCGGAACTCACAACGCCTGGACCGCTACCTCAAGCTGGAGCAGCTGCGTCAACACTTCTGGAAGCGGTGGTCGTCGGAGTTCGTGTCTCTACAACAGCAACGCTACAAGTGGCGCGAAAGACAACGCGATCTACGCCTGGGAGAGCTGGTGCTCATCAAAGAGGAAGGCTTACCACCGCTGCTGTGGCGCATGGGCAGGGTAGTCAAGCTATACCCCGGCAAGGATGGCGTGCCGCGTGTCGCGGACCTCAACACTGCCAGGGGGCTCGTCAAGCGAGCACTCAACAGAATATGCCCGTTACCTATGCAAGAAAGGGATTCCTGAAAGATACTCTTTCAGCGCCCCGGAGTATGTTAACGCCTGGTAACATTGGCACCGGCGTTGACCAATCCAGACGACCGTCGGTAGCGAATGAGAGGGCTCCCAGAGCGCGACGACAGCGCCCAGGTTGCGTGCACTCGACACCACAAAAAGCGGAGCACCGAGCCCACAACTCCCTCTTTCCTTCTAACCACTGAAGCCGCCGCACGTGTCCTAGACATAAAAAGAACCTCTCGATTGTACTTATCCATAAATAAAAATGGTAAACTATTACAAGTAGTTTTACTTCATAGGCTGAAACATAATTGGCCACGAAACTGAACTCTGCGAATGAGGTTTCGGTACAAACCCGAGTTTAGGGTTTCTCGACGCTTATTTTTAGTTAACTATATGTAACCTAAATGTAACAATGATTAAATAAAATAAATAATAATTATATAATATGATGATTTTAACATATGAATCCTAAAATTCCATAAGTAACAATTGTTTTAGTGAATGATGATAAGATGACTAGATGCAATCACAAAACGCAGAAAATGTCAACGTCAACATTGTCAAAGAATATTATAGGTTATAATCTTTATTTACCGACTCGAACACGCATAAAAATAGTAAACTAAACAACTTTCAGGGTGTTCTGTTATAATTTTGTAAAAATAATGAATGAGAATGATTTAATAATGCATTGGCGTTGGTGTGCAACTACAGGAATGTGTTAAAATCGTGCTGCGTTTACTTTTTCGTGGTAAGTTTACTGCGACAAAATCTTGCATTAAATACATGATGCATTTGGAAAATTATTATCACTAACCCGATGATGATTGTAATGTGAACAAATAATTACCTTTTTTGAGTTTCCTCGCTATAGTGAGGGGAAAAGTTTTGTGTTACACACGGGTGCAAATGTATTTTACTTCTCGTATGTTAAAACACTCGCTGCTCAGGATTCTATTTTAGAACCACTCGCTTCGCTCGTGGTTCAAATATAGAATCGTTTCGCTTGCTCGTGTTTCAATTTCATACTCGCGGGTAAAATACAACTTTGCACCCTTGTATAACAAATAACTATTTTCGTCGTATGCCGCGAAAGTAAATTCGTCCATTTTATCTTTGAACGTTAATTTTATACCAAGTTTCAGAGGTGAATCAAGAATTTTGTTGTTGTGTTCCTCTTGTTTTTGTGTTCCTTCAAAGCTTAAGAACTAAACTCCTCGAAATACCAAGAATGCCCGATGTTTTCATTACACGCTCGTTTTTATTATAACATTAATAATAAATATCTTGGGACATCTCTTACACAAATCGACCTAGTCCCACGGTAAGCTCAATTAAGGTTTGTGATGTACCTATATAGTAGACACCTAGATACATATGGATACTTAAATACATAGACAGCCATGACCAAGGAACAAATTTTTGTAATAAATAAATACACAAATAATGCACTCACCGGGATTCGAATCCAGAACCTCTAGCTTCGTAGGCAGGGTCCCTACCAACTAGGCTACGGGGGCTGACAAAAACTATTGACATGAATATACTCTTTGAAATATTTTGTTTCGTTGTTCGTCCTTCAATTTGTCTACCATCTCGTTACATACTCGTATATAAATACAAACGAAAACTAGATGAATCAACTTTTTTCAGTTTCACTAATTCAATGTATCAATAAAACAATAATTTTATTAATTCCTTTAATTCGACAATTTGATTGTCTAGTCAGGGTGAATCTTAAACCTACGATGTAGGTAGTAACAATAATTTTAATATCGATGAGAACAACACTGGCCAAACTGTGGCAACATTTGTGCATACTTACTTGTCAAATTAGTCTGTAGGATTGTGAATTTCACTACACTCATTCAGACGTTCTAGTGTAATTTAGGAATGACTCCCACACGTCCGTACCGACCCCGAGCTGAGTCATCCATCACGGCTTACCTGGGTCTGACGTCATGCTTACCATAGAAATCTAAATGCCGGCAAATCTAGCCTGATAGGATCTTCTGTGAATATCCCTTTAGAAGTACAGTGTAGTCCGTTTAGTACGACTCCGCATGAGTCCGCATACAACAACCAACCGTTTTTAGCGACGTGTGCAAAGGTATTTGATTGATTTTAGTATAATGCCACTATGAAAGTACATCCGTTTATTACGACCGTCTGCTTTTAACGACGAAATTTAGCATAATCGACCAGTTACAACGATGACGACGTATTTATGTAAGAAAAAAAAAATTAAAATTATTAGGTACCTTATGGTCATATTAACGCTAAAATATCATTGATAACCAATTATTGAGACAAAATTAACCTCTTCGCCGCCATAACCTTGAAATGAAATCAAAACCTTTCGTGCCTCCCATGCCACAACTTGATATCAAGTCGAAAAATTCAAAATAAAATTTACCTTCAGCTGACAAGACAAAGTTGACAGTTGTTTACGTGTAATTGATGAAATGTAAGTGCTACCTATGTAAAGTTTTCTGAAGGTATGAATATTTTATTTTTCCCTGATAGCAAGGAAATATGATGATGAAGATGATATATCAAGAAAATGCGGCTCTTTTATTTTTATGTCCTATATTTTTTTTACAATCTTTTTTTAAGAGAGTGAGATGACATTTCTGAAGTGTTATGGATGCATTAGGCTCTGTTCATCCATAAAACTGCACAAATGTCACCTCACTCACTTAAAAAAAGATTATTAACAATTTATAGGAAATAAAAATAAAGAGCCGCATTTTTTTGAACCTTAAGACGACGGCTATCAGGGAATATAATATTCATACCTTCGGAAAACTTTACATAGCCAAATGGGATAGTGGCGCGTTATTGTCTTTTTGAAGTGGCAGAGATCAGGCAAAAATGTTTAGTTCGTTTAGTACGTCTTCCGGTTAGTACGATGTAATTATCATCGATTCCTTGCGCGTCGCTATAAATGGATTCTACTGTAAGTAGTAAGAAATGCGCATAATTGTACGTTTTAGATTTATAATTATAATTACGCAACAAGGTCATTTAGTTCACTGATTTTGTAATTACCAGATTAAAGAATCTTGTAGTCAAAATTATATACCACTATCCTTTTCTCAAGTCATGAGAAAGAAAGTAACAGAGCTTAACATTTACATAACGGATACTGTCAAATAAGGATTTAAAAACCCAGTGTGAGACTATTTGTGTACCTACAATAAAGCAAATTTTTTTTATTAAAAAGTTAAGCTGGCTGAAATTGAAAAAACTTCCTTAGCAATTAAGGCAATAAATTTAATGAGAATTGTGTATGTTTTGCTATAAATGGCTAACAAACTTCGCAGAGTCCGATTTATGGCTGTAGTGCTATTAGCAGACAGAAGCCACAGTTTAGAGCGGAGTGCAGTAACTTAATCAAGTATGATTATACATTATACAGGGTGTCCCATAAATAATGGGTTACCCTGACACCCGAGGTAGGTCGACCCAAGAGGTACCTAACCAACATAACATGACCTCAGTAAAAGTTGGACAGTTTTCGAGATTTTGGCAATTTTACGTTTTTTTCGAACTTGGCCTCTTTTATACACTTTAAGTGCTATAATTTGCTTAAATAGCTTTTGGGCTATTAGTTTTTCATGGTTACTCTATCAGAAATAGTTCTTTTTTTTTAATATTATAAAACTTATGTTAAATGCGAAAGAAACTCTATTAATTTGCAAAAAAAAATTAACAATTACCATGTACTCCGGACGAGGACCCTCTTAATGGGTCGAAACATGTCGAGCAATTATCGACTTAAATACGCAAGTAATCCGGTTCAATAATATCTTAATATCGTCTCAGATTAATATACTCACTGCCGATGACGCATAATGTGCGTTCACCTCTATACAAGTTTGTTCCTAGGCCACGCTTCTTAGCGAATGCATTAGGTTAGAAAATTAGTAATCTATATTAGAAACTTTTAAGTTAGAATGATAGGTTAAGACAACAAATAGTTATAAGACGAATGGGTCATATAGGTAGATACGGACCACGACCACGACGTCTACGAGAAGCCCCGTAGCCCGTAGGTACTCTCCTAGATTCTAATTTTTTCAAGTGACTATGCCACTCTCATCACGCCTCAACTGCTTGAAAATTACAATTCGATGTTTGTGGTTGCAATACTGCGTTAAGCGTATTTTGCGTAACTTCCCCGCGCAGATGTTAAACTGAGCTTATATCCGGATAATCCGCTAAGTCCGGATGGACGCTGCATATATAAACGCAAGCGAGGCCAGTTTACGAGTATGTACCAGAATTCGGTGAGTTGAGTGTTCACAAAAATTATTTCATAATTAATTTTCCAAACGAGAAAAAGAAAAAAGCAGGCCAAATGCGAGTCGGACCCTAATACAAAGGGCAGCAAAAATAATACATAGATATATTATTTATGTTAATTCAGCCAGCGTTTCAAATGTAAGCACAATAACCATTCGCAGATCCAGGATTTCGTTCAGGTGGAGTATTGGCTTATGATATGATAGTATTTTAAACCGGAAACAAGTTTTTGAATTGTTAAAAAACAGCACCTAGTTAGGCTTATCTAGGTTATTGAACCTAGATATGCCTAGGTGCTGACAATAAATTAAAAAAAATACAGTTAAATCAAGTTACCTAAAAAACTATAACAGATAATTTGAGATTAAAAAGATGATTTAACTGATATTTCGAAAACGGTTCATTTAAAGGAAAATGTCTTCTAGAATCCTTTATATGACCAGACTTAAAAGACTTTTTCATTGATACGCTTGTGTACAGTCACGTCTAAAAATATGTATACAAAAACAAGGTTGCATAAATATGTATTCATACATTGTATCAAAAATATGTATCTATTACTGACACCAAAAAATGTATCCATTAAACTATTTCAGTATTATGTAATCACAAAATGCTTCACAAAGTTGCATACTTAAATAAATTCCATTTAAATGTATTCACCTCGTAGTCAAAAATAAGTATACATGAATGGTTTCCGTTTACATGTAACCACACCAATTTGTCAAATATTTATATACGCCGTTTGATTCATAAATATGTATTCAGACAGCAAAAACAAACCTTGTCTGACTGGCATAGAATCGTAAGTTGTATAATTAACTGATTTGACAATTCACGAAAACAGTGCAGACTTGTCACTGCATACATCTATCTCACGATTATTCTATGACGCACTTGACAGTCCAAATTCTTAGATTGAGCTCAGTTGTAAATATTGTGTATTTCAGTTTAGGGTCATTCACAGAAAAGTGCCCTAAGCATTTTTTTGTTTTTTTTTTTAATAATATCAAGCTTTTTCTACTCAGTCAAAATCGGAACGGCATTTTGCAACTAACATGTTAGTTGCAAATGTTATAACAGGAGAAAAATATCACAAATACTATATTATTCAGGGCGCTCAAAAATATCTGAACATGCACTCCAATGTCTTGAAAATAGAGTCGTGTTCTCCTATATTTTCAAGAACCGAACCTATATTTTTATAATTGTCATCGAATTATATTGATAGACATTTGTCTATCTTGAATTTATTATTTATTACCAGCACTTCAAACCCAAACTTCTTTATTTCGAATTGCCCTAAGAAAGTAATAAGAAAAAATACAAATTTACAAGTGGTATTTACTTTATAATGCTTGACAAACAAAACATTTCTTCTCTCTTTCAGTTATGAAATAGTAGTTTTAATTTTAGTAACTAATATAAAATTATAATACTTATGAGTTTCATAAACAGCAACTACCTATTTGTAAATTTAGATAGGTTCCATATTATAAAAGAAAGTCACTGGCCACATGGAAGAAACTTCATTTTAAAATCGATTACACTTAGACACGTCAAAACATGAAATCGTGTTTACATAATATAATTATTATCTATTGAATCAAACGACATATACAAATATTTGCCAAATTAGTGTGGTTAAATGTATATGGAAATTCATGTATACTTATTTTTGACTACGAGGAGGATACATTTATATGTAATTTATTTAAGTATGCAACTTTCTGAAGCACTATGTGATTACATAATATTGAAACAGTTTAATGAATACAATTTTTTGGTGTCAGTAATAGATACATATTTTTGATGAAAATGTGTGGCTACATATTTTTCAAATCTTATTATGTATACATACTTTTAGACGTGACTGTACACTGAAAAGAAAAACACTACCAGTTCATATGTGGAGGACCGCAATCCTTTTTTACTATTTGCAAGCGTTATCATAATTTTAATTGTGTTGCGGTTCATACAACACAAATATCTTAAATTCCTTAAATTATAGTATCCGAGTTTACTCACAAGTCTCACAACGAATTTCCGCTGTGACAGACGGCAAGACGAATAGGTGTATGTATGTATAATGTACTGTTTTGGCTACTGAACTATAAAAGTCAAGTTGGAGTCGAAAAGTTGGAAGTAATCCACCTTTTCAACTCCAACTTGACTTACCTGTCGGTATTCTAAACTAAATTAAAAAAAACATAAAGCTAAGGTTGGTATTGATTAAGCAATGATAAGATACTTTATACGGAGGTATATATTTGAAATCTCATCACTTCCTTCTCCTGTCACTGACAGCTTCTCTTTTTCTCCCATTTCTGTATCGGATATTAAAACCATCATCCAAGCAATAAAATCCAAAGCTGTAGGGTGCGATGATGTTGGTCGTCACATGATTGTATCTGTGCTTGATTCTGTGCTCCCAGTGATAACTGACATCATCAATTCCTCATTGGCTAATGGTGAATTCCCGCTACTTTGGCGTAAAGCGTTTGTTCTACCACTACCCAAAATTTCAAACCCCGCCTCAGTTAACAACTTTAGACCCATTTCGATTCTCCCCTTCCTTTCGAAGATAGCTGAGGCGGTGGTTCACAAACAGCTTTCGCGTTTTGTTCACTTGCATGAGCTCCTGAGTCCTTTTCAGTCTGGATTTAGGACCGGGCATAGCACCTGCACTGCTCTTCTTAAGGTGACTGAAGATATTCGTCGCGGCATGGAGGGTCAAATGGTCACATTACTTGTATTAATCGACTTCTCTAACGCCTTTAACACCGTTGACCATGATATCCTCCTGGCCCTTCTTAAACATCTAAACGTGTCTCAGTCGGCCCTAAACTGGTTCTCAGCCTACCTAGGGGGACGCCAGCAAGCTGTGCGAGTTGACCGTGCTTTGTCTGAGTGGTGCAATCTTGCTACTGGCGTACCTCAAGGCGGCATACTGTCCCCACTCTTATTCTCTACTTTCATTAACTTTATAACTCCTGACCTCACCTGTATGCTGACGATTTACAACTGTATGCTCAATCTATAGTTGATGATCTGCCGAATGCTATTGAGAGGATAAACTTGGACCTTTTGCATATTCAGCAATGGTCTGAGAGATTTGGTTTATTCGTGAATCCGACAAAGTGTCAGGCTATTGTCTGCGGCAGTAGTAGGCAGCATTCGAAATTAGACCTTAACGTTGTTACACCGGTTAACTTTAATGGCACTCCGATACCTTTTAGTCAAAATGTTAAGGATCTTGGTGTTCTAGTTGACAACACTTTGAGTTGGAGAGCACAGGTTGCTGAAATTAGTCGAAAGGTCATTGGTTCTCTTCATTATCTCAACAAGTTGAAACATTTTCTACCTATTAAGACCAAAGTGCTATTAGTTACTGCATTAATTTTACCCATAATCGATTACGGTGATGTGTGTTATCCGGACTTAAATGGTGAACTGCTTGATAAATTGGATCGCCTTCTTAACAACTGTATTCGTTTCATCTTCTGTCTCCGTAAATTTGATCATGTATCCTCTTTCCGCTCTCAGCTTGGCTGGCTTCCTATCCGTCAGCGACGTAATATTCGCATGCTTTGCACTCTCTTTTCTATTCTTTATGACCCACATTCCCCCGAATACCTCAAGTCTCTCTTTAAATTCTATGGCGTGTCTCGTGACCGTCAACTCCGTTCTTCTGGCAATTTGTCTCTTTCCATCCCTCTCCACCATACTGGTTTTATGTCTAACTCCTTCTCTGTCCTGGCCGCTCGCCTCTGGAACAATCTTCCACTTGATATTAAAAATTCCAACAGCAAACTAGCTTTTAAACATTCTGTCCGTGCTTTCTTTGCTAGCAGATTAAACGATTAGACAATTAGGTTCAAATTATCACACATTTCGTCTTTATTTATATATATATATATATTTATATTATGTATTAATTTATATATATTATCTATGATATTATGTATTGCATGCATATGTTATTTTAGTAAGAATATTTGTGTCGTAGGCGTAGGGTAGTTTCATTGATAGTAAGTAGTAAGTAATCTTGTATAGCACCGCCCACAACTTCTCTGCTTTGCCTTAAGGTTGACTGGTAGAGAATGCCTTTTGGCATTAAGTTCGCCTTTTGTACATTAAGGTTTTCTTTTGTGCAATAAAGATTAAATAAATAAATAAATAAATATGAAAGTTCACAGAAACAACCTTCCTTTAGTTGTAATTCATGATTTTTTCTATCTTTTGTACTTTTAGCGCTCTGTCTAGCAACGGCAGTAACAAGTAATGCAGAAAAGTGGCATCAAGGGCATTTTCTGCATGCTTTTTAAAAATAAGTACCTACCTAAGTAAGTTAGGTGGATAACTGGACTCGTAAAAATAAATCATGGGCAAATCTAGAGTGATACTTTTTAGTTCTATCGCGCATAGCTACTATCTATGTATAACTGCCGAAATAAATCATAGCCCGGCTGAAGGGATTTACTGTCAGTGTCTATTGTTAGTGGTTTCGTGATTTGTGATGGACCATGGCACTGTAGTGTCAATATTTACATAGGTATTTATTTAACATAATTTTTCTGGTGTTGATAAGTGCAGGGGTCGTGGTCCCAAACTATGAAAAACGATACCGTGGAGTGGCGGTTATCTTTTTTCCGCCACGGCAAAAAGATAATTTTCTTTATTTTAAAATTAACAATGTGTAAGCACCCTAATAATCGATATGTTACGACCCAATTTTCGACACCCTACTCTCGACTTTATTGCAAATGTCAATTATTATACGGTCGATTGTAAAATAATTACATACGTAAAGCCTTTAATAAAAACAAAATTTAACGTAATAATTTTTGTGTTACGAAGTAAAATTTTATGTAACAACTTTCGGCAGTGAAAAAGGCGACAATTTTTTTTATGAGTGAGGCGCACCCCATTTTTTTTATTTGCCGCCTATATAATTAGTATGACTTACATTCGTATCAAAATTGAAGCGATCGTCATTTTTGTTTTGATTAAGGCCTTAACTATTTATACTGTAGGTACATTTCTTTTGCTATCGATCCTAAGGGCTATGTCGGGCATTGGAACATCCAAAATATTTGATTTCGTATTGAACTGAAACCGAAGCCGATTATGTGAAATATCGAAATCCATATAAGTCTATTCTGCAAACTTTATGAAATCGTATTATCATATAGATAGGTCAGATAGGCGACTAGATTTAATAAAGTTTGCTCGATAGGAAAAGAACCAACATTTTTCACTGGCATCCCACGTAATCTTAAGTTAATACATTTAATTTGTAGGTAATTCTTCGAGCAGGTAAGTACTTAAGCAGTCAGTCTCCGGTAATTCTTTTTAATTGGTTCCAAACCATTGACTTACTCGTAATACCATAAACTCTTAGCTTTGGTCCAAACAATCTTATGGTTCTTTAAAAAGCTTTTTCTAGTCCCGTACTTTTATTTGTCATTTACAGGGTCGTGAATACACCTTTAAGCCCCTACATTAAAGATGTCAAGATAAGTCTATATTGTCTATTCCCTATAAACGCATTCGGGCATACACGCAGTGCGTTTTTGGATTTTAAGACACCTCGTGTACCTATACAAGACGTAATGAAATACATGGTTGCCAACCTAATTTTAAATGTCATTTCTGATGAATAGTAAACCATAGAGAAGCTTTCTTTTTTTTCATTGCTCATGCTCGGAAAGTGGGTTGTTGTTTATGATACGGGTGGAAAACGATGCATCGCGGCCCTTCGGTTGCAAAAAGATATGTTCCTATTAGTGCTCGCCTTGTAAAATTGTAAGCACCAAGCCGAACAAAGTGCCAACAATACTCTTATTTAGAAACAAGTTCCAAGATATTAGTTCTTGGTTTCTAGTTTTTGTTTTTTTTTTGTAGCGATAGTCGTAAGTTAAATATGTCAATTCATTAAATTAAAATTTAATTGTGTTGGTTTTATATAGCGGTGACCAAGTGGAACAAACCTATCAAGTTTTTTTTTTAATTTTAATACGCGTAGGTAAGCGACGGAATAATGTTATACTGCCATATATGAATTTATACTTAAATATAAATTCTCACTAGTAAAGTAAGTATTACGTTCAATTAATACTTTTATGTTTTCCTCTGATTCGTAATGAAAAGTAGAGTGTTTAACTCGGATGAATGACACCCATTTCTGACTCGACTATCTATCCGAAACTACCTCGTCGGAAATGGGTGTCTTTCCACCCTTGGTTAAAAATCTACTATTAATTTCGACGTCTCCCGCCCGACCTTGATGATTAATTAAATTGTCTTTGACTAAGAATATTTCTCAAATTTACAATATTATTTGAAAATAACTGTGTGGTCGTAGAAAAAGTATGGTATGCAACATTGTTTAACTGAGTCAAAAAATGCTAGTGGCGTCTTTAATAACCCACGTCACTCAGCTTTTTTGACCTCTCTTAAACAAGGGTTGCATAAAATACTATTAGCGACAACGAAAATTTAGTTTATGCAACCGCACGTAATGGGAGCCATTAAAACAGGAGCGTAGCGAGTTTCATAATAGGCTCACACGAGTGTTTTAATTCCTAATTACGTACGGTTGCATACACTACCTTTATCTAAGCAAATATCATTAATACTTTAAAATAGGTTCAGAAGCTATAGCAAAATTACCTGCATTTTTCTAGTTATCCTTGTAGTATATCTTGGTACCTACAGCAATATTTGATTTTACTGTCGACACATAAGTACGCCGAGTGACTATTACCTATAATCACATTTCCAACTAAAATTTACTTTACATGCAAGTTATTAAAATTATATTTTCATAACAGCAAAATATCAATAAACAAAATGGCGGCAGTTAAATTCTCTTTAAGTTGCTTGTTTTTTTTAATTGTAAATTAGTCAAATGATATTTTGATATTACTTGAGATCGAATGTCGTTCGGTTTATATCACAGAACTAAAATGACAAAGAATGATCGACAACGATTAAAAGCATAACCAAAAACCAAACGCAAGTGTGTGCGTAAATTTGTCTATGTGTGGTCAGGAATAGGGTTGCCTATTACAACAGAGCAATTATCTATCGATATTTGACTGTTTTATCGACAACATGGTATTTTTTATCTTCGTTTTTTTGCTATAAGTTTTATAGTACAATGTGAATTGAGGGTGTCGAATTACAAATTGCAAACGTGTGTTAACTTATTACCTTACCTATCCCTTAAATTTAACAGAAATAATACAAATCGTATATTATCAAAAAAATCTCACAAAACATAGTAAGGTCCTTCAAGTTCGTTAAATACACATTCGTATTTAAAATCTGGGACTATGACGGCATTGTTATGTAATAGACTGATTAGGTATGTTTATCGAACGAATATCGATATTGGTAGTTCAACATTTAGTCAAGCTCTAGCGTAGCGTGACAATTTATATTTTTACACAAAATATCCTTTAGTATTAACTATTGTGATAAATTATTAGCGCACAGTGATAGGACAACTAACAATGAATGCTAGAAAGTGATAACTTACACGATTTATGCTACTAAATCGACAAAATATCGTTTGAAAACAATCAACCGGCAAATCATATTTCTCTGTGAAACGAGTGTTTGCCGTCATTTCTTCGGTGGGTAACAGGGCAATCCTTTACACTACACGATACCATGTCGGTTTAATTATTTGTGTAAATTTACTTCTTACTGGAATTAAATATAAAATCACTTTTAAATAACAGTCTCCGTCAAGTAGGCTGATACGGCTGATATGTCACTTCGAAAGTGGGTACGCTTTTGGGATTGTTTTCTATCTCTTTTGCACTCGTGTAATAGTCATATGACTGGTGACTTCCCTTTCCCACGCTTCCTTTCTCTATTAAGCGCTAGCGCGGATACTAACTTTATGGTTTATATTGAGAAGACGTGCTGATTTGACATTTTATATCAATATTCTTGATATTTGTGTATACTAAAATAGTGACGCACTTCAGTTTTGACAGCTGTTCCAAATTTAAATTCATTTCCCTAAAGAAATCTTTAGTGTAATGTTAACTTTACCTTACAAATTTTACCTACCACAGATAAATAACGTTCCCATACCTATATTTCCTATGGTTTTTGAACGCATTTTAGAGCACTAATTAGAGATAAAAATGGTTATTTACTTTATTAGATATCTACGCATACATACAATTAAATTATACTCGCAGAATACTAAACTAATAGTTATGTAGTAGTTTTACGATTCTCCATTCCCAGGACATTTCGGTATGATCAAAGGTATATTCCGAAACCAATATCTTAAGCTAGCTCCACACAAACTCACCAATAAATTAGACTTGGTCCAAATCTAAATTTAGGGCTGACGTGCAATCTTAATTACTATGGCCGATGTAACCCGAATTTACAACCCCTGGCTTCGATATATACTGTTACTGAAATGACAGCCTTATGTGGTAAAGTTTGGGATGGGATTTGATTGTTAAAATGGATTCCAAGGATTGAGTGTACGGTTCCAGTATGAGGGGAAAGCGGAAAATGCAGAAACGCCAAACATTTTAAGCCTGGCTTTGCATGTTCCGGCTGTTCAGATTGGATTGATGCGGTTGGGAACTTCTATTCTAAGTTTGTAGTAGCGTTTTCATATTTGCTAGCGGAATATGCGGAGGAATAATCTCTCGGTAAGTAATCGGTGTTTGTGTGGTTTTTGGTGAAGTACATAGAGATGTGGATTATTCAATATGTGCATTTGCATGATATTTCTTATTTAATATTATACATATAATTTGATATGAGGAATAGTTAGTAGTGTAAAGGTGCGTTCAAACTAAAAGAGCATTCGCTGTTCTAACCTCCCACTCTACGAAATTCGATCGGTACACAAAACGTGATTGGTTGATTTCGTAGAACGGGCGCTAGAACAGCGAATGTTCTTTTGGTTTAAACGCACCTTAATATGCTTGCTCACTCTCAGAGTCTACCTACGTACTAAAAGAGAAGCGTCAGCCACTATTGGTAAGAACTGGAGGCGCCAGTTCGATAGAAATTGCAAATAATGGAAACATATTATGTGGGTTTTTTGATAATGTCATTTGACACTGCTCAATATTGTTTATAAAATTTGTTTAACACATTGTTCACAACACAAGTAGTAGGTATATTTTAATGAAATAAATTGTTTATTTCAATACCATTACTATTGAACTAAGCGCTTAGTTTATTAGTTAGCTTCGACAGTCGCTAGTGGTCCGTGTTTGACTTCTATTCTTCTTAGTTCGGATCGATACATTCCGCCAGTACCACAGATGTCATACCTATATACCATATTTAGATCAAGCAAACGTATCTATTTAGCGTGTCAAATGAACTCAGTGAAATCCACTGAGTTGTCCGTCTTTAATCGCAGCTTGCAGCTTTCGGGTGTCAAATTTTGTAAGTTGAAGTGAACAAAAACATTAATAATGCCTCCTTAAGTAATATTAATTGCAACAACACAAAAATTTGAATACTCAAGGGCCTGAGACATATTTAAAATCATAGGCAAGTAACAACTTCAGTACAAAATCTGACACGCTCGGCCGCCATACAAGTGAATGAACTTGTTTCTTCTATCCAAATCCATTCCAAATCTAATTCTGTGGCCAGTACCTACCTATGACAAAAAACAGAATGTAGGTTAGGTAATAGGCATGATGACTGGCAAGTCAAATCAGCATCTTTTTTCTAACTGTCAAAACGACCACCACTATGGAATTTTATATGAAATACTCAAAAGTGACGTCACGTTTGAGTACTGCCAAATGACCTACTCTTTTAAGTTCTTTTCAATTTATTAAATAGAAGTTCTGTACAAAAATTACTGCAATCTACATCTTAGTAATAATTTCTTCGTGTATTATGTCGTGCATAATGTTAAATAATTTATTTTAACTACAGTCATCATCCCTATTGTCGAAGCACACTGCGGCTCTACCGCGAACTTCGACATCCGCAAAATCGAGAATTTGTCTCTGTCATTCTAATGACGCCTTCTTTGGAGTGACAGAGAGAAATCCACGAAATTTACCAATTTCCAGGTCTGCTTATAAATAGTGGGTATAGCCGATTGATTGCTTCTAAACAAGGGACGATAAGGGTTGTGCCCTTCTTTATTTACTTGGTCGTGGGCAACTTTTTCACTCAAGAATAGTCTACATACAAAATTGATACTGAAATAGTTTACAGCGTTATTTTCTTAAGAGCTAGGTTTTTAGTCGGAGTAACTTGATGCCCACTCTTGCTGGCCCGAGTCCTCGTCATGGAAATAAATATGCTTCTATTTTTTTATATCAATAGCATAGCGACGTAAAAACCCGAAAACCTGATTCTTCCAGATCTAGACGTGTTTGGACATTTTGGATTTGAATCAGAATCACGAGCTGATTTGATTTAGATAAATAAAAAATATTGTCCTACAATTTTCATACAGATTTTGAGTTCCCGTTACGTGACGCTCGTAGGTAGTAAGTTCACACAAAAAACATGGCGAAATGGATTTTTTAGGGACATTATTTTTTATTATCTGCATCGAATCAGCTCCTGTTTCTGATTCAAATGGTTCCTAGCACGTCCAGATCTGGAAGAATCAGGTTATCGGATATTTTCCACATTTGCCCCCTGCTTCTGCTTCCAATTTACGGTAAAGTCTATCCAACGCAATAAGGTAAAAAACTGGACACATCTCTTTCTAGTCGACTGTACCTACGCATGACATATTGAAACATGTGTCGGTAAACATGAAGTTTACATTTGATTGTGTTTAAAGCTCGAGCCACCCAAAGGTATGTCTACCCAATATCCTGGCGCACCAAATGAGCAGCCGCCTAGATCTGATTTGATCCCGGTTCATGCTAATAGGTTTGAAGTGGGAGGCAATTCCAGTAAGACGTCTGGCAATTTCGGGGGTAGTTAGTTTGAGCTAGTATTAACTAGCTTTTAATTAACTGATATAGTTTCGAATTACATTGTTTAAATACTTAGTAGGTATATTCAAGTTAGGTTTCTCCAGCGAGCACCTTGCTTGTCCGGTTATTGATAAGGAAAATATTAAATTAAAACAGATGGAAATAAGTGGAAGCTATTTAATACAGCTAAAAAATAAGCGCATTCCCGTTGCTTGTGTGATTCTTGGACTCAGAGTCCCCTAGGAGTTTTATGGAAATTTCAGAGGGGTCGATTTTATTTAATACGTGCCTACTAGATGCTACTTAAACTATGTACTCGTAATTCGAACTACTATTTCTGAATCTTAAACTTGTAAAAAAATGGCCTAAGATGCTTATTCCGCTCGCCAAAACCTCACGGACAGCGCAAATGCACTTATTTTTGGCCACCCTGTAGACCTGTATAGATATAATGCGCTCTCCAGAAAATTATTTACGATTGATCCATTTGTCTCAAACATATGTTCCAAAATGTAAACATATTATTACTATTATTAGACGTGACTATAGGCACGGAATGAGGGGCATAACGACGCTACCTATATAGGGTTACGTTTGCAATTTTAGCTACAAACTAAAGCATCTAGGTATGCATGCTTAAATAAATCAAATTGACTTCACTAGTTTTTGTTTCTCTGGAATATTTAAACATAACATCTCATTTTTATAAAAATCGAGTGGACACAGCATGGAAAGAAAGATCATTGTTAAAAGCAAAAAGCAAATTGAAACTGAGCCGAAAATTGCTAACTTTAACTCGAGTACTTCAAAACAACGGGCTCCATTATGCAGTTTTATTTATGGATAGAGAGGACTTCAGGATTTGTAGATACAAAAAAATAACAAGCAGTCCGCACGACTATATTGATTTTAACTGTCCGGGTTTCAAAATAGTATTTATGTTCGGATAGTCAGATATCCGTGGACGGGATACCGTGAGGTCACAGCAGTAAGAATACATTTGCTTCCACCCCAAGTCTTCCCGTAGGTGGCGTAAGAGCCAGCTAAGGGATTGAAGTTTCCACTGACCATTTATTTATCGAAAATTGAGAATGGGCAGTAGCATCATGAATCATAGTGGACACACTACTGTGATCGCTAACCCGCTTGCCCAGCGTGGCATTCAATCATTTACCTCCTATTCCATCTAGGTACCTATAAATATCGTAGAAATTAATACCAAATACCGAGATTTGCGCTGAGTTCCTTTGCGTCCACAGAGTCTTGCAGAGTGCACTGCGCAAACCCTAATTATTTAAGTTTGTAGATGACTGTCAGCAACTGACAGCAAATAACGACGATTACTACGTCTATCTCGAGTAACTTTTAGGTAACGAGTAGCTCAGTCATTAGTCATTAAACATGTAACTAAATGATATTCATTGTTAATAATAAATCTTAGTAGGTACTAAGCGTTGAATTATGTTGTTTCAATAAATAAACACTAGGGTAAGACAAAGAGCTCGTAAATGAAAATATTAGCTAATTTCAGTCGCTGAAACCATTCAAAACTAAGGAGCAAGTTATTAATGCATGGTCTCCGATGTACGCTAATGCTTCAAAAAACTATGTGGGAACAAATAGCAGTGACCCACATTCCAACTGTAAGCCCCAGTTTGAGACCGTTCTTCATACAGTCGAGCGATCGTTCTGGATGAACCAACCTAAGTAATTTTAGAGATCCACTGCATGGAACATTTAAGATATAAACTGTGGGTCAATAGAAAAAGAAAAAAAGGTAAACAAATATGGCGGACCGGCAATCGCATTTGTTGTCTATGAAAATAGTGATGGGACCGATGGGAATAGTATTAACTTTAATCGACCAAATATATCCTTCGCGAAATAATTACGAACTCAATACAGTGTGTGTCTTTCATAGCGACATTGCTTTTAAGTAACGATAGATTAAAGTGTTGTTAACTATTTTAGTAAAAGAATATAATTATTGCCTTTATTATTTAAGAGTAATTAATTTTTATAAAAATCTTGAGCAGCAATGTAATGCAAACATTTATTGGACGTTTCTGAGAGGAAAAGCTAGTTTCGTTTTCATTTTAATTCGGTCAAATCATTAAAGTAACTGCGAACTGTTGCCGACGTTAACTTATTTACTGAATTATCCATTACTAGAAAATACTACAATTTAAAACATGCGAGATTTGGACTACACTAGCACAACAAATTTACATCAACAATTCTTTCTGTGTCTTACTGTCTTAGCCAGCACATTTTGAATAGTATTATTCACTGAACTGATATCAAAAATCACTGCACATACATTATCACTTCTTAGAAATCACATTACCTACATAGTTCAATCATTTTTATTAAATTTATTAGGAAAGTCTGTTGATCAACAAACTTGATGTTATCTTGACACTTCAACTCAACCAATGTGAAGTTTTCAATCGTTACATAAACAAAACGATTATCTGATTCCGCCTTCTTAGTTAACACAAAATTACCTAGCGCTTAATCGTCTCTGTCGCACTTATAAGAAAGAATGACAAAGACGGAAAACTAAAATACGCTACTGAGCGATAGCCATTGGCAACTTGGCTTTTTTAAATACTTTAACTAAATATGCTAATT
Source organism: Thaumatotibia leucotreta (assembly GCA_025490895.1). NCBI lineage: Eukaryota > Metazoa > Arthropoda > Insecta > Lepidoptera > Tortricidae > Thaumatotibia > Thaumatotibia leucotreta. Next base: position 305,551 of record JALPQI010030533.1, on the reverse strand, counting down.
TCAGTTCATTAAGACTTGTACTTTCACCCCTTAAAAGCAATGTCGTTATGAAAGACACACACTGTATAAGTAAGTATTAGGTAATAGTGTAGGAACAATTTTTTATGACAAAAAGTGACTGTGTGAGTGACTGTCACTATTACTACTCTCCTCCGAAGTGTCATCATCAGTGACTGTGATGATGAAAGCTTTTGTTACAGCCGCATTGTCAATAACAGTGTCGGAAATTCCGTCAATCACATTTCTCACTATTTTTTACAACTTTGCTAACAACATCTATCGATACTTCCATAATCGCTGCCGTTGTTTTATACAAAAAAAGTAGGTGAGGTAGCAAAAGTGTAACGAAATCACAATGTTTATCTTAGTCCATATATAAAATAGCCAAGTCGTAGTTTAACCAGTTGCAAAAATCCAATCAAATTACAATTATCGGAGTCCAAATATAAAAGCTAAGCCGTAATAAAGTAAATATCAGAAGAATATAATAATACATAAAACCCGTAATAACACGAAAAAGTAGCATTTTTTTTTCTCAATTTACCGCCTTTAGTCTTTAGTTTTTCTCAATTTACCGCCACTTCTGGCAGTCATGGTTAAGCCGCATACTCACGTATCCGATATTAAACTCCGCCACGAAGTCCGCGAATTATGCCGCTTAACGTTGTAGGTACCGGTACACATGACTCACGAACAATCATTTTTGTATATTGTTGGGTATACTCGTAATATCAAAGAAAAAAATAAGAAAATCGCGTGACTAAAACAATCGATCGAATAAAACCGAATCGATAACGGAATAAAACTGTTTTATGTCCCATCACTACAAATGTTAGTTTTTTCATAGACAAGATAAATTTCGACGAGTAAAAAATTTCGACTAGCCCTTGACATAATATCGTAAAACACGTCCGAAGATTTCTTTGTGCTTAATTATTAATAAATATCAGATATTTTAACTAAAAATGTATGTGAACACAAGGTTTAAGGTTCTAAGTTGTGGATAGTATCAAGATTGTGTTTGGAAAGTATGTGGTTACGAAGTAATTCAGGTTTGCAGGTTTGTTTACCTTTTTTTCTTTTTCTATTGACCCACACTTTAGGTAGGAAATTTTCAATTAAGCAACGAACATAATAAAAAAAGGTATTTAAGTTTAATAGTTCGGATATGAGCATATGAGTTAAATGTAACTCATTTCTTTTTTTTCAGGCCCACTGAGAGCAGTTCACAACCGAATTGGGCACATTTGCAGTACTAAAAATAAGTAAGGTAGATAAAACAGCAAATTATCATAAACAAGCAGTTTTACTTCAATTACCTTGTTTAGAACTTTTGAAGCTCTTTGTCGAAGTTGGATATTAATTTATAATTAGTAAGGAATGCGAATAGGTTATTATTATAATACGCAATTTTTATGGCAAAAGATACGATAGAAGTTAATAATAATAGTTACCTTGAAATCATGAAATCTTGAAATCATGCTAGGCTACAGCGAACTACGAAATGTGTAAATTTCGAGCATTTTTCGGCGTCACTCCAACGAAGGCGTCATCGGTACGATAGAGATGCTCAAAATGTGTGTATTTTGAAGTTTTAGGTATTTTAGGTTTCACTGAAAATCAGCGTCGCAAAATGTGCCCTGTGGCTCATTTCGTGACACCAAAGCTGAGTGCAGCCCATTCAGCGTAATTTGTTTTTATATATGTTGCTATTTATAGTTATTATAAGTTTTGTATTGTGCTCATGAAGGAAATTTTCTTTCTTTCTTTCTTTAGTACCGTTTGGTAGCTAAATTTGACAAATGGGAAACATGATTTCCCGCCTGGTAGCCAGCTATGAAATGGGAATAACTTTCCCATCTCGTATCCAGATTTGGTACAAACCTGGTCACGAATTGGTAATGATACTAATAGAGAGATAAGTCTTAATTTAAAGCCAGTTACCAAGGTGTATGTGAAGTTCCCAACCCGCTTAGGGCCAGCGTGGGGACTATAGCCCAATCCCTCTCATATATGAGAGGAGGCCTGTGCCCAGCAGTGGGACATTATATAGGCTAAAATATTAATATTATACCTATTGCGATTTTATTCCCATTTCGAAGCTGGTTACGAAACTTTGGCTACCAAACGGTAGTAAAGGTTTCGGTAGGCCCTTGGAGGCCAAGGCTCGCGTCTGCCCAGCTGTCAATGGTAACAATACAGCTCACTGGCACAACACGTAGCTCCAACAACCAGTGAGGCGAGCATTAGCTTAAACGTTGAGCTGCGATTTATCTTACAAAAACCCAACTGTTCTGAATTTGGGACACACGCCTGAAACTTTTCATATGAAGCTGCTTTTTGATATTTTAAAGTGTGTTTTTAATTCATAGGAATATCTGTAGTTTCATGTTTGAAGCATGAAGATTCTGATTACTTATAGAAGACTACGAAAGTTTGAAAATTCGTTCAAACGCGGCTACTATTTAATATAACGACATCGCTTCTCATTAACTTATTTATCAACCGTATTATTATTTATTTGTTCGATGATTGGAAACGGTAGGAATGAAACAAATTCATGAATTTACATTTCGTAGAAGTTTATTTTGTAACAATTATGACACTGTTGTAGTCTTAACTACCGAAACTACATTTGACCGGCAATGTCTGTGTATAATCACAATAACTATAAAACTACATACCTACAGTCGCCATCAGATATATGGTAGCGGTCGAGGTTCCCAAATAAATCGGAGCAACGTAAAATTTCAATAAATTCGTTACGTGAGAAAAGGGCAATGATTTGGGAGCGTGTAATTGGTCATAAATTTAGGGGCAGTCACTTTTCAATAAATTCGTAGCGTACAAGTAGGTAAAGATATCGGAACGAACATGACTCAAAGATATCGAAGCAGCCAGGATGATCATAAAGATCGGAACATTTATAGGAAATATACCTTAAGTCTGCGTCACATAGTTTATTTTAATATGTTACTATGTTGTCACTACTACTACTTTAAGTTGTCAATGTCAAAGATGATTTTGAAGGCACTGTTGTGGGTGAGTAAATGAGTTTCCTAGATAAAAGAGAAGTTTTCAAGCATCATTATCGAAAAATGCATAAATTCAATTTTGATTTTTTTATTGATGTAATCATATTAATATGGGATAAGTAAATAAAATCGTAAAGCTAGGAAATGATTTATTTGAACGAAACTAAAAAAGTATAAAGGGTGAACAGAATACCTAAAAGTCATTTGCGGATCCTATTTTACCACGGTGACAAGTCCGAGAATTGTAAATAGACTGTTTCTCCCATTGCAGGTGTCCACGGGTTACGGTTACCATTTATCATCAGACGGGCCGTGTGGTCGTTTGTGTTTCAAATATATTGCAAGAACTTTTAGCAATCAACAATAAATACCGTCTTTTAAGCGAAGCAAAATTATATTATATTGTCACAAAAATACGACAATTGTAGCGAAATTCCAACATAGGTCGAACCTCCTATCAAGAATTTACGAAAGTCGTTCTAAACCTTGTGACAATTGTAACGACTTTCCGAAAGTAAAATAGTAAATTACGATACAAGTGCGAAAAAAATTAAGTGGAGTGGAACGTGTGGAGATAAATTAAAGAGTTTAAATCTACACGAGTTACGAATTTCCTTTTCGCACGTGCATTATTTGTGATAATTGTATGGTGGTGGCAAACAAGCACACGGACCGTCCGATAGTAAGCGGTACACGTAGTCTGCGGAGGCTTGACATCAGTAACAGTGATATTATATATAATATTTATGCTATTGTTGCTTTACTAAAATACTGGTGACTCATTAAAATCAGTCAGTATGGGAATGTCTGAAACTATCGGATATACGAAAATATGTTCTTAGGAACCATGTCATCCATTTTAATAAACAAAAAAACTGCATTAATATATTTGAAAAAAAAACTACCCAGAAGGCGAATCGAATCCGGTTGTTTTGAAAAAATAAACTTATCTGCACTATTTCTATTCGGATATCCATTGTGCAGGGGGCCGATTTTTGAATTTCTATCGCACGAATTCAAATTCCCGTTCGAATTCAAATTCGAATGTCATGATTTTTCACGAATATTTTCGAATGAAGCCAATATACCGAGGGGCCGCACATAGTGTGCCACTAAGAGGGATAGACATAGTCACTTACTACTAAGACGAAAGTGCCACACAGGCACTTAGTGACGTATTCAACCATTATTCAACGCATTTGTCTGGCACTTACATTTAGCATCTAATGCACACACACACAAAAAATAGTGGCACAGTGATAAGGACGGACGATTATCGTTCCTTTTCACTTCCACTAGTAAAAAGTTTCATAAGACCATCCCTTTCGTTCTTGCTATTATTATAACGTTGTCAAATCCATATTAATCCTACATTCATGCAATATACCCTATTTTTGAAAGTAGCACTCGAAAAGCTAGAGATTGATTATCGATATCTGCGACACTTTGCACGCAGAAAGTCGATATTTACCGGTTTTTTTAATTTAATGTAATAAAGCTAAATTGTGGCACACTGACGTCGGAATTTATATTCCGGTTAAAAATAGTAATATATTATAACATATCAAACATTATTCAACGGTTTTTAGTATAAAAAAAACATGTACCGCTAGTGAATCGGAACGTTTATTCTACGATCAATGTTATTTATAATCTATGGTGCACACAAGCAAACATCAACAGAGGCGCTACCGCGAACCACGAACGAAGTGTTGCCTATATCACACTTACGTACGAATTCACAAGTGCGAGAGAGAGCCAACACTTCGTTCGTGGTTCGCGGTAGGGTCTCAGTTGACAGACTTGACAGTGACACTTTATTGGAGTATCTACGTACTTATCCAATTTCTATTAATAGAATTGAATACGAATGGTCAACCGCAGTCGTTTTTGAACTTTCTATCACTCGAATCTCAAAAATAGCATTTCATCGTATTTATTCATTTTCGAATGAAAGATTCGAGCGTTCGAATCTCAAAAATCGCCCCCCAGGTCTTAAGCAGTAAATAGTAGTATTTGTTTTTAGGAACCATATCCCCTAAGAAGCATGATATCTAAAATTAATAAAATACATTGTTTTCACATATTCAACACGTTTTTTTCTAATGTATAAATGCAGTTTTTTTTTTATCAAAATCGATGATAGATAATTAATTATGGTCCCTAAAAACAAATACTACTTAGTATGTCTTATAGTTTCAGAATTTCTCTTTCAAAAAAATAAGTTTTAAGACAAAATATTATTAAATGACGTACTGACATTTCTATTACTCCCTAGGGAATTTCACTTTTCTATTACTCCCGCTATGCATGCAAGCAATGGCGCGCTTAGACAGCAAGTGTAATAAAAAGGTGACATTAACCGGCCCCCAAGATCGCCTGATTTGACAGCTCCTGATTTTTTTTCTGTGGGGTTATTTAAAAGGATTTGTCTTTTCTTATTGGCCAACTAACCTTTAGCAATTAAAACAAAATATTCGAACCACGATCACTGAAATAATGCCGGAAATGTGTGAAAAAGTAATGAAAAATGCGATGAAAAGGGTTGGCATATGCGATGCTACTGGAGGTGGATATTTGTCTGATTATTTTCCATGTGTAATTGCCGACCCAAAACAATTTTATTTATTATGTATAGAATAAAATTTCAAAAATAAAGTGTACCTATATATCTTATTTGGCCACCCTGTATGACTATGAATATATTCTAGATTGACTTATACACTGTTGTCTCAACAGTACTTTCAAATCCCATTGTAATCGCTGTTTAATAATACCTACTTCAATATAATTATTACTCGAACTATTTATTGTGCCACCGCCGAGTACCCGACATCTTCTCACGAAATTTAGCTTTGCTCCTTGTTCTACCTTTGCCAATTTTGGCAATACGTCAAAACAGCTGTTATAATAACTAGATAACTCATTTTAATTATTTAGGCATAATATCTGTCCAATTTGCGAAAGAGACAGAAATATATTTGTCACGATGACAAATGTCTACTCTTTTCGAAGAACGTCACAACAAACCACTCTGTTCTAAATTCAAATTATTGACAACCTATTCAAGACTTGTGGCTGACCATAAAGAATTTAAAGCGATGTGTATATGACACTAAGGTATATTTTCCATAAATGTTGAGATATTTACGACCACCCTGACTGCTCAGATATTTCTGATTATATCTGTGTTCCTATATTTTTGCCTAATTATACGTTACGAATTAATTGAAAAGTGGTTGCTCCTAAATTTGTGACGAATCACATGCCTCTAATTATTGCCCTTTTCTCACGTAACGAATTTATTGAAATTTTACGTTGCTCCGATTTATTTGGGGACCTCGACCGCTACTATATATCTGATGGCGACTGTACCCTACATATTTTAGAGGTAGATTCGTTTCATATGAAACGCAGCTAAAGAAAAACCTACTTAGCTAGCAGTCTTAAAACAGTTCCTTTTTATAACAAATATAAAATATAATAACAATTATTTATGCACTAAAGGTGCTTAACTTACATGTAGCATAAAACATGCACATTTTGACGGCACGTTTGCTGCTTCCGACGTGCAAACTGTAGCCGTACCATGAGTTGGAAAGTAAATACATTGTGCATCAAGGGAGTTAGTATTCCGCTTACCGACCGTGATGCATACAATGTTTTTCATCACACTTGCCGACAAAAAAAATAGTTTTAAGACAAAACATTATTAAATGGCGTACTGACATTTCTATTAGTCCCTAGGGAATTTCATTTTTCTATTACTCCCGCTATGCATGCAAGCAATGGCGCGCTTAGACAGCGAGTGTGATGAAAAGATACTTACTCGATACGTTATGCATTCTGTCGCGCTCGCACTCACATATTGGAGCAAGCACGATGGCATGAGTATCGAGTAAAACCTAACGTTACCAATACTTGCAAAATTATTAATTCGGACATGCTTCCTTTCCGGTTTGCTTGCAATCCGCGAGTTCCAGCTTGACGGGCTGGTAATAGAAGGCAAGTTCGCGTTAATAAGGCGGCGACAGTTCAAGTAGTTAACAGAAAGTATTGCTAAGCCATTACAGCAAACTTGAGAACACGTTATTAAAACTTAAAACTTGTGTTCTACTTGAGCGTTGACGGTGACGTCTGGTTTGCCGCTGCCAGCATGTGACAACGCACCTCCAGCGGACACCTGCGTATTCTTATCCACTTTCCAAACTCCTGCGCCGCTCGCTTCCACCTGTCAAACATAAGAAAAATTTTAACAAAAGAATTACTTATCTATTTTATGTTACAGGACTACACGAACATTATATGCGCAAAGAGGTTTACATTTCTTACTAAATAAGTGCTCTATTTTGCCATCACGATTTATTTACTGAAACGTCTGAAGTCATGTTTCTGCCTCAGTCAGCTTTACTGCAATGAAGCTCATAAGTAACCAGGAATTTGAAATCGGTACTCAAAACACGATTGAAAAAAAATGGTGCAAAACCAGAGAATTTATAGAAAAATAAACAAACACCTCGCTACCGCACCGCGCTAATATATATATATATATATATATATATATATGTATATATATATATATATATATATATATATATGTGTCGTTACATCCAATTGCTAAAGAAAATTACAGTATTCTATAACTTGACAAGGTCTCCGAAATACAGGGTGTTTGTTATGTCGTTAGCCAAATTTGGATATGTCATTCGCGATCACCAGTACACAACATTTTTGAAAAAAAAAGTGACTCTTTTTTTTAGTTTTTTTTCCCGTTTTTTATCCGGCAAAAACATAATTTGTGGTCACTAGGCAAGTTTGTTTCAATCCGTGCGATTCGATGGCAGACAAAAGGGTAGCAGGTTTGAGTAGTCAAGTCTTAGCCAATCAGGAGTTCATCACAAGCACCGATCAGCCGACGTCACTCACCCCACCATCGGCACTAAACAATGAATAAAATGTCCTAACTACATGCACTCACGATTGTTATTTGATTAAAACTGCCCAAGCGCATACCTACCTGTACCTGCTCGTCGTCATCAACAATTCAATTTGCTTAGAGAGTGCATTAGAATCGATATCTGAGGTAAACCAGTACGCGTTTGTATGACGGAACATTTAAGTTACTCCGTTCTTGAGGTCAAATTATGCTGGCTCGGCTGATCGCAAGATGCCATGTGCCATTTGTACAGCACTCTGTAAACAAAGAAAGAGTGCGCTTGCGTAAACGCGCTCGAGTCAAACTACCCTCAGATCGGCGCGCAACTCAAAATACCCTCATTATTAGTACTGTATGCGATAGACTGATAATGCTGTCTCGTGAGATTTACCTGCAAGTTAAGCTCCACCTCCATTCCCCACCACGCGTAGGAAACTTGTTACGTACGTCATAACGCATTGAATTAGTTACCTTATGCGGGTTAATTAAAGTTGCAAACTCAAACACCCTTACCAATCTGATTTGGCAGTTATGAGATGATGGGGGCAGTACGCAAAGTAAGCAAGTGATCATAGTGACCAAACATTCGTTAGATAATGGGATTTAAAAAAAAATCTACAACAAAAAGGATAATGAAAAATGGATTATTTTTGTTTTACCAAATATTTTTTTACGCCTTTACCCAACACATATTGCAATATGGCTAATTATATAACAAACACCCTGTATACTTATTCGACCATAACTGGATCTTATGCCAACTTGTTCTTGGACTTACATTTGTCTTCCCATGAATCTGCTTGCTGATATCTAAAGAGGCTTTAGCGTTGTCGTTGGACCAGTCTAGCTTGCCCCCGAAGTGGCTGGAATCGCCCATGGGACTCAACACCCGAGTACCATATGCTGTCCCGTCCAACTTGCCTCGAGCGTCGTTGAAAATGGTCCCTTGGTATCCTGCCTTACCCTGAAAATATAGGTATTAACTATGTATAGTCTTTGCGGAAAGTGAATACATATGGCAGAAACGCACGCCTATATATCTCACTATGCCCTGCTAATTGTGCCTTCACTAATTGAACAAACGCTGCAGCTCTTCGGACGCTGGTCCGACCAGGTGTCCGAAGAGCTGCAGATGCCGATGTCTCAGGCTATTCATTGTGCTGAAGATCGCAGCAAATGGAGAAGCCTATTGCAACGTTTCTGTCGTAGCCACGATCCTCAGCAGTGAGGGAGCGACTTAAGGAGGAGGAGGAATTGAACAAACTTTAAAGTGATGTAGGTATGCACGAGGACAACAAGCGAGCAATACATTTGTGTTTTTTTTCTATCGAGCGAAAGTTTTTTAATTCATGTTTTGAATCGCATAACTATATAAAGAAAATCCTGGAGATTATAACCCATATTTTTCGGAAATCATATTACCTATGTATTATTAACTAACGCGCAATAACTGTTCAAAAATTGGGTTCGATGAATGTTGATCTTTCATTGTTCTTAATCCTTAATATTTCATCTTACTTAGAACTTTGGTTCAAGTGCTTCAGAGCCCAGCGCAACTTTCTGGGGTTTTACAACCAAACTTGCACAATTGCACCATAAGAAGTAAAGAATTAAGTACCTACTTAACTGTAGAAAAATATTTTAAAATAAAAATAAAACCGCCTTCAAAAATTCGCCCGAACTAAAAAGTAAAAAATAATTTTAGTTCCTACTTCTTAGGATTTCCTACCCAAACCTTTAAACCTTTTACCCTATTCATTGAAATAAAATATTATGGCTAGGTATCCTACAGATTTCTTAGAAGTCGGTGCCAAGCCAAATACGTTCATAGGTGTATATTAGATAGAGCTTTGTAACTTACTGTCACTCCGATTATATTTTTATCAACAGAATGATCTACCTCAGTAATTTTGATGAAAGCATAACCGGAGTGACAGTAAGTTACAAAGCTCTATCAAATACAGTCATATAGGTACTCGCGAAGTAAACATATTTGGCTTGGCACCGACTTCTAAGAAATCTGTAGGATACCTAGCCATAATATTTTATTTCAATGAATAGGGTAAAAGGTTTAAAGGTTTGGGTAGGAAATCCTAAGAAGTAGGAACTAAAATTATTTTTTACTTTTTAGTTCGGGCGAATTTTTGAAGGCGGTTTTATTTTTATTTTAAAATATTTTATTTTTTGCTTTTTAGTGGTGTAAAATCGTTATTTAGTATGCTCTAAATACTTATAATTAGAATGTACTGCACTGTAATAGGCCAGAAAACCTGAACTGTATAACTTAAATATTCAAAGAATTATCCCATTATCAAGGAGATATACATTGTATCATCAGCGGGTATGTATAATTTCAAAGATTATAGGTAACCGCCTTAGCATGCCTATATTATTTAAAGAATCACTAACCGCTAACCAACATGTCATAACTACGAAGCAAACACTTGAGTAAATCTCAAAAATGTATGACAGTTGTTATATTCAAAGAATTATACTCCAACTCCTAATCGTTAAGGAGTTATAACTTTCGTCATCAGCTCACCAACATGAGACTATGACCACCTAAAGGCAAATACTCAAATAGCTTCCAAAATACATGAACTATGTTATATTTAAAGAATTATCCCCCAACCCCTAATCTCTAAGGAGTCGTACCTTCCATCATCAGCTCACCGACATGAAAGGATGACCACCTAAAGGCAAATACTCAAATAGCTTTCAAAATACACGAAATATGTTATATTTAAAGAATTATCCCCCAACTCCTAATCTCTAAGGAGTTGTACCTTTCATCATCAGCTCACCAACATAAAAGGATGACCACCTAAAGGCAAATACTCAAATAGCTTCCAAAATACACGAAATATGTTATTCTTAAAGAATTATCCCCCAACTCCTAATTGCTAAGGAGTTGTACCTTCCATCATCAGATCACCAACTTAAAACATTCATGACTAGACGCAAATACTTGATTAGTCTTCGAAAATAAATGAAAAATGTCATGTGTGCCTACAACATTTGAAGAGTTCCCTCGATTTCTCCAGGATCCCATCATCAGATCTGGATTCGGTGACAATGGGACCAACTAGAAGGTATACCCTTTCAAACAAAAAAAGAATTATTCAAATCGGTCCACGCGTCTTCGAGTAATCGGGGAACATACATAAAAAAAAAAAAGATTTCGACGAATTGTAAACCTCCTCCTTTTTGAAGTCGGTTAAAAAAACGGCCATTATCATAAACGGGCCTTTATTCTTCCCCTTTTGAAAACGTATATTTTCTTTGTCAAAGTTAACAATGTAAATAATATACATCAATTATAATACGCAACAACGGTAAAACGTTCCAAAACTAAATAGAAAATATATCAAGTAGCTGGGACATAAATCAGGCAAAATTATATGTTGGACTTACAAATAAGCCTTGGTTGTTGGAACCCAAAGTGCCGAAGACTTTGCCAGCACCCACTTGTTTGTTCCATGTGACGCCATTATTTTGTAGTGCCCTGCCCCAGACATTGCTGTAGAGGTCCCTACAAACAAAAAAATAATTAGTCAAGTACAAATCCCAAAGTACAAAATATCGCTTAGACGATTTGAACCAAATGTTTCGCTAATCATGTCGGTAGCAACTTTTGAACTAGAACGGAGTAACATTAAGATAATATTTTATGCGTTCATATATTTTATAATTGTATTTTCTGAATATTTTCATATTGAATACACATACTTATCATGTCCTGTTGGGAGGAGCCATACTTGAGCTAGAGCTCCACTCAGGAAAGCGGCCAAAAGGACTGCAATAGAATACCTCATGTTTCCTGAAAAAATTACATTATCATTTATTTAATGATTTCAGAGAGTATTATAGAGTAACTACCACTACAAATGCACGTCAACCTAGTTTATTAAATAGGCAATAAAATAATATAAATAAACTATTTAAGTAGCACAAGTATCGTACTTAAAACCGTTCCTACTTAAAAATAGGTAGGTACCATGAAAGTCTGCAATATTCCAGTAATTATCATCTTAAATTGAAAAACAATCAGTACATACCAGCTAATAGTAGGCTTTACAACTTAAGAAAGTTTTTTCGAATGAACCGGAATTGTCGTCTCTGTCATTTATATACAAAATAAACGAATCAGTAAAGTCCCTGTCTTCGGTTCAAGGGGAATTACTCAACAGACGCAGTGCTTATCTCTGTGGCTAATACTATGTAAACTATTAACACTGTTTTGTTTTAATTATAACGGTAATAATATGAGCAAGCGTGAAGGCTGCGAGTCAGTACTTAATTTAATTTTTTGTTTCATTATTTGCTCATGACGTCATCGAACAGGAGGGAATGACCCGTCTGCAAGCAACCATCTGAACATATTATGACTCACAAATTAAAAAGAAAAGTGGTTCTTTACAGAAGGGACTTTACCATTTGCGAAGTTTCTTGTATATATGGGAGGCAATAATCATCATGGCTACAATACGGAATAAGCTTTCTTACATTACGAACCCCATCATACTAAGAAGGTAAACTGTTTGCTTGTTTATTGTAGTTTTATTCGACGGTCGGATAAGAAGTGCCTAAGAATAATGTACTCGTATCCCGTAGATTTCTCTACATATATACAGGGTGTTACACCGTCCACTGAAAACCTTGAACGGGGTTATTTGGTAGGTGATACTGAACAACTTTTACTAAGGAGCTAACGCAGAAATCTCTAAAAAAAATTTGGCTCTTTCATACAAAATGTCGTTATCGATCGGTCAAAATGTATGAAAAAGACATTTTTTTAGATTTCGTGATTGGTTCCATAGTAAAAGTTGTTTATGTAAATCACCCCGTTCAAGGTTTTCAGTGGATGGTGTAACACCCTGTATTTGTTTTGTGGCTCACAATCGGTCGATTCTTAGGTTTCCGTTTTTATTGGGACGTATTATTTTATCGAAATACTAGATTTAACTTCAATTGAAAACTGGTTACAATTCGAGTATGATTTTATTGCAATAATTTTTGTGTTCTAATATTTTAAGAGATTTGTGAAATTTTTATTAAATAGCAATACCTTCCAGTTAAAATTGTAACTAACTAGTAATTTGTTTAGGTTATAATGCTGACCACCCTTACTGTTTTGGCTGCTGTGGTGTGCGTGGCGATTGCCCAAGTTTCGGTCCCTCCAGGGTACAAGGAAAGGTAAGAATATTTAATAAATCTAAGAATTACAAGTTCAATCAAACCTAATTATTATTTCATCATGTTAACACCATATTAATGCAATCATCACTCAATGCAATAAAACGCAATCTTTTTAAGTCGCAGCACACTTGTAGGTTTCATATTTCATTATGGTCCTCAACCTAGCTAACATATTCCAAGCACCCAGTATACGATTTAAACTGATTTAAACAGCCTTGTCTTAAGCCTCAAAGTAAGTAAGTACTATTTTGTACTTTTTACATCGCGTCACACAGCTTGGTAACCTCCGTTAACCCGAACTTTCTTTAGCTTCTCCCTGCTGTTTAAAAGAAATACATTCCGTCGGTTCGGTAGTGGCTGGACTACGATAACCCTGTGCCGCGTTTAACACGATATTTTTTAGTATAACGTCCAACTTGGTGATCATAATGACGGAATTTGCTTGTATTTTATCACTAACAACAATCACTTACAATGGATATAGAAATCTAATTATGAATCAATTTGAGCTCAATTCAATACTTATGCCAGGGTCCTTATCAAACAAAGGGTTAAGCATCCGTTTGGCAAGCGACACACGTTGTCGCTATTTAAGAGGGACGTGTCTCAAACTTAGTAAAAAATCTGCAGATGTCCTTAAGAACTAAAGTCATGTTTCATTCACTCAGGTACCCTAACCATTACCCGTGGGTCAAGATTGCCAAGCACGCCCGTTACACAAGAGACATCACATGGGACAAGCCCGTCGGCAATGGCAAGATTTTCGGCACGTTGGGCTCTAGCGACCAGGCGCTTTTCGTAAGTACATTCTTTGCCGTATATTTTTAAATGTTTTTTTTTGGGACATCTTACTTATATCTGGAAATGTGTTGTAATGTTACAGTGTAAAGTATAGGTAATACTTATAATAAATTGACTGGGTTCTAGAAGATACGTCCTATACTTAATTTTCTATAGAAACCCTGTCACTCGACGGTGAAATTATGAGAGTAAGTAATGGGTCTAACCCTGCTAGTTCCAGTGTGAGCCGTTTCGTAGGTATTTGAATTGCTGATACCTCCTCGACATCACAATAATATTTCAGATTTAGTGGGATATTTCTGATATTATGACGTGATGTGTGTGAATTAGTGCACCTTAAGGTGCATTCGCATTTATGCCGTGTGGTGACGGCAGTAAGAATACATTTGTCACCACCCCAACTCTTCCCGTGGGTGTCGTAGGAGTCGACTAAGGGACTAAAGTGTTACTGATCATACACTTGACCCGGGTATGTCTGAAAACTACGACCAAGACCACCGGGGGATGGGCAGCAGCATCCCTAAAGTGCGGTGGAGACACTGCGATCGCCAACCCGCATGCCAAGCGTGGCGATTATGGCAACTACCCCCCATGGATTTACAAACAAGGCCGCGGCCCCGAGGTTCCGGCGACCCCCGGTGCCCTGGTTATGGTAGCGGCCAGGGTGCTAGCGGGGTCAGGGGTGCTAAGAATCTCCGGCAAAGATCCGGCTACCACCACCGACGACCTCTGGCCCTGGCAACGTACAACACACGTACACTGCGGACCGACGAAAAGTTAGTGGAACTGGAGGAAGGATTGAGCAAGTTGCGTTGGGACATTGTGGGATTGTCAGAAGTCCGAAGAGAGGGCGAGGACACGATAATCCTAAAGTCCGGCAACTTGCTCTATTTCCGGGAGGGCGACCAACAGTCCCAGGGAGGTGTCGGGTTCATCGTCCACAAGTCCCTCGTAAACAACGTGGTGAAGATCGAGAGTGTGTCGGCTAGGGTGGCGTACCTTATACTCAGAGTATCTGAGAGATACTCGCTGAAGGTCATACAGGTGTACGCGCCGACTTCGACACACTCCGACGACGAGGTGGAGGCTATGTATGATGATATCTCAAAAGCCATGCATAGCTCCAGAACCTACTTCACCGTTGTTATGGGGGACTTCAACGCGAAACTGGGCAAGAGAGATGGTGACGAACTGAGGGTGGGGCAATTTGGGGTTGGACGTCGGAACCACCGGGGCCATCTGCTGGCTGGTTTCTTGGAGAAGGAGGGACTCTACATGATGAACTCCTTCTTTAAGAAACGCGAGCACAGAAAATGGACTTGGATGAGTCCCGACGGTGCAACTAAAAACGAGATCGACTTCATCATGTCGACGAAGAGACATATATTCAACGATGTTTCTGTGATCAGTACGGTTAAAACCGGTAGCGATCACCGCCTGGTAAGAGGCACGTTGAATATATGTCCTAAGCTAGAACGTTCGCGACTGATGAAGTCTACGCTCCGTCCTGCACTCCATCTCCATAACCCCGAGAGCTTTCAGCTGGAACTCCAAAACCGTTTCGATTGCCTAGGCGATGACGTGGACGTATTCAACGACGGGTTTGTGGAAGCTGTCCATAGCGCTGGGTCTAAGTTTTTTAAGGCCCAGCGGACAAATAAGACCAGAAAGCTCTCCGACTCCACTCAGAAGCTAATGGAAAAAAGGAGTGAACTGGTTCTACAATCCTCAGTTGATGCGACTTCATACCGGCAGCTCAACAGACAAATTTCTAAGTCCCTCAAACGCGATATGCGCCAATTCCGTACCAAGTGTATAGAAGAAGCCATCGAGCGGAACAAGGGCTCTAAAGTTTTTGCAAGGGATCTGTCTGTTGGGCAAAGCCAGCTCGCCAAATTAAAGACTGAGGATGGTAGAATCGTCACATCCAGATCTGAGCTGCTGAGTGAGATAGAGGGTTTTTATGGACAGCTGTACACGTCAACTAGCAGACCCGAAGTTGATCTAGCGGAAGACCTCAGAGCTAGACTGACCCGACACTATACAGAAGACATCCCGGACATCAGCCTGTGCGAGATTAGAATGGCTCTTGAACAGCTCAAAAATAACAAGGCGCCTGGGGAGGACGGAATTACAGCTGAGCTTCTGAAGGCGGGTGGTAAACCGATCCTTACGGCCCTTCAGAAGTTGTTCAATTCCGTCTTACTGGAAGGGAGAACGCCAAAGGCATGGAACAGAGGTGTGGTGGTACTGTTCTTCAAAAAAGGTGACAACGCTTTATTGAAGAACTACCGACCCATCTCACTTCTGAGCCATGTCTATAAGCTGTTTTCAAGAGTCATTACGAATCGTCTTGCACGCAGGCATGATGACTTCCAGCCTCCCGAACAAGCCGGTTTCCGAAGAGGCTTTAGTACCGTAGACCACATCCATACGCTTCGCCAGGTTATACAGAAGACCGAAGAATATAACCTGCCCCTCTGTTTAGCGTTTGTGGACTACGAGAAAGCCTTCGATTCGATCGAAACATGGGCAGTACTACAGTCTCTCCAACGGTGCCAAGTCGACTACCGCTATATCGAGGTGTTGAAGTGTTTGTACGAGAGCGCCACAATGTCAGTCCGACTCCAAGACCAGAGCTCGAAGCCAATTCTGCTGCAGCGGGGAGTTAGGCAAGGAGATGTCATCTCCCCTAAGCTGTTTACCGCTGCACTGGAGGATGTCTTTAAGACTCTGGACTGGAGAAGGCTGGGTATCAACATAAACGGCGAGTACCTCACTCACCTTCGATTCGCTGACGATATAGTAGTCTTGGCTGAGACCTTGGAGGACTTAAGTACTATGCTCGTTGACCTCAGTAAAGCCTCCGAGCGAGTTGGTCTTAGGATGAACATGGATAAGACGAAAATCATGTCGAATTCCCATGTAGCACCAACTCCCGTAATAATCGGAGACTTTACACTCGAAGTTGTAGACGAATACATATACCTAGGGCAAACTATTCAGTTAGGTAGGTCCAACTTCGAGAAAGAGGTCAATCGTCGAATCCGACTCGGTTGGGCAGCGTTCGGGAAGCTACGACACATATTTTCGTCCAATATTCCGCAGTGTTTGAAGACGAAAGTCTTTAATCAGTGTGTGTTGCCAGTGATGACATACGGTACTGAAACGTGGCCGCTTACAATGGGTCTCATAAGAAGGCTCAAAGTCACCCAAAGGGCAATGGAGAGGGCTATGCTAGGAGTCTCTCTGCGTGATCGGATTAAAAATGAGACCATCCGCAGCAGAACCAAAGTAACCGAAATAGCTCTCCGAATCGCTAAACTGAAGTGGCAGTGGGCGGGGCACATTACGCGTAGAACCGATGGCCGTTGGGGCGGGAAGGTTCTTGAGTGGCGGCCACGTATCGGAAGGCGTAGCGTGGGTAGGCCCCCCACAAGGTGGACCGATGACCTGGTGAAGGTCGCAGGAGTCCGCTGGATGCGGGTGGCGCAGGACCGGTCATTGTGGCAATCTTTGGGGGAGGCCTATGTTCAGCAGTGGACGTCTTTCGGCTGATATGATGATGATGATGATGAAGGTGCATTCAGACCAAACGAGCATCCGCTATTCTAACCCCCTACTTTACGAAATTCGATCGTTACACAAAACGTGATTCGTTGATTTCGTAGAGTGGGAAAAATAGAATAGCGAATGCTCGTTTGGTCTGAACGCACCTTTATTAGCAATAGTTAACTAACAGAACTGTCATGTAATATTTATTTTGCTTATCTATAGCTAGGTACATCGAAAACAAATAATAAAAAAAAATATTCAAAAATTTATTATTGTTGAATTTAAACTTTCGTATAAACATTAAACGGTTAAACTCACGTGTATTTAGTCACTACGCGTGACATGTTTCGGAGAACTGTGTGTGTGTGTGTTTGTTTGTTTCTATATAATAGAAACCTAGGCTCTCTATATAATAGAGACCACTATAATACAGAGCCCGCGTTCACTCGCGAACGCGGCATGTACTCGCTGCGCTCGCGTAGTGACTAAATAACTACACGTGAGTTTAAAAACCGTTCGATTATACTTACAACTTTTATTGGTGTAAAATTTGTTGTAATAGCAACATTAGAAATAATATTGCTCAGTATGATCTTGACGCGTCTGTTCTGATCATTTCTAGGGCAAAGCAGGCTACAAAGAGACCATCTTCAACGATGCACGCGGCAAGTTGGACGCGCAAGCTTACGGCAGCCGAGTTCTGGGGCCCACTGGCGATTCTAGCCACTTCGGGGGCAAGCTGGATTGGGCCAACGACAATGCTAAAGCCGGGTTGGATATAAGCAAGCAGATACATGGAAAAACCACGGTAAATGCGATTTTCTGTATCACATCATTAGCAAATCTCAGTACACTGCTGGACGTAGGACTCTCATATTAGCTATGCGTATGGACGCATTAAGAGGTAAATGCCCATCATCACCGCGCTGGGCAAGCGGATTAGTAATCACAGTAATATGTCCACTATGATGACGCTACTGCCCATCATCAATTTTATATCAAAGAATGGTCAGTGACACTTCAATCCCTTGGTCGGCTCTTACGACACCCGCGGGAAGAGTTGAGATGATGATGAGGTGCACTTATTCCACATAAGTTCACCTCATCATCATCCTCATATCAGCCGAAAGAATACGTTCAGTGCTGTACATAGGCCTCCCCCAACGATTGCTACAGTGACCGGTTCTGAGTCACCCGCATCCAACACACCTTATTACCTTAATTGACATAGTCTTCATATCATAATCCCCAAATCAGAATAAAACATGCCAAATAGGTCACAATGTGTATACAACGCTTTTTCATAGTTGATATTAGATTCATTTACATTCTAGTTGGTACATCACGAGTAAAGAGCTTATCGTTCACACAAAATAGTAACCAACAGTCTGGCAAAAAACAGTAAAAATTTAAAAATAGCAACATCGTAATGTCGTCCCTTTCAAATCAATATGCGTGAGAAAACGGGAAATGGGATGTTGACTTTTAAATTTCTACTCTTTTTTGCCAGACTGTACATCACAGGTACTGCAGCAGTAAGGATCGTAGAGAGCTAAGCTAACATTGCAGGATTCACGTTCAATGTTAAAATCTCGGATGCACAGATTTCCGTTTTATCTCTGGAATTATGATTACGGTTTAATCCCTTCTCTGCACTCATGTTTGTGACTTGAATAGCTTAGAGATTTCTACTTGTTTATTACACATGACCCTCGCAACCAGTAATAGATTCAATTCTCTGAAAGGTTCATAGTTCCCCGTTATTTGTTTTCAGTCCAAAATATGGTAAATAAAACAATGCAAAATTTAACATGGACGTTATGTTTGACAGTTGGAGGCGAGCGGCGCAGGAGTGTGGAACCTGGACAAGAACACTCAGCTGTCAGCCGGCGGCGCCGTGTCGCACTCTGGACGTGGCAAGCCCGACGTAGAGGTCAAAGCGCAGATAGAACACAAATTCTAACGGCTACCATATTACGAAAGACTGACATGGTGCTAAGTGCTCATCAATTACCTGTAATCGCAATAGTCAAAAAAACATCTCGTCATAGTTGCTAAGTCTTGTACGTACTTGTATTTATTAAATTATTTTATACAATATGTATGTATTTTTTTATTGCCTCTACCCTAGTAATATCAAATGATGTGGCTCCCAATTGACATAAATCAATACATTCATAGATGTGCAAAAAAAATCAAATAAAGACACATGAGCAGTAGAGATCGTTATCAACGTGTGGTATTGGTGGCAAAGTATGGTTGAGAGAAAAATCAAATACACAGGTATTTTATCAATGATTAAAATTTCAGAAATTATAGTCTATAAAATTATAATAATTAATTACCTATACATATTTTAATCACTTATTCAAAATACACTGACTAAACGAATAAAATGTATAAACAGATCTGATTCGGCTGTCAAACGTTCACGTCAAATTGCAAAATACATTTTAAAACATTGATCTTACTCCACTTGAAATAGTTACTTGAATATTAATTTTGATTAAAATAAAGACTTCGCAAAATGTAATTTAAAGTACCTAGTATTATGTGTCATAAAATAATGACAGTAGATTTATTCTTTTTTAAATTAGGATAAAGTTTCTTAGGATAGGTATGAGTAATGGAACAAAATAGCATTTTCAGATTTGTTACTTTTTCGGTCAACCATAACCACCCGTATAACAACGGAAACCAACCACTACGGAAAGTGCACGTTGATAAGATCACTAGACTAATAAAGCACCTTACGCAGAGCTCAATTCCGCACAGATAATTAGCACTAACACCATAGCTACAGTCGCCACGAGATAACTCATGCTGTAAACATAGGTACGTCCTATAGACGGCCGAAGTACAAACTACTTGCGATTAGTCCGATGTCTGGAGCAGCGAGGTCACGGATGTGTTCTTCGGAGTTCCCGTGGCCTCGCTCAAATGCTGCGAGTCGGAAGACCGTGGGGTTTTAGTGGGTATACCAGGGCCTCATCAGCCCTGGGAGTCCCACATAACCACCCGGGTCCATCCCCGTGCCCTGTGGTATTCGTAACGCATTTTCCCTCACCGAGAAAAAAAAAGTATTTCACTCATAAAGTATCTATCACAGATGTTATATATACCATAGATCAAGCAAACGTATCTACTTAGCGTGTCAAATGAACTCAGTGAAATCCACTGAGTTGTCTTTAATCGCAGCTTGCAGCTTTCGGAAGTCAAATTTTGTAAGTTGAAGTGAACAAAAACATTAATAATGCCTCCTTAAGTAATATTAATTGCAACAACACAAAAAAATATGAATACTCAAGGGCCTGAGACATATTTAAAATCATAGGCAAGTAACAACTTCAGTACAAAAATCTGACACGCTCGATCGCCATACAAATGAATGAACTTGTTTCTTCTATCCAAATCTAATTCTGTGGTATCTATCTTTTTAGCGGGACACGTGCATTTTGGATCGCAACTTGGCTCAAGTAAAAAATATTAAGTGACACCAAAATATTTTTGGTGACCCGTTTTATAAAGTGACAGGTAAATACTAGTAGAACAATTGAGATATATGGAGGTCGTTTGTGTAATTTAGCTCGTTAGGAAAACATGGAAACTCTGCCATTTGTCACAAAGTTTTTAATCCAATTAGGTAATAGTTTGACTAAGAGGAAATATCTGATGACCTGATGACATAATGGTTCGTTATTTTTTCGTTCCCAAGTATACCTACCTAATCATGTTTTCCGGTGAAAAGTTAACGAAGATTTTTGACCCCGCCCAGCTAAGAAACATATTTTTAACGTAGGTAGGTATTCGATTGGCTACACCCAGTCGCTATAGCCTACACAGGTCGGAGATTAAAAGGTTTCAGCCTCCAGCCATAAGCCTGGCTAAGTGGTCTATTTGCAATATTAAACTTTTAAATTTCGAATTTCACGCTGCAT
Source organism: Thaumatotibia leucotreta (assembly GCA_025490895.1). Lineage (NCBI taxonomy): Eukaryota > Metazoa > Arthropoda > Insecta > Lepidoptera > Tortricidae > Thaumatotibia > Thaumatotibia leucotreta. The sequence goes on along the minus strand of JALPQI010030533.1, from coordinate 284,087 downwards.
GTGTTTCAACTGGTACGAACCATTTCCATTTCGAAAGCCATACATAATCTATTACCAACTTTGAGCCCTTAATACTCCCAAATATGAACACCGACTCAATACAAATGCTGCGAAAGGTTGTATATGCGGTTAGAAACGCTGTTTATAGGCCCCTTTTAATGTATGGTAGCAACGTGCAGTATCTATGTGAAGCAGTAAATTTGGGCGCTGGCCAAATGCAATGCTCATCCATTATGTTGACTAGGCACTGTACGGGAAGTGACGCGTTCGCGTTGTCTAAAGATGCGGATTGTACAAGATTCGGTTTTAGGACCTAGGTGAGTAGGTTATGCAACTGATACCTATTTAATGAAAGGCTGAAATATCACGGGTTTGTTATTTCACATTAGTGTTTAAATCTACTGTGATTTATACACACCATCAGCCTATCTCAGTCCACAGCTGGACGTAGGCCTCTCCTATTAGCCATGCGTATGAACGCGGGAAGAGTTAGGGTGGTGACAATGTGTTCTTCTTCCTGTCAAATAAAGTCACTAAACGCTTGAGTTGGGCTCTAGTGGACTGCACATTCGTGGTACACTACTACTACTACAGTCAGTTTAAAATTGTGGACTGTGTTATGGTACGCATTGGTTGTTTAAGGATAAGACCGCCTCAGCCACCTGACTCGCAGTTATTATTTCCAGTATGCCAAAATCCAGCTTTAATGCCAACCGCCGTTGCTCACTAAACATGACCTACATAAATACCGTACCTTACAGGCTGTAATGGAAACGTGCTCACTATATACAGAGTAAATACCGCTCTGTGAGCGGCCGTGATTGAAGCATGTTACACGTCCGGCGCTCCGAAATGCACGGATCCGGCTACCCGTGTTCACATGTCGTGTGCCCGCGAGAATTTAACAGATTACACGCTGCACTTTAGTTGGGCCAAGTAAATACAGCGCGTGGTTTTGGTATATTATGCCTGATATAAATTTTAGATTTTGCGTTATCTAGCCTACCTAATTGGCTAGTGAGTGAACCTAAGTACCTATTGTGTATCATGGAGCTAGTGGAATATTTTAGATTTGTGTCAATGCAAACGGTAAGGTACCTTGTCACGATTCGTAAAATAGACCTTTAGATGTGATTTAATTGCGAAAAAAAATTCATTTTTGACAAACTATTTTTTGATGTCAATCGATCCTGTTTCTGTTCAGGATCTAAAGCTTATACGGGACCAAAAAATATAAAAGCCTATAAGGCTAGGCTATAAAAGCCTATACATTATTATGAAAGACATAAATTATTTTCTAAACTTCATTTATGTTCCAGTTATTCAAATTTAACAGTTTTCCTTGATAATAAATAGAGATGGGCCGACTAGTCGCCGACTATTCGGCACCATTTAGTTACACCTACCGAGTAGTCGGCAAAAAATGCCGAACATTCCTACGAAATCTTATTAACAAATGCCCAAGATCTCGGTTTATTACGGAAATAACTATTTGTTTTCTGAATACTTCGAACGAAATACGCCGGTACACAAAAACGTAAACAATACTTGTCACAACATGAACGCGTGGCACATGGAGCATCGGGCGAAGCGAAACAAACATTTCCGAATTTTCCGATTGTACCCGAAAAATAGCCGAATGACTATGATCGGTATTGCTGACTAGTCTGCCGACTATTCGGCAATTTGAGCACCGACTAGTAGTCTAGTCGGCAAAACCCCTAGTCGGCTCATCTCTAGATTATTTGATCAGCAAATAAGCAAGCCTTGCGCACACCGCACACCCTATCGTAGTAGTGCAAATATAATTAAAATCAATAAATTTTGTTGCTTTTAAATGTACCTACACTAAAATAATATTAGGTCTCAGATTAAGAACTGAGTTATATGGGAGGTATAATTGCCACTTTCTTGATTCATAACTTGATATTTTACACCTTTAATTGCTGAATTCAGCAAGTATATGAAAGAAAAATGTTCTCGTTGTATAATGTTCACTATGGAAGGACAATGTTCAGGTATTATTAGATGAAGAACCCAGTTAATAAAAGGATTAGTATTTATGCACCACCTATTACTTAAATACATTGGTTAAAATTGATATTCGGGTAATACCGAGGCCTTACATATTCTCTAAGTAGGTAAACATAAAAAAATTATGTTGCATCGACCAATTGCTAGGTGAAACGTGCCATATAACTTTATATATCAATAAAAACGACAGAGTCATAGATCCATAAAATAAATATTAAACCGTAAAAGCCTGAAGATGCTCCAGTCACGAAATCAATGATAATGGAGCGCCATTCATAAATCTTCCAGTATAATGCAATCACCTAAGTAACTTCCTTTTTCAGGGATCCATTGGCAGGTTGTAAATGGATTAATAAAGAAAACTTCAGTGCTGACTTTCCAATTTGATTTCTGTTGTCCTATTAGTCCTACGCTACCATGATCTTGATCTCTTAAATGCGATTCAGTTTAGATTGCCTTTGTCAGTTTTTAATAGTTATTCCATGGAACTAACATTTGGCGATTCAGTTTAGGTCCCAATCTGAATCAGATAAGTAGATCGTGGTAGCCCTGTAAATATTTTTGTTTTCGTGACAATGTTGTACTTCCGATAGGTTATGTTTTGATTTAATTTAAACTGGGGCCTAGTCACATTTTGTTTTCGTTTGTGTTGTAACACGTTGGCGAGCTGTATTTACGTCATTGAGCACTTTAAAGTACTCTTGGACCTATGTAGTTATGTACACAAATTGACGTAAATGACTAGTAACAACAAAGAGATTTCTTACAATGTGTTTTAGGTATACCGTTACTTGGACTTGAACCATGGTTCCCGAGTGGCATAGGGTGTTTTACTGTATCGATACGGTACATCAATAGGTAAAATAATATTACTGGATAGAAATATACATTTGACTGTTATGATACTGGTATCGATCAATAATTTCCTCAAAACCGAAATTACTCAAATACAAAGTACTACCTACTTGTGAAAAACGTGCCCCTTTGTTGCTTTAGATATATTATAAAGATAGCTGGGCCAGTTTGGAAGAGGGAAACAGGCAACCGCTAAGGATGGAACAAACTTAGAGAGCCCGATGGTGGGCTAAAAAAGCGTCTTTATATGTAGGGACGTTTTACTAAAAAGGTTCACATGTCTCATTCACCATGAGGACTTGGTTCGTATTGTGATTTCATTACATGTTAGATACTTTTTACTAAACCGCGCGTATTGGTGAGTAAAACCATCTACTTATAATAACTTGCCTACCTATACGATGTTATTGTGGTTCGTTTTGGATCAAGCCCTGAACGCATTGGGAAGGTTTTGGTAAAACATGTTTTATTCCGCTTTTGATCGCACGACAGAGGTACAGAACCATTGGCGATCAAGAGGCACTAAATTGTAACGGAGAGTTTCTCAGCAGACGTGATAAGAATCGCGATGACTGTAAATAAATTACGCAACCTAGCCGTTCCGGTCCATTAAATTTTAAACGATTGCAGGTTTTAGATCCCTGAAAAAGATTGTTTACGCACTGAAGTGAATTTCTGATTAATATTTATGTTTTGGATGATTTTTATCAGTGCTAAAAATGTAATATACAGGGTGGAAAAAACGAATGCCCTATGGATGGCAACTACCATAAATATTGTAAATCATATTTTGTGTAAGGGAGACTTTCTTTTGTTTTTAAAAACAATAAATTCTGCATTTAAAGATTTATGAAAACTCGCTTCGGGACTCGAACCGGTCAAATGTGACAAAAAAATATCGTGCTGTATTTTATAATGCGTTTTCATTGCCTTCCGTTATTCTGATTGTAGTTGTTATTTAGAGAACAATTTACCTGATCAGTAACCACGCTATTTTTTCTCATACTTGACTGGTTCGAGTCCCGACTGAGGCAAGCGATTTTTCATTAATCCTTAATGGCATGTATAATAAGGTCACTGGAATCTTTAAGAATTTTAATTTAAACGAGTCCATAAATACGTACTTAGATTACGTAGGTACAGAAACAATTCGAATCTTAGGCCACTCTAGAACCATGTCACAATTACAAGTATTAGAAGATTTGTTAGAACTGAATTTAAAGCGTCACTTTGGCATAGTTACCCAATCATGACTTTTAGTTCAATAGCTAACACATAAGGATAAGAGTCATCTTATATTAAATATAACGCAGCCTGAGAGAACTTCACGAAGCATTCGACGCAGAATAGGCCGAAAGGATATTTTTTGAAAATCCTTTATATTAAAAAAAGTAGTCGGTAATACGTTCATTTATTTATGGAGAAAACTAATCCACAAATAATATGCTCTATGTGTTGACACCTTAGCAATAAAATTCAATAAGTATTTATAGAATTACATAAACAAAATCCCCGCATGTAACAAAGTATGTAGGCGCAACAACGATGGCATAACTATTATAAAATACCGCGCATAAGTGCTCTCGGTATAACTATTGGTGACTAACTTATATGCACTATATAATGTTCTTAATAAGGAAATGATAAGCCATAGGTACTATGTATCCGAAGAAGCACATAATATAAGCCCCTAATGAAGGATTTTATCATAAACGTTCACTATTAGAGCTTATTTCGCTCGCGAAATATTAAAACTGTATAACTCTCATAAAGTAGACTTTTCTTAAGCTTTGGTTTCATTGCTGCATTTTTCAGAAACTATAAACTGTTTCAGACGTTGTAGTGATTTTCTGAACATAAGGTACAAACAATTATTAGGTTTTAGGTAGTAATATACACGGTGCTCGAGAAGATTGTAAGAGACTGTAATCTTTAATGGTGCATTCGTGAATCCATTTAGAAAATATACTGTCGTTACGAGTATACGTACAACCTAGATTGGGATATTTTTTGCATCGTGTTTTTAAACCCCTTTTCACCCCCCCCCCCCCTTAAAAATTAACTTATTACACAAACCCTTATGTTTGATATGACTTGAGACTGGTCCTATAAACTATAAACTAGCAGCTGTGGACATTTTTCGGCTGATGTGATGGTGATGATGATGACGACGACATAAAAATGGGTTTCTCTATGGGCACCTCGTGGCTACCGTGTTTATATTTTGACAAGCCGACTTTAAGGAAACTATGGTACAAATGCGCCCATGAGAAAAGGCAAAAAGTTTAACGGTATGTTAAACAGTTAGTTTCTACGTGTACCTAGGTTTTATATTACGTTACTCTGAAATTTGCTAAACATCTTCTTTATATAATTCTGATAATCAGGACATCGGGAACAGGAACGTTAATATTAACTTAGTTCCAAAAAACGCAGTATAGGAACTGCCGGCTAAGCAATTTCAATTTCCAAGCCGACCGCCGCGAGGATACATTAAGCACTTAACTATCTGCCTGTTCCTCGCTCGCTCATAACTAAATCCAATGCGAAATGTTTGCAGTCATAATTATTTTCAAGTGTGTTTGTAGGAATTCTACTAGAGCTTTCAAAGTGCACACTAGAATTTGTATTTTTATACGAGTTTCAAAATTCGTTTTTCATTGCGCGTGTTTTAAAAAATTCAACGGATATTTGATAGAGAGTAAACGTAGGACATCCACCAGCAAAATGGACAGACAACCTCATGAAGATCGGATGAACGCTGGATGCAGCGACCCTACCGCGAACTACGAAATCCGCAAATTTCAAGGATTCATTCAACGAAGGCGTCATTAGAGTGACAGAGATAAATCCCCGAAATGTACAAATTTCGGTGTTCGAGGTAGGGGCCAGGTCGCTTCCAACTGGTATAATATAAGTATATGAATGGTATAAATGAAGATGATGAAAATTTTTTTTTTTGACAAGTATATAATTATATTCTAGGCGGAAGTTGGAAAGTCATAATCATGTAAACTCTTTAATCACATAACACTATGGGATGTGTGTGGTAATGATGAACCGAACCTGCGTAGCTAGAATTAAGTGCGTGTATATGTACGTATAAGTTCTGCCGCCCAAGTACTTATAACTTGTGGTTACCACACAGTACCATTATCTTCTTTTGATGTAGCTCGTAATGGAGTAAAGCCATTTTTTGAGCATCGATCAATTAAATTTGTTACTAAAATGTTTTAAAAAAATTCTTTGTAAGTATGTGCACTGCGGGCTTAGTCGAGATGCCATTCGGTAAGCGCATGCGACACTCAAAGAGTAGGCAATAAATATAATTAAAATAACAGATTCGAACGAAAAATCACGTTACTATGGGACAGCCTCTCAACACCGTCCCCAAATGACGGTGCAACGACCGTCCCGCCATCGTGTGATGCGACCCGGCCACAGCTGCAGTAGCGGAAACGCGGGAGCAACCACACATACTCCACGAGAAGTATCGTTTGTATATTCATTCATTCGTTAGTAAAGGTAATGTATGGAAATCCTTACGTGACTGTTTGTTTGAATTTGTCATTTTAATACATTTTTACAATTATTTTATCGAATAGCATGTAGGCTAGACCTGCTGTTCTTAGAGTGTGATTGAAAGCATTTGTTTTAGCAGGCAGGTGACATGAAAATAATATTCGGTTCATTATGGATGCACACTTTCATTACATACAAACTACACATGAAAGTTAGATGGATACGATACAAGTAATAGCAGTTGCCTAACTGCTTAAAGTATATTCACATTATTTCAAAATGGTGCTCCGTCCATAACGGACACTGCCGGCATTAAAGATCAACTACAGACTAAAACTATTGGAAATATATTTCTATTAAAAGGAACAGTCTTCAAAATGCTGCATTTGCGAGTTTTCTTTCCTTGGTCGATTCCTTTTATCCCGAACTCATAACGACACAGTTGCTTTATCGTCCATCACGACGGCAAAAGTTGTAAATTTGTCGTAAAAAATTCCTCTGCGTCGTCAATTTTACGTTCGCCATTTTAAAACTGTTGACAAGTTAAATTTCGTATTTTATTTATTCATGGCGCACTCAGACGCAGACATTTATTTATAGCATATTGAAAGTATTGAAACCCATTTGCGTCATCGCCAATCCGGTTAATATTCATAAAACCGATTGGTTTAAAATTTGAAATGTGCCGGGAAAAGGTTAATTAAAATAACATAGGTAACATAAAATTATTACTTAAGTACTCAATTTCGGATCTGATTAACCCAATTTGTGTAAAAATATAATTGTTATTTAATATGTAGGTATCCCATACAATTATGGGAATACAATGATAGAATGGGAAATATTTCCCTATATATTACAATATGATTTAAAAAAAACTAACGATTTTGATTTTAGTGCCATCGGCATGCGTTCAACCAATTGGAACCCTAGGTCACTCTAGAATCTTGTCAAAATAACAAGTAGTAAGGAGTTACTTACATTTTAATTTATAGTGTCACTGTGACATGGTTCCTGCGTAGCTTATGGTTGTAAAATTGATTAATTGTTCGTTCTGAAATGTATAGATAGTTGTAGACGTGGCTGTACCTACTAATAAGGGTAAAATAGGAAATTAGCAAATTCTCAATTCTAGTAACTCAAAACAGAACAGTAAGGCCGTACGGACAAAATATATCCCAGATAGTGCACTCATTGGGCAAAGTAACCTTAAACTACTCAGAAAACATCATAGGTGTTACTCACACCTGTAAGTTCTTTCTGTAAGGCTGCCCTAGTAAGTATAAATGAACATTAATCTGTTAATTTAAACGATGCGCCCATTCCGAGGGCATGCAAACGAAATAATAAATCAAGATCAGATTCTAACACCTTTATTAATAACGCCATCTGACTTAGCAAACCGCTAAGTATTGTTTGTCCCTTTAGGTCTTATTAGTAAATATTTATGTCTATAAGCGCGAAGGGGACCTCTTAAATACTTAAACTGTTCTTAAAGTGCACTATCTTATAGCTCTGTAGTTTGTCCATAAAACTCTCATATTTTAGAGGATGAACGTAACAATTTAGAGATTAATGTTATGTTTGCGAGGGAATTACAAGCAAGTAATTTGATTGGTGGCGAAACTTTGTTAGCGAATAAATTGAGTTCCCAGATGGCAGCCAGAACCGCGGCTTTGCGCGCTAAGCAGAAAAGTGACAAGCGCAATCCAATTTTGTTACATACGATCTAATTTGCCCTTTTGCTTTATTGTTTGTTCACTGTAAATAGTCATAGTCCAACACCACCAGCAGGTGGTCAGCAGCATCAGTATAAAATAAAGTCACCTTTTCTGTCCCCATGTCCCTTTGTACGCTTAAATCTTTATAACTACGCAACGGATTTTGATGAGATTTTTTTTAATAGGTAGAGTAATTCAAGAGGAAGGTTTTTATGTAGGTATAGTACCCGTGCGAAGCCGAGGCGGGTCGCTAGTCCTTTATAATACGGTGTACGGGTGTACCCATATAATAGCGATTGCCAACTCGCCTGCCAAGCGTGGTGATTTCGGCTACTGGCCTACTGGGGGAGGCCTATGTGAGCAGTGGACGTCTATTGGTTGAGAATAATGACGACGCTCATAATAGGGATGATGACTGTAGTTAAAATAAATTATTTAACATTATGCACGACATAATACACGAAGAAATTATTAGTAAGATGTAGATGCAGTAATTTTTGTACAGAACTTCTATTTAATAAATTGAAAAGAACTTATAAGCGTAGGTCATTTGGTAGTACTCAAACGTGACGTCACTTTTGAGTATTTCATATAAAATTCCATAGTGGTGATCGTTTTGACAGTTCAAAAAACCGGCCAAGTGCGAGTCGGACTCGCGCGCAAAGGGTTCCGTACCATTATCAATTTATTATTAAAAAAATACAGTTAAATCAACCTACCTCAAAAACTATAGGAGATAATTTTATCAAACCAAAAATCGTTGATAGAGTTTAATAATGTGCATAACATATATTTTTTTCAGAATTTTATATCGCGTAGTTTAAAAAATAGAGGGGGGGGGGACACATTTTTCAGACTTTGAGACCTGATATCTCGAAAACGATTTGCTTAAATAAAAATGTGATGTATAAACCTTGATATCATTTTCAAAGACCTTTCTATTAATACCCCACACGCTTATGTACAACTAAAAAAAAAATTCTATCCCTCAGTTACATGTATGGAGGGCCCCCACCCCAATGGTTTTTTTTACAATTTAGTATCACATTCCTGTAGCGGTTCATACAACACATATTCTTACCAAATTTCGTTACTGTAGCATTTATAGTTTCCGAGTAAATTGGCTGTGACAGACGGACAGACGGACAGACGGACAGACGGACAGACGGACATGACGAATCTATAAGGGTTCCGTTTTTGCCATTTTGGCTACGGAACCCTAAAAAAGAAGCTGATTTGATTTGCCAGTCATTATGCCTATTATGAAATAGATATAGTGCTACCGAGATGTTGGAGGTTCGCAGAAATTAGTGCCAAATTGCCGACTTTTGACTTACCTATCCATTATGACTATACCTCGATATTTTTCTAGCAGGAACAAGAGATTGACAAAATTTGACATCGACATAACTGTTATCGATAAATCTTATTGTAGTCGATAAATACATTTAATAAATAAAAAAAATGCCATAGCTTAGAGATAAATTACACGAATGCAAATCATACTCAAAATTATACATAATTTTTTTCATATCTTGTATTTAGTACCCATCAAAATTGCAAAGATTAATAAAATATACTCTAATGCCATAGGAAATGATTAATATGAAATGTAAGATATTTAGAACAAAGCCTAGATGGCGCCTGTATTTCTTGGTTACCTGTTTTTGCGGAATCAGCATTTTTATGATAACAGGATGAACTCATCGATAGCAGTTATGTCGATGCTTAATTTTGTCAATCTCTCCTTCTTGCTAGAAAAATATCGAGGAATAATTATGATTGAACTCGGGTTTCAATAATGCTAATGAAACAATAAACTTATTTATGTGAGCATGGACATCATTTTATTCTGTTTTTATTTATCGTAAGGGTTATTAAAATATTTACAGACTTACATAGCTGAAATTGATGTGAGAAATGGTAACTCCTGACGTGCTCATAGCCTACGCCATTGTCTATCCTTTCGTCCGCCGTCTTTTAAAATCCAGTAACTAGCCACACAACAAAAATTTTACAACAATCCTTTTTATGGTTTGGTTCTTAACTTATGAAATGTCTACATGAGAAATGCTTTACATGGTCCAAACATGTTTTATTGTTTAGACTGACTCCCACGCATTGGTCCGAACAAAAACATTAAAATATGTGTAAGCTACAATAGCAACTACTTCAGAATACTTATAAGCAAATCATGCAAACCGTTATTCAACAAATTTAAATCTAATTTTTGAATTAATCTTATGAAATACTTTTCTGCCATCTTTATAACATGTCATTTTATTCCGTAATCGGAAATATCTAGGATTACTAAAAGTACTTGCGCCGACCGCACGTATTCAATTGAAAGCGACGTACACCAACAACGTTGCCTTAGTTACATTGTTCCAAAATCGAATAACAATCGGGACACTAAACGGTAACTGGATAAAAGCAATATCGCTTTGATGCCGCGCCGGAAATCTGCTAAGCAAGCAATTTTCAGATTAAATTCTTGGAAGCCGGGACGATGCGGAGTTATAAAAACTGTGCTCGTATTGAGTCTTTACTACGATACGATATCTAACCTTCGAATGGGGGCCATATCTTTCGTTTTATGTGAACGACATGACATCATGGCAAACCATGAAAATGTTTACATGAAAAAGTAACATGTATGACTATAGGTTTTTGAATGATGGGTACCAACACGGAAAGAACATTCCTAGTCGTTTTTCATTTTAGATTTGAACTATAAAAAATCAAAGATAGATGAATTATTATGTACCTACCATTAAATTTTTATAAAAAACATTTTAGGAAGCAATGTTTTTGCTAGAACTATTTACGAGTATAGGTAATCTTGTAATTACGACAAAACTGATAAGTACTGTATGCTTAGCACATGATTGGCGCGACAGTATCTCGCCGCGAGATAGTCTATCCGTCCCTCTTTTGTTAATATAGCTAGTGAAGTACGGGAGATCTATCTCGCGGCGACATAATGTCGCACCAATCATGTGCTGAGCCTGCTGGTATATATACCTAATGGTTCATAAATATTATCTTTACCATTTCATCAATAATGGAAATTGTGCCTACTAATTATTCTTAACCTTATTCATTTGTGTTATGAGACTTATGAGACGGTTGAAACATATGAAGACATATGGACAATTTCTTTTTCCACTAATACTAAACATAAATGAGAAGGATTATATGAAAACCTACAAATACAATATTTACTTTTTCCTAGGATCAGGTTAAGATCCAGATTGATTAAAATACTCTGTCCATCTTTATTAAGCGTCCAAACCGCCCTGTGCTAATCTCGATAAGTGATTGGAACCACTGTTAAGGGCAAAGCCTTCATGTCACGGGGTAATTGATGTCCCTTGGAACTGGGAACCCACGTTATACAGAATCTATGTATCGGAGATTTACTCTGATAGACAGCCTTTAAAGTGATTGCGGTTGATGAATGAATCTCATTAACTATCTATAGATACTATAAATAAGGCAGACGGCTTAAGCGGTCGTTTTGTCTAGGTTTTGAGTTCGGGTAACCGCTTAAATATTTGGATTTGAGATCCTAACTAAGCACATAAATGCTTTGGAAGGCACGTTCAGCCGTTAATCTCGATTGTTGTCTACGAAAATAGGCTTCTTCAAAAGCTTTAGAACTTCGATTAAATAAGACGATTCTAGAATGAAGACCTTCTGCGAGCAGAAATAATTTAACATCGGATTAATAATTAAGTACCTATCTATTTTGGGAATCGAGGTGACGATAAGCCGCTTATTTTGTTTCTTCGTTACATTTAGGAAATTTAAAAATACAATGTTGTCATGAAATTAAGAGAGACCCACTATTTATCGTTCTGATGAACGTGTCGTTGAGATGAACTTTTACTATGGGACCAAGATCCGAATGGCAAAACTCTCTCTCTCATTTATCAACAGGTATCTAATACGGGTACATTTTTTTAAGAAATAGAAATTTAATCCGCCACATTTGCCAAGAATAAATTTCTCGCGGATTCCTATCTGTTTATCACGAAGACTCAGAATATGATGTCACCTTGTATAGCTTACACATGTAGATGCGCTCATACTGGAAAGTGCTTGATTCTATTATAACTCCTGCTTTGTTCAGGCTTACGGCCCAGACGCACTTCAGCAACAAGATACGAGGGTGAAAGTGCCATCCTATCTTGTTATGTTATACGTTACTGCGGCATACCTAGTGTAGGTACCTTATTTCTGTAGCGGAAAACCCTATTTTCATAACATCAATATCCATCTTTACATATTCGGTGTCTAATAAATAAAGGAGCTTTTGTTGCAACTAAAAGTGAGTTATACGCATTATGCGAGTAAAGCTACACGTAGGTATGAGATTGTAACAGTGTCTAGATTTTCATCTTAAAAAATTAGAAAAAGGGTGGTCAGAGTGTTATATTGAGTATCAGTTGCTGAACACTAACATGTTTACCTGCCTCAGGCAATAATTTTAAAGAAAATTAATATAGATTGAAAAAAAAAAGACTCATCTTACTCGTCAAAAACTTCTAATCATAATAAAATAATATTGTAATGAATCACAAAAGATACCTACTTCAAAATATTTTCCTCTTAGGCTTATTTCTGTTCAACATAAGCTTGATTGACACTTGAATACAAAGTATTACCAGAATAATAACAACGAGGGCACAAAACAGGAGGGTAAGTACTAAGTTGAGTTCGTAGTAGTGGTGCCACGGCAAGCCAGCGGCGGCAGAGCGAAGATGGCGCCCGCCTCGGTGCCGCAGCACGTGCTCCGTCCACCACACTGCGCGCTCCAGCGCCGACTGCGGCTGGTCGTTGATTATGCTCCTGAGCTTGATCACGTTCTTCTCATAGCTGAAAATTGCAATGTGCAGATTGGCATCTTGAATCATTAGCAAAACAATTTTTTGTGAGAGAAATATCTGGACAAAATGTTGTCCGTGTTACGCTGATCCCTTCTGACTAGTTCTGCCCCTGTACAAAAAGTGCTCCTACTTTTTCCTGTGCCTACGAAATTTGCATGGAATAATTATTTTTGTTGCACTGTATTGTCTTTTAATGTTCGATGACTTGTGAAAATATATCTGTATTTTGTCCTTTGTATTAGCGCTTACTTACTTTATTCAGTCTTCGCAGCAACCTAGCTAGCTGGAAAAAATATTCTGAAATTAAGCACTTCTTACCTCTTATTCGTCATAATAGTTATGATTGCTGCAGTCAACTGTTGCTCTGTGAGGGTATCTTTATCGAGCTTAAGGCCAATACCATGTCGCACGTATTTCTCGGAGTTAAAATACTGGTCCAAGAATATAGGAATACCTATCAATGGTACTCCTGCTTCTATAGCGTCTTCTGTGGACCTGAGACCAGCCTGAGTAATGAAAAGTTTTACTTTTGGGTGACCTAAAACAAAATAATATATAAGTTTAATTTGTTAATTTCACTGTATAATAGGCAAGAGGCAAGTGCTATATGCGATGGAAATATTTATGAGACGGTTTACATATTTATTTTCCCCACACTAGCTCGGAAACACCTACTTCCTTCACTAATTTCAGTGAGGAAAGTTGCATTTTAATCACTTGTGAGGGAAGTAAATTGACAGATGAACCGTGAAACGTTCAAAACCATAGAACGTCAAACGCTGATATGGCTATGATTCGCTGATTATTTTTTGAGGGACACCATGGAAATTTTATCATGGACCAAAATATTTCATTTATTCAAGATAATAAATTAGATTTTTAGTATTTCATAAAAACCTAACGCAAAATCTTATCATATTGGACAAAAACCGGATAGTATACTTTTACATTCAGAACGCAACCCGCTAACACTGACGTCTTGTACTTAATAATAAAATACTCGAATGTACAGTTTTGTAAGGAAAGTTTCCTATGTAATATCTTACCAAAAAGTAGGCAATTTAAGTTTACCGTACACATTTTTTAAAATGATTGATGTTTTAGCTGACGGATACAGATTTCATACTTAAACATCATAGAAATTTTGACAATTTAATTAATGTAGGTAGGTTTTTATTGTAATTATAAAAAAAATCTAGTCACATAGAGTAGTCATTTACCAAATTAAGTTAAACTTAAAAGTCTAAAATATAAGAAAAAAATTGCATTTCATACAAGTTACAACATTAATTGATCTCATAACTATTATACATATTGATATTATAGTATATTGCTGTAGTTATATACCTACTAAAAAAATATTTTGTTATTATAGGTAGTACTAGAACTACTCTAAGTTATTTAATAAAGACTGATTTGTTGCATCGATTGTTTTTTTTACACGTTTTTTTTACACGAGTTCAACTGTAGAATCTCTCGCTAGCGTGGGTATCAATATTGGCACGATGATTAAACGGATCATCAGAAGTTTATGTCATTATTTTTTCTTCCTAGTCGCGATTCTAAACAAAATGAATTCCAGACAGCTGAAGTTTATAACATGCGTTTTTCTTCACAGTCATTAGTTACGCACAATCTTTTTTCTACCTAGTCGCGATTCTGCACAATATTGTTGCCACACAACAGAAATTTTTCGCACGTGTTTTTCTTCACAGTCATCAGTTCCACACAATCTTGTCTTTAATAATAATAATAATATAATAATATTTCTTTATTTCAAGTCAAGGACTCATATAAAAGTAGGGTAGGTACCACACCTTAATTATAAAATAATACTTAAAACAAAATTATAATATTAAAATTACAATTAAGCTGTCCAGTGTCCACTAGGTGCCATTCTCGCCCAGGTGAACGGCTATCCAGTGCTTAAGTATGTTATTGCTCGGGTTGACAGTAAATAGCGTCAGAATATCATTTTGCTGCGAGTTTTGCCATACGTTTGTCCAGACCGAGGCTATGCGAGACCGCATGATTGCATAAAAATCAGGTACTCCCGCATCAGCAAACATGGCCTTAGCACTGCAGTAGCGAGGTAGTTTCATGAGTATTCTGAACGCATCGTTGTACTGAACCCGGAGCGCGTTATACGAACGTTTGGTGTAGTTACACCATAATGAGCATGTGTAGAAGCACTGGCAGAATGCTCTAAATAGCGTTATTTTAACGTCGGTGGAGCACTTGGCGAATCTCCGCGACAGCATGTTGCAGCGGACCGCGAGCGCACGTCGCTCTCGCTCCATGTCCATGTCGTCGCGAAGCCTCTCCGTCAGAAAATGCCCTAAATACTTGAAAGACGCTACAATCCGCACTGGCGAACCATTTAGATAGACTGGTGGAACTACGTCCGGACCTTTACCATATCTGAAAACAAGCATTTCTGTTTTTACGATGTTATATTTTAAATAATGCTGATTCGAGAATGTTTCACAGATAGTTAGCAACTTCTGAATGCCCTGACTTGAGGGGCTGAGGAGCACCATGTCATCAGCATAGCTCAGGTTGTTAACGCACACATTAGCAACATGGCAACCCGTTTTGGTGCCCCTCAGCTCCTCAATCAGATCATTGACGTATAAGCAAAACAAGTCCGGAGAAGTTATACCTCCTTGACGTACACCACATTCTAGCCTATAATCGCTAGAGAGGGATCTTTACCTAGTCGCGATTCTGCACAATATTATTACCACACAACAGAAATTTTTCGCATATGTTTTTCTTCACAGTCATCAGTTTCACACAATCTTGTCTCTACCTAGTCGCGATTCTGCACAATATTATTACCACGCAACTGAAATTTTTCACATACGTTTCATACGGTTTTGGCCTATTTTTGACCCTTCCCTCCCCCATGGTGATATTTGGTGACATTTTCGGGATACTAGCTATAATGCTGTTCAGCAGAGAGTAACAAAAAATTACACGTGATTTGTCCGATGATCCCCGCTCCCCATGGTGATAATTAGTGATTTTTCTTCATCCCCCCTTCCCCCTATACAGTATGACGTGATTTGGACAAGCCCTAGGTGGGAACCTTTAAAGGTGCGACCGCACCAATGCTCAAAAACGGAGACGGTACGGAATCGCAGTGACGCATCAGCGTCCGTACCATGATTGGTATGCCCCCCAGACCGATGCTCAAAAACATACGCAGACGGTACACATAGCAGCAGAAAAATTATATAACTTAAGTGAGTTATGCTGCCCTGGTACCGATTCGATTATATAATTTTCATTACCCACAACATTTCAAAGATAGGTTCCAAAAGCTGTACCTATTGCTAGCCTAAGATCATGCGCGCCTGGTACCATATCTTATATTTAGATAATGCATACAAAGCCATAATGGCCACTTTGGTTTTGATCTCTATTCACTGCTATTAGGATTCAAAATCATCATCATCATCACCAGCCTATGATAGTCCACTGCTGGACATAGGCCTCTCCTATTAACTATGCGTATAGACGCATTAGGATATGCCCATAATCGCCACGCTGGGCAAGCGGATTGGCGATCGCAGTAATGTGTCCACTATGATGACGCTGCTGCCCATCAACAATATTTTATTAAATAATGGTAAGTGACAGTTCAATCCCTTAGTCGACTCTTACGACACCCGCAGGAGGAGTTGGGGTGGTGACAAATGTATTTTTACTGCCGTCACCAGAAGGATTCATGTATTGGGTTAATACTAAGCAGATGTAGAATCGCGACTAAGTATAGACAATATTGTCTGGAAATGATGAATGTGAAAAATGTATGTTGCGTGGTATTAATCTGTGCAGAATCGCGACTAGGTAGAGACAAGATTGTGTGGAACTGATGACTGTGAAGAAAAACACGTGTGAAAAATTTATATTGTGTGGCAACAATACTGTGCAGAATCGCGACTAGGTAGAAAAACGATTGTGTGGAACTGATGACTGTGAAGAAAAACTCGTGCGAAAAATGTCTGTTGTGTGGTAATAATATTGTGCAGAATCGCGACTAGGTAGAAACAAGATTGTGTGGAAATGATGACTGTGAAGAAAAACGCATGTTATAAACTTCAGCTGTGTGGAATTAATTTTGTTTAGAATCACGACTAGGAAGAAAAAATAATGTCATAAACGTGGAATAATCCGATTAAGCAACCACTTTCCTCCCTTGTACAACAAATAACTATTATCTTGTTTATGTTAGATTTAAGTGGCACTGGGCTGGGCACATTGCCACAAGATCAGATGGGGCTTGAAACTGCTGGACTGGCGACCACGTACCGGAAGACGCAGTGTGAGCAGACCTCCCACAAGATGAACTGACGACCTGGTCAAGGTCGCGTGAAGCAAGCAGCACAGAATCGGTCATATTGGCAACCATTGGGGGATGCCTATGTCTAGCAGTGGGCGCCTTTCGGCTGAAATGATGATGATGGCTAGTTAGGCCTCGATAAGTGTTTGATTCTTTGGCCTATGAGGTTATATTGGGCCTATGAGCCTATGTTATTGAGCCTATGTTTAACCTAACCCCAAACCACGTAGGTTTGGGGTTAGGTTAAACATAATGCTTACAGGAGTTACAGGCGATGTGGGCAAAAGGATGAACACAATAGAAATTCAGATTCAATGTCGTGAACAACTGAGTCGAATTAAAGACGCTATTTCAGGTACCGGTCCCACTAAAAGCTAGTTAACGATGGATGGCTCGGCTATGAAAACGAACAAAAGGAAAGAGATACGGCCATATTGTTGTTATTTGCTTAGCTAGTTAAGTTACTAGCTCAGCGGTGAACTACACCACAAATGGCACAGTCTCGTAAATGAGTGCAGTATCCACTTTAAATATAGGTAATCCATCAATTAGAATTTAAGGGGATTTTTTAAAGATGAAGGTTTAGTTTAGAAAGTAAAAGATTACTTACGTAAAAAATCCGCCTGAGGTAACCACTTAAACGTCCTGATATTTGGCGACGTAATTGGAAACTCGTCCGAGTCCCATTTCCAGAATACATTGTACGGGAGGTTAGAAAACGCCCTTGTTAATATTTGAATTGTTGTCTCCGGCATGTCTAAAGTATTGAAATTACTGCCAAAGCTGACGTATATCACTTCTACAGGAGAATTATCTAAGAAATGTTTTATGTCCTGTAACACCAATTAATCATTTGACTTTTACATCCTGTTCAGTAAGAATAACTTCAACCTTTCATTTATAAGTGTAATAAATGCAACACTCAATGAAAAAAAACGGCGAATTCTCTTATGCAGTTACACATGTTTAGGATCCCGATTACCTGTGGCAGTGGTTTTTCAGAAACTTTATTGATGCCTCCAATGTAAATTACACTAGGAGGCATAGGTCGATTGTCCTCCCAAATCGGTACGTCTCCATAAAAGAGCATATCAATGTTTTTGTCTAATTCTGCAATTGTTGGTGTTTCAGGTCCAAACAAATCCTTCAGTAGCCGATTTTCATTTTCTTCTGTAAACTTTGTTAATCTGTGGATGACGTATTCTGTATAGAGCGCTTTAATTTTATCCCATATTGTAAGATCGTATAATCTGCGTCTAAAAATTTGTGGATAGAGTATGGGATGCGTAGGTACTCCTAAAATGTTATTGTGCCTGTCAATTGCACCTGTTGTACTTACAGCAATAACTGGAGCATTGAACACAAATGATAGGACAATAGATATTCTAGATGAAGCATCTAAAAACAGAAGGTCAAATTTTTGGCTTTTCCCTTTCAAAAGCTGTTCTATTTCTGGAGTCTGAACTTGCTTTGCAAACGTGTCTGCTGTAAATTCATAATATCGTCTTAAATTTTGACTTGGGTCTTTTTTGTAAGTAATACTGGTTAATGCATGCTGTCTTGCATAAGTATATGAAACATTATGAATATCAATTTCTGTCAGATTTTCAGGTGTCTGTGTGGTTTTATAGACTGGGTCTGTAGTGACAACCACTATTTCATGTCCGCGTTTCAAAAGTTCTTCATGGATTGGTTTAAACACTACATTGTGACTTTTCGAAGGCACCGATAAAAATGATAATATGCGTGCAGCTTCTGCCGTATAAAGAGAATATAAAGCTATTATGAAAAATATTCTGCAATGATTCATGTCTACCTACTGTGTACTACAACAGGTTAATCACGATTCAGTTGGAACATTACACGGCACAAGTGCTGAAAGATTTTGATTTTGTATATGGATGTAAAAATAAAACGAAAAATCAAACTTAGTTTCTATCATAACTGTTCTGTCGTGACAGTTATTTTATTACTACCACACGATACAATAAAATGCGGCGAAGCATTTCGAGCCAAGCTTAATGAAGGGTTCCGTAGTTGATCACCTGTCGCGACTCACAATACCTACGGTATTACAATGAATAGAAACTATAGAAGTTCGAAACGTTCGAACCCCGCTGTTCGAAAACTTGGGGAGTTTATCTGAAATAATAAATATCTAATGTAAAAAAAACCGGCCAAGAGCATGTCAGGCCATGCTCAGTGAAGCGTTCCGTAGTTGGTCAAAAACGGGTAGGATTATGTTCTAGATAGTTTTTTTTAAAGTATTCTACATGCTTCTTTATTTGCAAAACTGTACAATTTATAATTATGTATGTATTAAATCTAACTAACCTAACCTATGTCTAAGATTGGCCCTTGTGGCATTGTACCGAGGATGCTAGCTGTGTCAAAGATATACCTAATCATAGGTACATAGGGACAAACTGCGGGCAGCGACTTTGTTTTATACTATTAGCTACTTAGTAATATGACTAAAAACTCCATTGCTTCAGTTTGGAATAACTCAAACGTACCATGACTCGAGAACTCTGGAGGAGTAAACTGGTTTTCAACTGTTCGTTTCTACAGAGGAGAACTTTTCTGCTTCGGTATATTTACTTGCATGGACTATGTTAGAGACGGTTGAGTCACTCAAACTTTATTACAGAGGGGATGGGGAAATACCCACAATCCTATTAATTTATCAAGCACAGTAATTTGTTATCACACTTGAGGACTAGGTAGTTTGATTGCCAAATTAGGTACTTACACTAATTTTTGATTTTGATGTACCTAGTATAGTGTGGAAATTAAACTCAGGCCCTGGAGGAAAACTACTTTAAATCCTTAAGCTAGCTCATTTTACTTAAATGAGACATTCCTTTATTTTTGAAAAGAAACTAATCTGTATTAAACGATTTTTTTAAACTCGTTTGCTTCGCCCGGTACTCGAACCAACTAAAAAATAAAAATAAACACTCTTTATTTTAATATTTTCTTCGGTTACCGCGAGGATTACAACTCGCGTATATTAACTAAGTTAAAATTAGTTATTATACGCCATTTTATCCGTTTTCATAGTTTTACTCTTTATTTTATTATACTAATCGGTAATATTAATCGGTAATATTCAGGATAAAGTTTCTCTAACAAACATTTGGTCTTTAAAATAAAAATAATCGTTAAATCTAACATCAACTTTATTTTACTATCAATTTTTTTATTGTTCGAAATGAGCCCCGTCGTTCCGGCTACACAACATTAGTCGCCGTAGAAATTCATTTCTTGTAGCCTCTAGCAGTGTTGTGGTGTATGCCCCTAATAACATTTTCTACCGCAATCCTTAGCTCTTGAACGGTGCAACAAGGTACTGAACCATAAATTAGCGAGCGTGTACTTCATACGAAGTCTTTGAGTGTTGGAGAGATAACAGAACTGTTACGTGTCTTTTACTTGTTAAAGTAACCAAATATTTTTTAGAGAAACTTTATCCTGAATATTAATACTAGACTAGGTACCGATTAGTATAATAAAATAAAGAGTGTTTATTTTTTTTTAATTTTAGTTGTTTTAGTTAGTAGTTTAGTCCCAGGCGAAGTAAGAGAGTTTAAAAACATCTTTTAATGCAGATTTGTTTTTTTTTTTTCAAAAATAAAGGAATGTCTCCTTTAAGCAAAATGAGCTAGCTTAAGGATTTAAAGTATTTTACCTCCAGGGCCTGAGTTTAATTTCCACACTGTAGATATGTAGATTAACGAGAACATTCAAGTGTATAACATTATTATGTAGTGGTAGGTATTGTTTACAAACTGACAGGCATTCTGTTTGAATTTTCTCGACTCTTTTACTGTCTTCATTCGACTGCTCTTGATAGTAAATGCAAAGATATATATATGGTCCATCTTAAGAGTAAGTACTGCTTTTTGTAACGAGAGTCTATTTTACTTACTAGCCTTTCCTTAGATCTTCTTACCAACCCAAATACAAACAATGTTCTTTATCACACTTGCAAGCAAAAAAAAGTTTTGTTACAATAAAATTTAATACCGATTAAATAACGTAATACATGTGAGTATTTCCGCGCCTAGCAAGCAAGTGTGAAATCCTAATATTTTTATAAATAATATTGTACAAACATTTTCATTTGGAAATACAAAGATCAACGAACAACACTAAGAAATTTAAAGAACTGTTATCTCAATTTATAAATTAAAATGTCAAACATTATAGGGCCTAACTAGCAGCATTCGAAGCTGCATTATGCCGCGCTCTGCCAGCTAAGCTATTGGATCTCTCGATCAAGCTAACGAACACACATTTCGTTAGCAGAGGCCTCTGCTGAATATAAATCACGTATATTGGGAACTGCGCTGTCTGCTATACGCAAACTGTGACTCAAACGGAAGTTTATATGCTGTACACAAATTAAATTTGAGTTCTTTTTGAAAGTCCTTACCAACTCTGTTGGTATTCACATCGGAGTTACAGTTGCAAGTTGCAGTTAAGTATTTAAATCAGGTCTTTTGCTCAAGCAGCGCTAGTTCTTCAGATGTAGTTTGTATGTCGCGCAATCAGGCCAGCTTTTGAACGTACATATGTAAGCATTATCGTTTTTGTAAATCAAAGCGGTATTGATCAAATCAATACCGCTGCTGTACATCGTACATAGCTCGTGTAATAAAATTATCACCAAACTAAAAAATTTAAAACTGACTTCAACCGATCTGTTTCCATCATTGGTTTTCTGTCATGAAATCCTACTTTCTGAATGCAAATGCTTGTACATGAATTAAAATTACCAAACGCGCCATACATGTAGGTACCTATAACATTTGAAGAGATCCCTCGATTTCTCCAAGATCCCATCACCAGACCCCAACTTGGTCTCAACGGGACCATCTCGGGGTTATACACGTCCGATTACAAAAAAAAATCAAATCGGTTCACGATTCTCGGAGAAATCGGGTAACATACATACAACAAAAAAAAAAACAGTCGAATTGAGAACCTCTTCGTTTTTTGAAGTCGTTTAAAAATACGTTAATGATACATTCATTAATGGATATTACCAGGGCGTCATTTCATAGCAATGAATTTGAAATATGTAGGTAGACATTAATCAGTTTTGTGTACCTCACCAATAAACACACGATTTCCCAAATCCTAAATATATACTCGTAAATAGGAATACGGCAACAATAATTTTCTTGGTTATATCAAAGTATTACCTGCCACAAGTACGCTATGTAGGGAAAATTAATTTTTTTGCTACGAATGAATAAGCTATGATAATATGTGTATAAATAAAACCTTTATTAAAAACAGAATTTACTTGAATTCTAGTATTTTGATCCCTTTCACAGGCGGTGTGCTCTCATATTTTCCTTTGAGCTGTGCCAAAGACTTAATAACCATCATAAATAATAATGTATAAGCTTCAAAGTAAAATATCTCCCTTAATAAATTATGCTTTGCTAAACACATTTCATCTTTCAACACCTGTCTCTTCCCTGACTATCTAGTGGAAAACCCCCCTTTTTAATCTTAGATAAAAGGTACATTGAGTGCTTAACCATCGCGTCTGAGAGTTTGCACAAATTTCTTAAAACAGCAGAGCACGCTCTTAAGTTAAACCATTAAAGTTCAAAGTAGGTGTGAGCAACTTTTCTTTTAAAATTACTCGTTGTGCCTGAGGACAATTTTTACTGTTCACCCGTTATGAATTCTGAAATTAGAGTTATTGGGTCGTTTTTGCAATGAAAACTGTTGGTACAATTTTGTATGGAGGTATCTAGATAGGAGACTTGACAATAGGGCCTCTTGTTTTACCGGTCGCTGAACGGCTTGCGGTTTGGTTTGAGTGCGAAGGGAAGCGTTTTCTCGGTCCCTAAAAACGATTAAGCGTAAAACCCAATACTGAATTGAAGCGTCAATAAATGTTCAAACAAGTAGATAAAAAAAGACAAACAAGACAATTCAAATTTTTTCCTCGGCTACATCAATAAAGAAATGGGAAAGTCTTATCGTTAAAGTTCACTTATCTCAATATTTTTCCAACGTTGTCCTTTATTTTATCAATCTTCACACCTGTGTGCTTACTCTGAGCTGACCTAGCGGAGTGAGTTGCAGTCGATAGCGTAATTTGGGCATTTTCACTTTTAGGTACACCCAATTAGCGTGCAAATTAATTGCTGTCAGGTTTGTAACGACAATTTGTTCAATTTTATATAACTTGCACCGCGACAGCCAGTTTTAATTCATAAGATACAAGTACGATTTAGGCAAGTTTGCCCTATACCAGATTCTTTTTTTTCTATTATAATGTATTATTTGCGCCACCTATAATCTTCTCTGCTTTGCGCCAAGGTTGACTAGTAGAGAATACTTCATGGCATTAAGTCCTCCTTTGTACTTTGAGTTTTTCTTTTATGAAATGAAGTTTAAATAAATATATTACATCATCCTCATCATATCAGCCGAAGGACGTCCACGGCTAAACATAGGCCCCCAAAGATTACCACAAAGACCGGTCCTGCGCCACCCACATCCAGCGAGTCGAGAAGATGACCGTTGGGGCGGAAAAGTTCTTGAGTGGCGGCCACGTACCGGAAGCGAGAATAGGCTCCCCACAAGGTGCACTGATGACCTGGTAAAGGTCGCAGAAGTCTGCTGCATCGTGTAAATAATTAAGTATGCACCATAAACCAGAGTATGAGCTCTCCGCTATTTCCTTGCTTCTGCCTCCCTTGCCTCATCACCAGACCCCCATAGGGCGGGCTTCATTGACAACATTATCTTCCGATCGGACGTTTTACTATCTCGTTTATTATATCGAAGAAATTACTGGGCACCAGCATTCTGGACATAATGAGGAAAGTATACCGCGAGTGATATTGTAGAAATAGAATCGATGTTGTTTAGTGTTTACGTACTCGTACTTCAAAGTGTAGGATAATTACTTTGATGTAGTCATTCAATTTATTTTGTTAGCGTAGCTTTGCCACAAATACTTACTCATAAACGTCCCCGGAGTTAACGAGCCGGTAAATATTGTTTGTCCCTTTCGATTTTATCATTTTGTTTATAAGACCGAATGGGACAAACTTAGCGGCTTGTTAACTTAGGTGACGTTTATGAATAATGGGGTAAGTAGTTCGTCAGTCGTCTATTATTTATAAATGGCATGACCTTAACAGGTGGTCGTGGTTTTCATGTCGAGTTTGGTTTTACTATAACTATTTCACTTGCGCACTGTTTTATTGTCTTATTTTAATGTACTCCCTCGTTGTGTGTTTATAATAGATAGGTAAATTAATTACTTAAATATCATGGGACAATCTTTCACAAGTCAACCTAGTCCTAAACACCAGCTTAGTGACGATATAAATAATTCATATATACAAACACTTACATAACCTTTCCTCTACCCCACCAAATTCTTACTCGGTACATTAGGTTTCTACTCCCTACAGGTTAGGCGCACTTATGACTTACTTTACATTATTTGTCAGATTCTTAGGGGCGATTCGGATTGCTCAGAATTGACTACTAGGACCATTGCTTTATTCGTTCCCGATAAATACTTGCGCAGCCGAAACCATCACCTCCTTGCTGAGGAGACGGCCCGCACGTTAGCTCACCAATTTTCCCCAATCCCACACGAACGTGTCTTGCTGAACAAACTTTTAACTGTTTTACCTTACTGCGACTCATTTCATGAGAAGCCATCCACATTGAAACCCCGTTTATTGAAATTCTGCGAGGATATTAATTAATTATATGAATGTCACTATATTTTCTTAGTTTTGTTTTTAATGTACCTTGTCAAACAACGCATTGGCGTAAGCTGTAATGTTGTATGATATCTATTAAACAAATAAACAAACAAATAAGTAAGGTAAGGTGGGGTAAGATGAAAAGGGTTTTTTAAAAGGGGTAAGACAAAAAATCGTCCTTCTGGCACAGTATTAACGACGACTTTCTGTCTTACCCCCTCAAAAAAACCTTTTCATCTTACCCCACCTTACCTTACAAATGAATTCTCCCTCTGGGACTCGAACCTGGAACCTCCAGTTTCGTAGGCACTGCTGTCACTATTGACTGAGCAACGGAGGCTGATAGAAGCTTATTGAAAAAAGAGATATTTTATATCACCACTATTTTTGTTATAAGTTATAACATACTGGTTGAACTGGTCTGGTGATCTGTTTAAAGGCTAAACCACACCGATTGGGATGTGGTTGGCCTATTTTTTCGCCCGGCTCCATACGAAAACGATTTTTTTATCTCGTTAAGCGGATCACTACTGTTTTTGTTACCCCCTGTATACTATGAGTACTTATGCTATGAATGAAGCATGAATTTTCTACATTATTATGTAAGAACGGTAACAGCGTCATAATACCTGGACATATAGCCAAACTTCTTTGAGAGCATAATAGCCACCAAATTTGGCAATTCTGTATTACACAGAGAAAATCGAAAATAATCAGTAATAATGTTCCGTTTCTATTTTATAAACTATTAGATAATAAAGCGGTAAGAAAATCGAGCGACATTTATTAAATGTCGTTTTCTTATCATCGGCTAAGAACGAGACGTACACTCCTAGACAGAAAAAGGTAAACATTAAATAATGCTATTGAAATAAATAAACACGGAATATTTTTAATTTATTAGTTTTCAGTGATGAGCAGAAGTAAAGAAGGGGTGTTTTGTACAGGTAATGTACCTATTTGCGGTACTGTTAAGTGTTAATAATATGATTCAAGTAAAAATATTATTTTGAATATAATTTTCAAAAATTTAGTTTTTAACGCCTTAGAACAGTGGTGGACATAATGTTTTAATTCATTGCTGGGCTAAATGGGACGACGATCTACTGATGACCATTATTATACAGGTAAAATAAAGGCAAAAAGACACATAAAAATGATGGCTTACTTTTATTTTAGTCGTAGATGAATATTTATTCGAAAACAAATGACTGCGTAAAAAAAAATTGATGTTAACAAAATCGAATTTTAACTGTTTAATATTTATAAAATAATAAACACAGTTATGATTTTTAAGTTTAGTACAAATCTTTAAGGTCTAAAATTATTTACTAAACATTTACTTTTTTATTCTACGTTGTAGTATACCCTACTTATACCATTACGGAGATCTCGAAGCAATATTTTTAATAATATTCTTAGTTTGAGCTGGCTTACTCTCTATACTACTTATAACATTTTTGGGAAAACTGTTTAAGGCACAAGGCAGGTAGTTAGACCATATTCTTCGTCCATATATGTTGTCACATTTATTCACTATGTATCTATATTCATTGGAAATATTTCGTAGATTGTCTTTCCTGTTGTACTTAACCAGATCTCTCAATTTATGTTTATATTGCAATACAGTATATAAAAGCATATGTCCGTTACGTTGCTACGTTTTTCTTCGGCCCGCTGTATACCGTGTACAATAGATGTCACCAGCAGACTCCCCTCTTTTCAACTTAGGTTCCGCGTATTTGCTTTTATTAGCCAATCGTTTTACTCTTTATCGATTATTGGCTAATAACGTCCAACGCAGGCTAAGGAGCTTCTGTGACTCTAAAGAAGGAATGAGAATGGGAAAACGAGTAAATGAAATTTATACTCTGCATTTGAAGTGACTGTTTTATTTGAAATACGCAACTGCTTAAGTAAAGCTTGACCACGAAATAAAGTAGTCAATGTAAAATCAGTCCCCATTGTTACGTGATAGTTTAATGTAGTTTAAACAACCAGGGGACTCTATAAATTGATTATTGAGTTTCATGTTTAACAACCCAACATCCAAACGATTCGCTTAAAAGTCGTCAAACCAAAATAACTTCACAAAAACCGGCCAAGAGCATGTCGGGCCATGCTCAGTAGTGTGTATTGGGAAACTAACTGAGTCAAAAAATGCCCGTGGCGTCTTTAATAACAATTTTCGACTTCGCCTCAAGTTGTTACCCACGCCACGCCTCTCTTAAAAAAGGGTTGCATAAAATACTATAAAAATACAGTTTTCTTATGAGGTGAATATTTTCGGATGTACATAGTTATAATCGCTTCGGAAGTCAGTACATTTTGTCTGTGGTCTAATTTTTGACTCGCGGGTCAAAAATGTAAAGTAAATCGTGCTAATAGGGCTTGAGAAATACTTTTCTTGAAAACATTTTGGTCATAATAGCTCTTAGTACGGTCAAATCGTACATAATTTTACCCTAAACTCGCAAATCAAGTAGTATCGCTGCATTTTTGGTATGTTGTTAAGACACCATAGGACAGTATAAAACCATATTTTGCAAGCAAAAAAAAGTTGTGCTAGCTGGGTAGTACGTGAAAAACTGCGAAATTTACGGCCATTTTTTAGTTTCTGATTTTTATTTAAAAAACCTTACGTTTTTTGATATCATATGTAAATAAACGTTTAAAGACTAATAAATTTCCAACAAGTTGAGCTAACATGCATTACCGTAGGTCTTATAGTTTCAGAGATTCGAGACTTTAAAAAGTACCCCTTTTTGTAAACTAGATAAAATTTTGTGTTTTGCTAACATTTTCGACTTAATATCGCCTCACCTAATTATGCTACGAAAAATATGCAATAATGACCTTATAGCGCACTTAATATTCTTTAATTTAAGGGTAAAATTAGGTCCGTGAACTTTGTAGTTGAAAGTGTAAACCCGAAATTCCGAAGGCAGGAGGCCCGCTATCTAAGTTTTTCATACAAATCGCAAGTCGAGTTGCAAAGCTGCAATTTTGGTATATTATAAAGGCCTTATAGATGTATACGAAAATGCATATAAAAAGAAAAACAAAAAAAATATTTGAGCATAGGACGTAAAAAACGGAAAAAAATTCGGACTTTTTTTAGTTTTTGACGTTTAACTAAAAATCTATTATCTTTTTGATACTGATTGCTATAAAACTAAGAAAGAACATTAAATTTGAAAGGATTTGAGCTACGTTGCATCACCGTAAGTTATATATATTTTGAGATACGACATTTCATAAAGTGCTCTTGTATCAAAACATAAACAAATTTTAGGTTACGTTAAAGCTATTCACTAAATATTGGCAAAACGTTCGCGCTAAGAAAAAAAGGTAATTGTAGATAATAACTACATTAAATTTGGAACAAATTGAGCCGATAACAATTACTGTAAGTCTTATAGTTGGGGGTACACGAGGCTTCAAAACATGCATTTATTTTCTTAACTTAATGATGGGCACATTTTGAAATGTCGTATCTCTAAATCTATATAACTTAGGGTAAAGCAAGGTAGCTCAAATCCTTTCAAATTTAATATTCTTTCTAAGTTTTGTAGCAATTAGTATCAAAAAGATAATAGTTTTTTAATTAAACGTCAAAAAGTAAAAGAAGTCCAATATTTTTTCAGTTTTTTTCGTCCTATGCCGAAATTCTTTTTTTGTTTTTCTTGTAATATGCATTTTTGTACGTCCTTATAGGGCCTATTTAATATACTAAAATTGCAGCTTTGCAATACGACTTGCGATTTGAATGGAAAACTTAGATAGCGGACCTACTGCCTTTTGAATTACGCGTTTTTATTTTCAATTACAAAGTTTGCTGACATAATATTACCCTTTAACGAAAGAATATTAAGTGCGCTATAAGGTCATTATTGCATGTTTTTCGTAGCATAATTAGGTGAGGCGATATTAAGCCGAAAACGTTAGCAAAACTCAAAATAACGCTAGTTTGCAAAAATGAGTACTTTTAAGAAGTCGCAAGTCTCTGAAACTATAAGACCTACGGTAATGCATGTTATCTCATCTTGTTACAAATTCATTCATCTTTAAACGTTACCTGATACATGTTGTCAAAAAACGTACCTAAGGCTTTTTTTTATAAAAATCAGAAACTAAAAATAGACAGTAAATTTCACAGTTTTTTACACGACTGCCAAAAGGAGAGTATATGTGTTCAGTCCCTATGTATGTTTCATATTTTCTTTAAACGCGCAGATCTTCGCGACCACTTAACCGTTTTTAATAGTGTAAGGTATCATTAGAATCCTCGTGACGTCGCGGGTAACATAGGATATGTGACGTCACGTTAAAAACACATGATATACAGTAGACACCGGTCAAAAGCTTAAGTTCACTCCATGATTTCGATACAAAATACATTTTCGGGGGATTATTTTTTTCAGTGTTAACAACAATAAAATTTCAAGATCTATTTAATATTAATTTCCCATAGAAACGGAACAATTTTATACATTGGATCCGATAGATTCATAGGCAAACGAATTTTCAATGACTTGAATTGATTGCCAAAAGCTGCCACAGCTGCCTCAGTTGTCCGAACTGTTCGAAGGTAACGGCCAATTAAAAAGAAATAGCTCAATGATAATATTACTAAACAAGTGTCGACTTAAGTGCTAGAAAGATTATGATGACCCAAAGAGTCGATTTCGTATCAAAATCGGGGTATGAACTTAAAATTTTGTCCAGTATGTACTGTACACAAAGTGCTTTATACGGTGAAGGAAAACATCGTGATACATCTGCGAAAGAAATGCATCTGCATGCATCTAAGAAATTCAAGAAATGTATGAGAAGTTCCCAACAAATATTAGGCCAGCGTTGCTGAGAATGGCCTGAATACAATATCAAAAAAATAACGTACTCACAAATATTGGGGATTTCGAGATATGATTCGCATCAGAGGAATGTCCCTTAAAAATAGCATGTGCATACAATTTAAAATAGAAATGTCGTAACGAAAATTGTATGAAAAACTTATTTTGGATGAAAAACGCCGGCCCACATTAAAGTTTCGTATCTCCCAAACTACGTAGGTACAAATTATATCTAATTAATTAGTAATTAAATTAGGTACATGATTGGTGTTGTAACGCCACTAGAAAACGAGCTTAGTCAGACGATATGGCGCGGCTGGAGAGGAACACTAAAGGCGGGGGGGGGGAAGGTTTGACCGTTTCAGGGCCGGGTTAGGCCTTAACATTTGTGCAGGGGAGTTGGTAAGAAGGAAGGTAGGTTTGCCTGGTAAATTGTGTCTCACGCAGCTCGGCCTTCGCCCTAACATGCAAGCGCGCCGGCGGGCCGCGCTCCAGGCCTTTGGCCCTACGCGGTGCTCGGCTTTTAGCCTCCGCATTTTCTCAAAATAAAATTTTCGGGCCTGCGGCCCTGAGATTTGTTTTAATGCTACACTTTTCCATCGTATAGCGAAGGAGTGCTGGGCTCTGGTAGCTTGGCCTTCGGCCTTGCAAGCCGGCGCCCCTTTGGGGGACACTTCGGGCCTTCAGCCCTACGCGGAGCACGGTCTGCAGCCTTCGCAGGTAGTGGAAATGATCGTTGGGTCTGCGGATCTCCGATTCGTTTACATGTTACACTATTTCATCACGTAGTGTGGTAGCACTGTGCTCTACCTTCGATTGTTAAGACAGTTAAGTAGGGCGGTCGTACCGCTTGGGCTCACTCGTCGGGCCTCCGACCCACCGGGCTCGCGTTTGAAGCACCCCGATAGTGACGCTCCAGGCCTTCGACCCTATGTGGAGCTGGGCTTATTTAGAAGCTTAGTAGCTCAATTTTCTTGCAGCTCCTTCTTCGACCCTGCTTTAAATTTCTTCCAAGTGACACTTGGGCCATCTAAGTCTTCTCTCTGGACTCTGGCTTCGGTGGTCTGGGCCGGGGGCTCACCTTTCGGCCTCGCAAGCCAGCGGTCTCTGAGGGACGATTCAGGCCTTCGGCCCTACGGCCTTTGCAGGTTGTCAAAACGATCGTTGGATCCATTTTAACGTAACACTATTCCGTCGGTTGACGTGGTAGTGCTGGGCTTTGGTGGCTCGGCCTTCGGCCTCGCAAGCTGCCGCCCCTCTGGCTGCCGCTTTTGGCCGTTGGCCCTACGCGGAGCTCGGCTTTCAGTCCTTGCTGGAGTTCGAAGCGAACCGTTGGGCCCTCTGGTTTGATTATTCGATTCCGATAAGGGGATTAAGAGGGACGGTTGTGAGGACCGTGTGGACTCGTCCGTTGTGCCTTGGGCCCTACACGGATATCGGTTTAATTAGATGCTGGGGTGCTTGAAGAAGCATGGTAGCTCAACTTCCTCGCAGCTTGGCCTTCGGCCTCGCTTTCAATTTCGACGCGCTTGGGCCTGGTTCGGTGTCGGTGTGACGCGGTTCGGCCTCCGCGAGCTCGGCTTTCGGCCTCCCATCCTGAAGCTCGCCCTGCGAACTCACTCAAAATAGATTAACATTGGTTCCGGTAATGCTCCAGCCCTCACGCGGCGTGCCCTTCGGCTTCGCACAAAATTTGCGGGATTGGAACTTCTCGGGCCCCCGGAGCGAAGCTTCGGCCCTCTGCGGAATCGGTTTTTGAAATTCTATCCAACTTTAAGGAATCTCCAGATTCACGAAAAGGTTTCAAATAAATAAAATAATTAGAAAAATTAAAAAACACGACTGCCGTTTTAAGCGAACTGAAAAGTAACAAATAATTCCTTCTTCAGGTTAATTCTTGTGAGCGTGTCTACATAATAGGCGCTTGTCTTATTACTTACTATATTTTGTTTCGGTTGCAGTCGGGGAACCTTTCATTACTTACGGAAAATATATGGAGGTTCTCCGACTGCAAGCGAAACAAAATATAGTAAGTAATAAGACAAGCGCCTATTATGTAGACACGCTCACAAGAATTAACCTGAAGAAGGAATTATTTGTTACTTTTCAGTTCGCTTAAAACGGCAGTCGTGTTTTTTAATTATTTTATTTATTCACGTATAACGCAGCTAGCACAACTTTTTTTTGCTTGCAAAATATGGTTTTATACTGCCCTATGCTGTCTAAATAACATTCCAAAAATGCAGCTTTACTACATGTTTTGCGAGTTTAATGTACGATTTGACCGTACTATCTGTTGTAACATTTCTCCTTAACAAGAGGACAATATTCAAGTGCTAGTATACTAACTAACCCCCCCCCCATTCATAGACGTCTCGCAACGTAGCAAGCCGATGTGTATATCGTTGGTTCCCTTCGGTAGACATAGACATTGGAGGAGTCCCAAAGGGATAAACAATACCAATCGGTTAAGGTAGTAAGTATAAAATCTGTATAATTAATACTGTATAATTATATTATAAATTATAATTCATATAATTATTATGATGGATGAGAGAGCATCTACGGAATTCTACACTAGCTGGCCCAACATGCTCTAGGCAAAATTTTGAAGAAAGTGATTGCTCATATGTTTGTCTGAAGAGTTCTTCACAGGCAATTTCAAGGCCCATCGACCTGCTCCAATTAAAAGTTTTTGTTTGACACAATAAACGAAAACTTATAATAGGCGCAGGTTTTGTTCTGACATGATGGAAAGAACCTTGTCGACTTTCATAATTTATGATAAGCGAAACGTGCCATTGTCCCAATTTTTTAAGCATTACTGAGGGAAATTTTAAGTATAAAATCACAAAATGAATGTCTGAATATTTTTATGTTCCCATTAGTATGTTACCTACACATTTATGTTCCACGCATCCTAATATACAGTACGTACACGTCCAGGTAGGTACCGGAACCGGTATTTTACGAAAACCTCGAAATAACTTAATATTTTAAAATGTTTTATACTCTTTTTGTACTTGCTGAATATTTTATGTAATGTACGATTTCATATTTTTAAATTACTCCATTAACTTACAATTTATATACCGAAGAACGGAAAAAGAACCGTTCTTTTTGTACGGAGAAAATAACGGTTCCGGTCCCTGGGTACGTAGTTCTACGAACGCTCTGCTTACGAGGTGAATTTCCTACCAACTTTCGGATAAGGGTTTCTCAAGGGGCGGTAATATGAGGATCTGCATAGAAGTAGCATAAGGGATTTTCAAGGGTGGAAATGAAAATGTAGATACCTATTTAACTATTTTGTTTATGCGACTAGTATTTTATCATCTTGCAACACGAGAAGTGATTTTAGTTTAAAACAGGCTTGAAACTCAAATAGTGTAGTGCACGCCTAGGAATTTCTGCAGTGCTAGGGTAGCGGTAGACTGGTGTTTAAATTACAGAGCGCTTCCGAGCTACGAACTGATGAGTTTGGACTTCTTAGTTACAATGTAATGCCATTATCAATATTAATTTTGTTGAAATAAGTTTGTATTCTCACATGTGTCTTTGTTTGAAACTCGAAATGTAATTATGTCAAATAAGTTACTTATATCAGTAAAATATTGTCAAAATTTCATGTCACCCCGTTTTAGCGTGTAGCTAGCAGTGTAATCTAATCAATATTCATAAGTTTGTCTTATTAAGTTGAAAAAGTAGCTGAAATTTGTTTCAGTTGCCGTTGCTTAAGAAATAAATCAATATCTGCTTTGGCTAGGGCAAATACAAAAATTGATCAGTATTGGCACATTGATCTTTCCCCAAAGAGCTTTTGTTGCTAACCCGACCATTTCCACATTCCATCCAAGCAAACCCACGTCAATGGGGCGACCCTTCTCGAACTTTCCATTTTTCATCCCTCCTAGAGGAATTTATTTCCATTATATTGTTTGACCTTGTCTATAGATCTCGGGTCCTTTGAGATTGACCCCATTATGGGAAAGGAGCGGTATTTGATTGTTTTCTTTGAGATGTTTAAGTTAGAAGCCGATTGTGGGTTCTCGTCTAAAAGTTTATTTGTACAGTCAACAGTACAAGTTAATAATTAAGTGAGCAAAGACTTCAATATGAGCAACGATTATAAATAAATTTAAAGATTTTTGATTCTGACAAAAGGAATTTCAGGCAAATATGACAAAACAATAGCATCTTTCTATCGACACTTGGTCATCAAATTAACTATACAATATGACTCTTTGTAGCTCCTGTGTATAATGTATATCTATTCTGTTACTGTCTATTACGTCTTGGCACTCTAAAACGGGTAAGTAATATAACGTATACGAACTTATGCTATATAAATCATAATGTTTAAATTCAGTTTGTATAAATGTATAATGACTAACGTGTAATAAATATAACGTATAAAAGGTATAATTATTAAATGAATAATTTTAAAATGTATAATGAACGTAACATATATTATTGTTTACGATAACGATTAATTGGTATAACATTGAAATAATCTAATATACAAAACAACTATCTTACACAAAATATAAGCCCCTACGATTTTTTAATAATTAAACTATAGAATTATCATTATATTTCATTTGAATTGATTTACTATTTATCCGTTTATTAAGCCGTATCCGTATAGGAAGCGATTTAGACCTGGGAACCGGTCGACGAAGCCCCGTTGCGCGGGGCTTCTATTTCTGCTCTAAGGGATAAAAGGTACCTAACGAACCTATCCAGGTTAGAGTAGGGGATGTACAAATTTGTTATTTTTTAATGCGGCCCCCCTTGTGGGGGGCTACGCCCCCCCGTCCCCCTTTTTCGGTTTCGCAAGGATGACGATGCGTAAACGATTGATTAAAAGTAAGTAGGTCTTTTATTTATCCGGGAAACTACGCTCGAAACCTAACCAATCCAAGTCGGTTTTACCCTGATTTATTACTTGGATTGGTTAGGTTTCGAGGCTAGAACGGATTGAAAAGGGTAAGTAATATAACGTATACCTTTTTGTAGAACTTAACCTAACTTACTTTTCTCGCAGTTATATTTATATCGTTATATCAGATGTTAGTATATGTTTTAACTTTTATACCTTTATATTGATATATGAAACGGAATTCGTTAATATGTACGTTAGACTAAACAACGGTATATATTATTAACGTTATATTATTTTTGTATTATACTATTTGGAAATAGATGTTTAATACATTATACCTAACGTTAGTATACGTTATGAACGTTTGTAAACTGTAATTATACTAAAAGTGCGTATTCATTATGATACGCACCCCTCTAAAACTGGTGAAAATAAAATAAATCTTATTAGAAATTCTCATTTAAACAGAGGTAGAAAAATGAAAATAATTTATGTACTCAAAAAAATCTTAAGTAATTTGGGTAGGTAATCTACTCTTTGTAAAAACACTAACTGAATATTCGAAGTTGCATTTAATAAGTAGTCAATAAATAGTTCAGGATCAAGTTTGAACAGATGTAAGTTTGTTCGTTAGTAGCTGCGTGGCGTGCGGTTAGGGCCCCATTTAAACGCGAGCTCCTCGTTTTGGACTCTAATTGCCCGTGACCTCGCTGTCCTGTAATGTTCTAAGTTACAGGATGCACGTCGAAGGATAGTTAACTTAATTTGTTCTGGTTTTGCCCTAACGAAGGTGTCTCATTGCCTAACAAAACATAGTGCGAAGCCGACATGTCAATATAATATAACGCTTAGTTTAAGTAGTGTATCGCAGTTTTGACTCAATCAATTTCAGTCATCGAACCAGCGGCAAGGTACTTCCTGGTCCAATTTGCCGTACGTAATGTCATCATTTCATTGCAAGTTTGAGAAAAAATATATAAGTACCTACCCACATTTAAAATCATAACATACTTTTTACAAACGGGTAAAAATGAAGAAAGAAACATAAGAAACACCTTCTGTTTAAGCAGTCTGAGTGGCAAGTAAGCCCCAATCAGTATGGAAGGTAACCCATCAAAATATTCATAGCTTCAACTCATAACAATCTTACACAGCGATTTCTCTTCGAAGCGAATTTTCCCTGAGTTTTCTTTTCAATTTCAAACTGTCTCGCGCTCGGGGCCGCAAAACAAGTGCGGAAATAAGGGTAACATTAGAAAAACACGGATACGACCGTTTATGCTATAGCTGAGGATTAGAGCAGCTGCCACTAAATATTCTGTTACCGAGTTTCTTTGAGGGTGAAACTTACTTGTTTTGTTTAATAGTTCAAATTTGTTATGAAATCTCCACCTTTTCCATCATTCTGATCTCTCTTCCTTTCCGTCAATTACTAAAACATTATCGTCATTAATAACACTTAACGTAGGTTGCCCTGAAAGTTTCGGGAATCGGAAAAAATACGCATTTTAATGAAATAAAAGTACTTTTATTGTTTTTCAAAGTATTCTCCTTTGTGTTTAAATACACTTTTTCGTTCTCTGAAACCAGTTTTTAAAACAGTTATTGAAGTCTGAAGTGGGGGTTGACAAAATGGCCATTTTATAAGCGTCGACTGCTTCTTCCGCGGTCTGAAAACGCTGACCACGCAACCGATTCTTTATTTTCGGGAAAGTAAAAAAATCGTTGGGACTTAGGTCGGGGCTGTACGGAGGATGGTCCAGTAATTCGACGTTTTCGCCCTTCAGATAGTCATCTGTTTTCTGAGCGATGTGAGGGCTGGCATTATCATGGTGTAGTATAATACGGCGGTTAGGGTTAGTTTTTCGCAGTTCAGCAAAAACAATCGGTAAACAAACGCCTATATACCAATCGGCATTGACAGTTCTTCGATCTTCAAGAGCGATAGTCGCCACGTGACCCGATTTGGAGACAAACGTAGCTACCATTTTTTTGATCGTGCTGCGAGAACGAACAACTTTTGTCGGCTTCGGTTCGTCTTCGTAAACCCAAACTCGAGATTGGTTTTTCGATTCAGGCTCATATGCGTAAATCCATGATTCGTCACCTGACACAATACTAAAAACGGCATTTGAGCTTCCTCCATTAAATCTTTTTAAAGTTTTGCGGCACCAATTGACACGTACCGTTTTCTGGTCGTCAGATAACAAGTGAGGAATCCACCGGGAAAATAACTTCCGCACGCCCAACTCTTGTTGTAAAATAACTTGTACCTGACTCATTCCAATGCCTAAAGTCTCCTGAATCTCCCGATATGTAACATGCCTATCTTCCTTTATCAGTTGGCGAACAACATCGATGTTTTGATCGGTAACGGCCGTTTTCGGTCGACCCTCACGTACGTCATCCGCAAGAGACACAGACACGGCCACGTTGGAATTCCGAATACCACCTGTATATGGTCGTCTTTGAAGGTGCTTCACTACTAAAAGCAATAGTTAATCGGTCTCCACATTGTTGTTGTGTTAATCCACTTTTAAAGTCATAATAAATCATTGCTCTAAAACTTTCGCGGGACAGCTCCATTTTCACCAGCGACTCAACGACTTTTAAAAACAATTGAAAATCGGACATTGTTTTTTTTTCTAAGTGGCCAGTGTTTTCGAATAATGAGACTATGCTTGTAAGAAAGAGGTATAACACATGTCAAATATACGTTCCTAAGTATTAAATTCCCGAAATTTTCAGGGCATCCTACGTATTAGTCACTGGGAAGTATAATATCACATTTCCACAACGTTTCCATATGTAAGATCTTTTCAAACACAAAACTCTCGTGAGATTAATACTAAAATTATATTTCACGTGGGCTACTCACGTTTCTTAAGCCGGAAAGCCATGGTTAATGGCTCTTGAGGAAGCTTCTCGTGTACGGAGCAAAAGCAAAGCATTTTTTGAACATAACAATCATGAAACCCATGTGAAATATAATTTTGAATTATGTATCCCGTAGCTATTTAAAATAGGTATAGTATTATATCATGGTTGGTTATGTAACAACCATGTTTCTTCGGAAAAGGTTTACCATTAACAAATTAATAATAAAATCTAAGGTAGAAGTACCAGTGCGTAACATGTTTACAGAAAATATTTATTTGAATCACGGTAATATGCTCATTTATAAATCTACCTAAAGTATGTGTTTTAGGAGAGGAGTTTGTTAGTCTTGATAAACAGTATTTGTGTTAGTTTTTAGTAAAACGCCCCACTTTGTCGCTTACCATAAAGACGAGATTTACTTAATTGTATCTTCATATATATAAAACGACAAAGCGGCTTCATGGCAAACGACAAAGTGGGACGTTTTACTAAACACACACACATTTATTTTATAGGGTGAAAGAATTTAGAAATAAGCTTTTTATTTTGAAGTTGCTATGTACTTCATTAAAGGCACACATATTATATCATAATGGTATCAAACGAAATTAATGTCACAAAGGGTATATCCTCTTTAGCTAACGTATCACAACGCGTCGCAATGTCTAAAATTCGTTGTTATAGGGAAGGAAGTGCCTCGAAAAAAGGCAAAAGCAATAGCACTGTCTAATGGAATTTAAATGGCTGTCCACTTTATTAAATTCGTTTCAAAATGTGCTTTCAGTTACACAAAAAACGAATATAATAATAGCCTTTTTGTGTAGTTTGTTTTTTATTTTTTTTAGCAACGAATTTTTCAAGGTAAACTTCATGTGCTCATAAACTGATATTTTATACATATTAAACGATTAAGTAGTCTTATACTTATTTTAAAGTTCTAAATTCAAGTCTATGTGTTGAACGTCTTGAAGATTAAACACACCACTAGCCGTACCATGAGAGGGAAAGTAAAGGATACGTTAGCAAAGTTATAGTCGATATAGTCGATACGTAATGCATTCTATCGCGCTCTCCGCTCGCACTGTAATATTGGAGTGAGGGCGATGGCTTAGATGGCCTGCTTTACGTATCGAGTAAAACATAACGTTACCGATACTTGCAAAGTCATGGTACGGCTACAGTACTATGATGGCCGAAGATCGTAGGGTAGTATCTTCGTAGAGAAGACGGCTTTCGGTCCCTGAAGTTACTGCAAAAATGACAAATCCTACCTCTGTTTATGTTTATTCAAGCGAACTAAAGGAAAATTCAAGCTAAATCGTACCGGGTCCGACCGGCTCTATCTACCGCAAAGGGTTTTAGTTCAGTTTTTTTTATCTAGATCTCGTTTGAAAATATAAACTAAACATGTAAATCGCCGAGATTAAAAACAGAAGTGCGGATTTTTATCTGAGGTTGGCTTTATCTTGAAAGTAAACAATAATGTATCGAACAAAGGAGCGCTCGACCACGGTGATGGAAAATTACGGAAGAGAAAGATAGATTTGAATATAAAATTGTGTGCATGTATACAATATCCCATAAAGTCAGAGGTATTTCATTTTTTAATACGCCGCGCCGCCGTTAGCGTAGGAGTTGGGATATATTATAAAATAGGTACAGAAACTTGAAAAAAAAAAACAATTGATTTATATGTACAGAAGACGTGCAAAATCTCTTTAGTTGACGTCGACTTGAATCAATATTAAGGCAAAATACATTAATCTATGTACTACCGATATTACAAACCGCCCATTTTGCACTCATCATATCACCCATTTCTATATACCCAGTGATACCTACTGATGAAAATACAATACCTGCTGCTCTTTTCTTACTTACTAATAATTTATTTTGCAAATGGGACTTCGACAATGAAATGCAGGTTAGAAATAGAATAATAATTCAGTGCTTGATTATAGTCCACAGTATATAAGAAGTTGATATTGTCATTTGTGCCAGTTAATAGTTATTGATTGTACAAGGGAGGAAAGTGGTTGTTTAATCATCGTGCCAATATTGAGACCCAGGCTAGCAAGAGATCCCATAGTTGAACCACGAGCGAAGCGAGTGGTTTTTAAACGGAAAATAAAATTTAATTTATTATCTTGAATAAATAAAATAATCTGGTGTATTATGATAAAATTTTCATGGTCAAAAAATAATCAGCGAATCATAGCCATACCAGCGTTTGACGTTCCATGGTTTTGAACATTTCACGGTTTATCTGTCAATTTACTTCCCTCACAAGTGATTAAAATGCAACTTTCCTCACTGAAATTAGTGAGGGAAGTAGGTGTTTCCGAGCTAGTGTGGGGAAAATACATTTTTATCACACTTGGTTTCTAAGCGCACCATTGCTTGCATACATCCCGGGATTATTTTTTTTGCTCGCAAGTGTGATCAAAAATATTGTATGCATCACGGTCGGTAAGCGGAATACTAACTCGAGTCATTAAAAGCTTCTAACACTCTCGTAGTAATGTCGTACTTACCTCCCTAGATCACCTAGGGTGCACAATACCTACTTTCTAACCTTAACCTGAACGTACTGGGGCCCGTTTCTCGAACGCTTGTAACTTGTAATACAGGTGGAAGTCTCTTTTTAACACTATTAAAGATAAGGATTTCCGCTTGTATTACAAGTTACAAGCTTTCGAGAAATAGGCCTCTGGGCCACCACGATCTACTAATGTGTCTGTTCGCGATGTGTCTGTTCCATGGAATAACTATCAAAAACTGACAAGCCGAACCTAAATCGCATTTAAGAGGTCATGGTAGCCCTCTAGGTATGATGATGTGGGAGTAACTATTAGCCGGGGATTATAATGCCTAACTGCCTACCACAAGTTAGGTTATACGAGACGCTTTAAATCATTTATTTTTCCCTACATTTACAATGCTGTGATTAAGCGTTGTGACATCAAACGCTGTTCTAATCCAAGGGCTAAATCACGATTAAGAAAATTACTACTTCCTTTAACTTACAAGGATTCTGAGGATATGCTGACCTGAACACTACAACATTATTTCACACATCTCCCTTTACATAATTTACTTCATACATTACACATACAGTCACACCTATTTATTCTTAATTTTACAGTAAAAAAGGTCTAGTGGCGGAACCCACATCTCTCTCTCTCTTCTCATTTAATAAATCATAATATTTAATTTAATTGTTTGCTATCTGTAAGTTTGCATGCACTTAGTTTAATATATAATTAAATTTTTCAACCCGCTGTTCTTCGTTAAATCACGCATGTAGCTGACTTCCACGATACAGGCTTTGCCTAGTGTGGGAGTCGTCGATAATTTGCATTATGTACCTACTTAGTTAAATATTTCTTGGTTAATAAACATTTTTAACTTTTTTTTTAAGATGTATTGTGACGTGTCCTTGTCACACTTACCTACTTTACAAGTGCCACAGAGAGACAACACGTTGAATGTAGCTTGGGGTAGCGTCACAGCTCACTATGGTCCTGGTCTCTTATTCGATACCCTTTTCCCATAGAAGGTTATTTGAACTACTATATCAAAACCCTGTATGCGGCGCACGGCCTCGAATAGAAGACCCGGGGGGGTTACCATGACGTACTAAATACTAATGCGATGAATAGCAAACTCGCAAAATCGAAAAAACTGAAGTTTAGAGAGAAAGAGATAAGGCTATACGAGTCGTATATCTCTGTCTCTTTCCCTGAACCTAAACTGAATCGCAATAGTACGCCATGGTAACCCCCCAGGGCCTTAGTGGCGCGATTTGTACAAAAACATTTCTGTTCCAGTCGTTTACCACCTCTGTGGCCCCGAGATGAAACGAGTAGAGATATCATAAAGTCAGCCGAACAAAGCAGCCGGTACGGAACCTGCTCGCTCAGTGACTATCTTTATTCTCCTGATACAGTCGCTGTGGAAGTTTCTCTGTATTTCTGTACTGAATCCAATCTATATTTTAATCTTGAATTTTCGGCATGGAATAGTCGGGTAACTACGTTCTGGTTTGCATACTTACATAGTAACATCGTCGACTGAGAAACTTGAGAACCAAAATTCACTGTAAAAAGTTTCACTACTCTTAGCAACACCGTATGTAGTTTTATTTGAAGTAACTAAGTATTTGTTACTTAGTGAGTTTTGGTTGTCAACCTACGGTACCTATAAAATTTGAATAAAATAGTCCTTAAGAGGAAATTGTTTCCATTTCAATGTCTTTCCATCTAGTTGTTTCTAAAAAATAAGAATATTTAATATAAATACCTGTGACTAATTTTAGAGAAATTCAATGAAAGGCAATTTTGTATGGAATTCTATTTCCTTATTTTATTTTTTCGTAGTATTGTATAAGTCGGTACTTATTCCTTGGTATGTAGTGTTTCACCATGCAAACTGAAACTTGGGTACCGTCAACTGGGGTGCATAGGGATGGCGAGGTGAATAGGGACAAAAACCGGAAACGACATTTACTTCATAATATCTTTAAAACTTCTCCACACGCATTTGCTTGTGCGTTACCAAATGAAAGTAGATTATATACTGATGCCAATGGCAACACTGGACAGGCATGAAGGTAGCGGTAGGTGGTCGAACTAACAGTTCGAAGTTGACGTCGCCAGTGACCCGTTCAAATGTGCACCGGGAGTCTTTAAAAAAAAAATGTTTTTAAGCAAGTTAAGCAGTGCCGGCAGTTATAAGGAGATTAACCGTGTATTAAAGAAGGTGTTCATGTCACGGTAAGTTAAAATTATCTTTGTTTCAATACCAAAAGTGCGAAAACAAAAACATAAGCAAGTTTTGAAAAAAAACAGAGGTTTATAGGGACGCTTTGGGGTCGATAGGGACGGCTTGAGGGGTGGATCGGGTCGGCTTTGACAGTTAATAGGGACGTAATTAGTTCAAATAAGGACGATAAAGGGTGTATTGGGACAGGGCTGCCAAAATTATTTTTATGATTAAATGAATATATTATGTTTCGTGTTTTAAGTACATAAGTAGGTACCTACTACCAATTTACTTACTTTAACTAACACCTACAACCAATTGACTTCTTTAACCAACATTTAAATGAGTGAATTTCGGAAGGTTTGCTGACACTGGCTTTAAGTTTTTTTTATTAAGTAATTTGTTATTTTACGGTAAGTATAGGAAAACATGGCGAGGAAACCGGATTAATCCCGATTAGGTTATTTTTACCCTCTAAATTTGAAGGCAGTTGCTTTCGTAAAAATTAGTTCCTACGCCTCTTACCCACATTATATTACTTTCTTGTATTAATTTTGGCAGCTCAGCCTTGTTATTATAACTTGTTGTTTTAGAAGGTGTTTTTGTTTGCTACAAATTATTAAACAATTTTTGTTACCCGTATTATGAGTGTCACTGGCCATTATTTGATAAAAGATTGCATCATCAATCTGCAGCAGCGTCATCATAGTGGACACATTACTGCGATCGCCAATCCACTTGCCCAGCGTGGCGATTATGGGCATTTACCTCCTAATGTGTCTATACGCATAGTTAATAGGAGAGGCCTGCGTCCAGCAGTGGACTATCATAGGCTGATGATGATGATGATGATGATGATGATGATGATGATGATGATGATGATGATGATGATGATGATGATGATGATGATGATTCTGAATGATTACCTACAGCGATCACCCACAAGTCATTGTAAATAAAAGCTTTGTTAAATGCAGGTATTTTTATTCATATTAATCATATGCCATCCTATTTCCATAGTTATTGTAAGTTTTGCAATACCTACTTACTGGGTAGAAAGGTACCTAGGTACGTACCTGTAAGCTTATTATTTTTGTGACAACCCTAGCCATTTTTCCCTATTGGTCCCTTATTCGTTGCTATTGACCCCGTATGCAGCCTGAATAGGGACGGCCGGTTTTTTTGAAAAAAAAGGGGGTTTAGATTGATTCTATCGTAATAAAACTATCATAAATAGGATCTCTAACATAAGATTAAAGTTTTGAAACCATAACATTGAGCTCGTTCATGGAAATATTCCGTTAAAATCTTACTCAAAGTTCAAAATTGTCCCCATTGACCCCGGTTGACGGTACATTATTTTGTAATATTGTCTAGTTACGTCGTTACGTCATTAGCCTCTCTCAGTCCACTGCTGGACATAGGTCTCTCCTATTAACTATGCATATCGACGCATTACGAGGTAAATGCCCATAATAAAATTGTCCACTTGGCAAGGGGGTTGGCGATCGCAGCAGTGTGTCTGTTATGATTCTGCTGCTGCCCATCAGAAATCTTTAATAAAGGCATATTCATTAATATTTCAATCCCTTAGTCCACACTTATGAAATTCACGGGAATATTTGGGGAGGTTATCAAGTTACGTCGTCGTAGTACGTAGAGGTTAAGGTAAAATACTATTTTTTATCATAACCTAGTAGGTAAGACACTGAACGTTAGTTGATCAATACCTTTAGATTGCTTTCGAAATTAATATAGAAGATGGAAGCCATTTTCGTATGATGTCTCATTATATTTTAATTTGAAACGGGAATCCTTACAAAAGGCAAATTGCTAAATTCATAGTCGAGGTAATAAGTAAGGAAAATTTTGGCAAAATATATTTTTATGCTTTACATATTCGTAGGTAATATTTTGTACAATATTATTCATACAGATCATATTCTAGTAAGTAGAAATCATCAATATATATATATATATATATATATATAAACCAGATTGGATGAAAAAAAAACTATTTTCGTTTGCATAATGAGCCGACTCAACCAATAGATAGGCTCCAATAGAGGATCTTAGAGAGTTCAGAGTGTGGGATAGAGTTACCGCTAATCGATAAAATATAAATAAAAAAATAAATAAAATAAAATAAATATCATGGGACATCTAACACAAATCAACCTAGTCCCACGGTAAGCTCAATTAAGGCTTGTGATGTGGGTACCAGGCGACGATATATATGTATAATAGATAGATACGTATAGATACTTAGATACATACACAGCCACGACCAAGGAACAAACATTTGTGATAAATAAATACACAAAGAATGCCCTCGCCGGGATTCGAACCCGGAACCTCCAGCTTCGTAGGCAGGGTCACTACCAACTAGGCTACAGAGGCTGACAAAATATAAAT
Organism: Thaumatotibia leucotreta; assembly: GCA_025490895.1. Taxonomy (NCBI): domain Eukaryota; kingdom Metazoa; phylum Arthropoda; class Insecta; order Lepidoptera; family Tortricidae; genus Thaumatotibia; species Thaumatotibia leucotreta. Next base: position 239,158 of record JALPQI010030533.1, on the reverse strand, counting down.
ATGTCAGAAAAGGGTCGATAATTTGGCTGGCGGTTATCATTATCATACGAGTACTTATTTGGCGCTAAGGGGATGTGCTAAAATAGGCTACCAACGTTCCAAGCAAGCAATAATCCTGTGAAAATACTCTAATCTCATTAGTCTGTTCCTCGAAGAAAGTCCAAAATTCCCTTTTCAATTTCACAAGTAAATTGAATTAATGTCAAACTGTCAGTCACGGAGCGCGGTGTCAGTTCTTTCCTTCATAAAAGTTGTACAAGACATTAAATTTGATGACGAGATGAGCTGAAAGCTGAACTATAACGGAAGGCGCGTGCTTTGCGCGTGGTTTCCTGATTAAGACAGTTAGTATTATACATAGATTTTTTTTTGAAAAATGAAAATATATTTTTTTAAATTATGTTTCGGGTTTTATTTATTGGCTTAATAGTTTGATCGTAGTCATTTGTATTGTATATTTAACAGGCTAACTTGAATATACTGACGTTTTTGTCGTTTGTTGAAAGTAGAAAACAAATCAGACGAGGTTTTGTTAAATGTAACTGTAATGGTAATAATATGTTGCTAATTAATCTAGGTTTGTGTTTTAAAAAGAATAAGGGTCCCAAGTCCCAAAAGAAAGTTATTTTTCTAAGGTGAATATTTTTGAAGATAACCGCTTCAAAAGAAAAAAAATTGTGTCCACGTCTCTAATTTTCGATCCGTGGGTTCAAAAAATATGGATTACAGTATGAAACACAAGAGTGTACGGCCCATAACTCCTGGATGCAGTTCCAGATGTGAGTGCGAGTTTTGACATTGCAACATCAACCCGATGCACTAGGATGCATTTCACTCAAAATACACTTGCATTTTTTCACCATAAACGGTGCTTCCTAGCCTCCTGGCAGGCTTCTGGACAAGCTCTAGACATAAATCTCTGCAAAAGACTTGCAGGTGTTGCAGAAAAGTGAGAAAATCACAGCCCGCATAGACCAGAAACCCGTAGCGCAAAACTCTTATCTCTAGTAACGTAACGTCGACACTAGGCTAGTTGCAGTTTCTAAACAGTCTAACATACCTGAGCCACTCGCTCTTAGACCTCTGCAACTCTCATCCCTTCATCTTAAAACGTTGTGACGTAAATAGAGATCATAGAACGTGTTCCTTGTATGCGTATGTGTGTGTATGTTTAGGTGCGTACACGTACACGAATGTTACGTAGGTTAAGATATGTTATGACGTGAACACAGTCTACGCCACGATCTGTCGCCAAGCCGGCGGTCAGCAATCATAGTAACGTTAGGCAGGCATGCCCCCGTGTGACTCAACAGCAAGTACAAAGGTCTGCTGTCTGCTACGATATGTACCGCGACGCTCGAGACACATTGCGATCTTGTAATGTTGCATAAAGACATTCTTTGACCATAGCCATACCTAACACGTCTTATCGCTGGGTTTTATAATGAGGATAATGATCGGCAAACGGTATGTATCACTATAGGCATCATCATGTGGCCAGCCCAGTGATGTCATTTGGAATTCGATGGTATATGAGCGAGCGTTTGCGTAAGTAACCTAAAATAAGTGCTGCCCGTTAATATGCGCACGGCGGCAGAAGTTTCAGGCATATCTATATCCTAAGAAGCTAAACAGTCTGTAGCGAGCTCGACTTTTCGTACGTTGCGACGTGCCCGTGCCGGTGTGATGATAAGCCAGAGTAAAATACATGGTTTTTTCTTCAAAGATAGCGCACTCGTTGCACCTCGTTCTATTGCGTTCCCGAGATCTCGATGCAGCCCCGGATAGTCACGTGCCGCGCGGTCTTATCGGGAGCTGGACAATGCTGCGGTTAAGACACGGCGCGCCTGACATGTCATAACGTATGCACTTTGTAGTCTTAAAACTACATTAGGTACAAACTCTACTCCAGCTTAAACATAAACAGTATGAAAATATTTATTTAATATCGTCGTAAAACCACGGGAAAAATTCCATTTAAATGAGGATTCGAGGATAAGTACTAAAATAGATGTATTTAATTCCAATTTGTTTTTGTATTCCCAATGGTTGATGCAAGAGGGAAAACCGAATGCGATTTAATCGATATTTATAAACTTGCACTTTTAGACTATTGGCTGATTATTTTTCCTACAATGAAGTAATTGTGTTATATTTATATTGTTTATTGTTAACTAAAAGCCACGCAATGGCGGAGTTGACGTTGGACCAGGCTTCAGTATATAAGGTCCCTTTATTCCTGATGGTTATCATAAACTAATCGACTGCAGTGCAGAGTGCAACTTTTGTGTGCCGCTTTCCATGTAAGTATTCCATATTTAAATTCATTATTTTATGCATTTTTGTACTTTTCCGATGCGTCCCCTCCAGGGATGGAGCGCTTCTCTGTGACTGAGTTTAACATTTTATTTCTTTTCATTCGTAGCTAACGCTATAATGAATAAGAGGCTGCTAGTGATATTCGTGATTTTGTTGCTGCTGAGGACAGGACCGGACCTCTCGCCACCAGAGACGCGTGGTGCCCGTCCTAGAGTCGTGAGTACCTTTATAAACTCCTATCAACGAGACCCATACAAGTTTCTTATTGCCATCGCAATTTCTAAGCAAAGAGTTTGTCCGTGCCCCGACCCTCAAAGTGTCTTGTGAGCTTCAACGAAGTTAACGTTTACTTTTCTATACTCAGATAACGAAGCATGAGAGGTGTGACCGGGACGAGGCACCGGGTGCGTGGGGTCCCCGAAAAGGAGCAGGCGGGTCCTGCCTGCTTCCCGAAGTGCCGACTTCATAGCAATAAATATTATTAACAACTTCTTGCGGTATCATTGACATAGAATAAGTTTACGCGACAGTAGGTATCCCAACTCTAGTGTATACCTGGCTGCGAGCTCAGGTCGACATCCGTCTGCCAGGCTACATGTGCATCTTAACACACGATAGCACACTCGCTATCGCTAGCTTATTCTATTGTGTGACCACGGCTCGCCATACGGCGTTGCATAGTCACGTGCGCCACGCGGTCTTATCAGATCATACCTCGGTAGTGCATGTCAAGCATGTCAAGACGTTTGCGCTATGCATTAACCACAATATTAACCACTTTAAGTGCAAAGGCTAGTTCAATTTTAAAGCAAACAATATTTCATCATTTATCCATTTATGGCATTGACCGCAAAAAAATTCTGTTGACTTCGGGACTCCAGGAAAACCACTAGAATGGTTGCCTATTTATTACAATATTATTTCAATTATTTCTAATGAGTGACGCAATTTTATAAAAACCTATCGAGATTATATCCATATATGAGCATTTATTTATTAACATCATTTCTGGATAATATGTCATTTTTTCCCTGAATTGCGTCATGGGGTTTTCATGGAATAGTTTCTGTATGACTGTTCTTATCGGCCGGCGACTATATAGAGTCCTTAAACCCGGTATGATATTCATAAGCTAATCAACAGCGACCCTGTGAACAAGTGCTTATCCCAGAGCAAAACTCTGTCCGAGCAAACCGACATCTACCTCAAAACTCCATGTAAGTATCCAACATTAAAATGAATTATTTTTTTGCATTTTTATACTTTTCGTGTGCATTCTTTCTAGGGATAAAGCGCCTCTGTTGTAACTGAGTTTAATGTTTTATTTTTTTTCATTCGCAGCTAGCAGATCAAGGGATGAAGAGCGCGCTGGTTCTCATGGCTTGCCTTCTTCTGGCGCAGGCAAGGCCGCAGTCTCAGATGGAGGCCCCTCAACATCCTAGAACTGTGAGTATAATCTTATTACCGTTGCACTTTCTGAGCCAAGAGTTTGTCGTGTGCCCCAAGCCTCCAAGCGTCTTGTAAGCTTCGATGATATTAATGTTAATTTTTCTATTCACAGATCACCGATCCGACCAGGTCCCGCCGGTCCGCCGAGGCTACGGGCGAACACTCCCATGTGGTGAAGAAGGCAGGGGTGATTGGAACCCGAATTGGATTCCTGGACGGCCCTGACCCCAACACCTACTGGGAAATGTAACGTCTCTTGCCGTTCTTCGGATGTCCGTCTACGTTCTGTCTAGATGGAGCGCTTTATAAATATTGATTATTGCAGTGTGGTGGATTTTTTTTACTTTTTTTAATAAAAAGTTGTGATTAAATATTTCTTTGTATTATTTACGTAGAGTAAGCTGACGCGACAGCGCGTCTAGTAGGTATCCCGCCTCTTGTATGAACATGACTGTGAGCTTAGGTTTACCGTCGGTCCGCTAGGCTACATGTGCATGGAATGTGCATCGGACCGATGTGCAGCTGTAGGTGTCTCGCTGCAACTAGTGCAACAGATACTGCACTTTGATGGGTCGAGCATATCGGCCTATGAGTTAACACGGTTGCATGATAGAACTGTGTGTCCTGACCTCAAAAATACCACTCCCCGCCACCCCCGACCCCTAACTTTGGAGTTATAGGCCGTACGTTCTTGGTTAATTCACTGTAAATCATGAATAGAATACCTATAACACATACTTTAAAATAAAACTATTTTGAACATAATCGGCCCAGCCGTTTTTGAATAACTACGGAACCCTACACTGAGCATGGCGCGACATGCTCTTGGTCGGATTTTATGTATACTATACAAGTATGTATACCATACAAGTTTTAGCTTTTTAATGCATTCAATGATGTACGAGTATTACTTACGGAGTTAGGAAAACATAATATTATATTACTGGTCACGATTACAATTTCACACTGTAAGTATTACTTACAGTGTGAAATTGTATGTTTGTACTTACTTACTAAGTAAGTACCTACTTGTGCGAGTAGGTCAGAGTTTTCATATTTTTAGTTGTTGTCTCGTTCTGCTGTACGAAATAAACAGTTAACCCTACATGATCCTAAATGAATCTTAACCAGATAAACCAGACGATAAAGGTACCTCATGCCCGCCCTAATCGATAGGGACATTTTTGTATTTTAGGACTTAATAATAATAGACACAGGTTTTTAATTTTCAGAATCATAATTCAGAGAAAGAACCGATACAAACGCAACTGAAAGCCAGGAGAACACAATTATTCCACGCGCCCCACGACATTCGATCCCCAAACACTTACAAATCAACCGATTCTAGCACTCTCCGCTTGTATGTAAATCCTGGTTTCACATTCAAGCCCACTCCTAGCCCACAAGTGGGCTCACGCATCCATTGTCCTCAATCCATTTGCAAACAATCGATTGTCACTCCGTATATACTCGCACTTTGAACATCGAAAATTCAACTCAGATCCCTTCATTTTAGGGTGAAACTTCAATGGTTCTAGTTGTTTGAACCGTAATGCTAAAAATTAGATTTTAGTACTGAAGACGTAAGGTATATTTTTGATTGTTTTGGAATCTCAAGTGAATTCTTTTTAGATTGGGGTCGCATTTAAAGATTGTTTCAAGAGTTTTCGCACTTGGGAACGAAATGAATGCTTGTGTGGTGAGCTCTTTGATATATTTGCCTCTTTAAAAGTTTATTGATTATTTGTGTGCATATATATATTTCTTAAATCCGTTACCTATATCAATAAAAAATCTGTGTACTCCTTTTTCTAATGCTATAAGAGATTTAAAAATAAATAACTGTCTCGAGTTACACTATGTTTAATGTTGAGGAGTCAATTTTTTGTGGCTCACTTGGCAGGTAGAGCGGTGGACTAGAGACCGAAGTCGTACGTGCAAGTTTCGCTCGAGATTGTGAATTTTATTCTTCTATCCCCCCAATTTTTAACATTATTGGTTTCGGTCACAAAAGTTCCCGCAATGCACAAATTTTATTAAGTGTATCTAATGCGTTTCTTGGCAACATTCCGTTTAAAATCTTCTGTATAATTTTGAATGTACAGTTAAAACTTAAAGCAACATAAAAGAAAACTTTGCAGTGAGGCCCGCGTTTTACTTAAAAATACCATAACTAAAAGAGCCCAATGTCTTTCTTGTTAACTTTTCGGAACTCCTAAAACTTTAGCGAAAGGGTGACCTTTTGTAAGTTTTGGGACGTCGCTTTACACTTTATTGTATAATAAATTTTAGATGCTTAAAATTTGCGGGTAAAATAATACGGTGACCGAAACTTGAGAGATTTCTTCGTATCTAATTATTCTGTTTACTTCTACCTGAAAGCGTTTACTTACTATATGCATCTGAAATATTAATTAAACATTTTGTATAAAAGTATTTCCTTCGTTTTACTTTAGTAAAAAAACTTTCTGTGATGCTAGGTAATACTTTACCTACCATTCATATCAGAGTAATAATTGGACTATGTTATGGAATAACAAACTAAGCCACAAAATCGAAAAAAATGGTTTTAAATGCATATCGGTATAATAATTAATAATCTATGTAGTCCACACATTTTGTAGATAAAATTTCATATAGTACAGCTAATATTTCGCTTAGACAAATAACTAATCATAATTACTTATATCATGCTATACTTAGTATTGTTCCAGTAATACATGACAATTTACTTATTGAATACGTATGGTGAAACAGATTGACAATATGATAATAACAATAACTCATAATGAGCATATAAATTACCAATAATTCGCTCTTACAAAGCTCGCTTCGAATATAATGTAAATATTTAAATGTATAGTCATCTATAGTTTGAACAATTGAAAACTCAAAATAATAGTATTTTATGCAACTCTTGTTTAAGAGAGGTCAAAAAAGGTGAGTGGCGTGGGTAACAATTTGAGGCGAAGCCGAAAATTGTTATTAAAGACGCCACGAGCATTTTTTGACTCAGTTAAACAATGTTGCATACAATACTTTTTCTACAACCACACATTTATTTTTAAATAAAATTGTAAATTTGAGAAATATTCTTAGTCAAACACAATTTTATTAATCATCAAGGTCGGGCGGGAAACGTCAAAATTAAAAAAGAAAGCTCGTCTATTATTATTTTTTAATTAGGTTGTCAGTCATATATTTCATTAAGTCTTGTATACACGAGGTGTCTTAAAATGCAAAAAACGCACTGCGTGTAAACCCGAATGTGTTTATAGGGAATAGACAATATAAGCTCTGAAATGGAATTCGAGATCAAAAATGTAAACAATCTATGACAATGACATGACATTATAAAGTCAATGTTAAAGTGACATTCCAGGGGTATAAAACTTTTTTTTTTTTTTTTTTTTTTTTTATGTTGGCACAACAAAGTGGCTCCACTCCACCTGATCGTAAGTGAAAAGTAGAGCCCAAATCGCGGCGGCAACGAACAGGAGACAATCAGTAACCTGTTAGTTGCCACCGCCTTGCTGGCCCGCTAGATGCTGGTAAATACACCGGCTGACCCCGAAACACGGCAAACACGAAGGTAAGTCATTTCACGGGCGTTTACACCGAATGTACGGTGGTAGCCAACCAGGCGGGTACTAGTAAAAATACCCTACCACCGGCTGAGAAGCTGGATACTCAGTATTTCCCTTAGTCGACTCCTACGACACCCACGGGAAGAGAGGGGCGGGCGGTGATTTTTGTATTCTTACTCCGTCACCGCACGGATAAAACGGATTATTTTAACACCTTTATAAATTAACGTCGCATTTTGAGATGGGTTATTTATTTTATTTTATTTATTTGCACACTTACAAACTATCCCTACAGGTGCTAAACCTAAGACAATGCTTGATGTTTAGGTGTAGATATATTATGCGAAAGTCAAAGTATGTTCGATATACAAGTATCACAATAATTAACATATTTTTGGACATGACTATAAAAAACCATACGGCTGAATGTTCACGGTTCCTGATTACAAAAATAATACCTAGAAAATTTGCTAGAATGATGAAAATAATAAACATAATCAATGTTTGGAAACCAATGCCGAGTTACTTTAATCTTTAGGACAGTCGGGGAACAAATTCCATTCCAGTCTTCATCTATAGTTACAACCGAATTCTATTAAAAAACCATTACTATTTCTATTAAAAAATTAAAACGATTGATTTGCAGGTAAAAATACTAAAATCTGTATTCATGTACTTTGTAATGCTAAATTTTAGAAGTTTTTATGAATTCATAAAAGAGTCATTTGGAGCACCATCTTGTTTTAATTTTTTTTCAGTACATTGTTATAACTGCGAACCAAATGTTTAAAACTTCTTATCATTGCCAGTAGTATAAATTAAACACCCTTCATTTTATTAAAACTAGAGAAATATATGATTAAAAAAATAATGTATGATATTAAAAATTAGTAAAATATTTAAAAACTATACTTACCGTCAGTGACTGTAAATGCGCATTTTTATTAAGTATTTCAATGATTTTAGATTACCCACCTTTCGCGATATTTTTTTGTGGTGGTATACCATTTCTTTACATTTTTGATCTCCAATTCGATTTCAGATCTTAGACTTATCTTGACATCTGTAAGGTAGGGGACGATCATGTAAATCACGACCATGTAAATGACAAATAAAAGTACGGAAGTAGAAAAAATAAATAATCGGACTCCAATACATTCTAATTCGATTTGTTTCATAAATGTTCACGTACTACCACAATAGTTCGACCATTCTCTAAACGTACCCGTTTCGACCCTAAGCACCAGTTTAAGTGGCAACATTTTGATTTCATGTTCTTGAATGATTTCCCCAGATGCAAACTATTCGGGACGGGGTAATCTGGCGCAGGTTTCAAATTTCCTAACTACAATAGTCTTGGGTCTTTTAAGTTATCTGCGCACAGGCAAAATGTTTTCGGGTCTTTACTAAGCATATTCGAATGGATACCAAATTTTTTCATGGAAGAGGAAGGCTTTTTTTCATCCTTTCTTCTTCACGTAATGTATAATTATAATGTGAGTTGACAAATGCATGAAGAAATAAAGTGAAGTTTTTTTCATTTTTGAGAGTTACACAAAGCGAGTTTGGAGTCTAAAGGTATGTAAAACGCCTTTAATAAGTGTTCTAGAACTTGATATTGGACTCCTCAGTCGCACATTATTAATATTATTATTCATCATCATCATCATCATCATCATCATCAGCCTATGATAGTCTACTGCTGGACGTAGGCCTCTCCTATTAACTATTCGTAGAGACACATTAGGAGGTAAATGCCCATAATCGCCACGCTGGGCAAGCGGATTGGCGATCTCAGTAATTTGTCCACTATGATGACGCTGCTGCCCATTATCAATCTTTTATCAAATACTGGTCAGTGACACTTCAATCCTTTAGTCGACTTTTACGACACCCGCAGGAGGAGTTGGGGTGGTGACAAATGCATTCTTACTGCCGTCACCACATGGCCGAACCAAACATTACCAAACATTATTATTAACGGCCATTATTTTCACACGTCGTCGTCGGGTAATACAAGGGCCTCTTAGTAAGACTCGCGTAACGTCTCCACAGGGCATCACAGTTCTGGCCTCCATAATAAGTTTACGGCCGTCCTCAGAGATCAGTAATTTACTGTTATTTAGTTAGTGCTTGTATTTATCGTCGTGTTTAGATTGAGTTATCACAACTGTAGTATTCCAATTAACTACGCATTATTTGGTGCATGTTTTATTATTAGTTGTTCCACCGAGGAGATGACTCGTACTTATGTATATAAATAAAAAGTACATATGGATATGTAGTCATAAACAATGTTTCTCGATTTAAGTTTGTCAGACTTCTCTTCTTCTTCTTCGTGTAAAAGGATCAAATATAAATTATTAACTAAATTATTTTCTGCCAGTGTCTTGCACTTCTACTCCTCGGGGAGTAGCTTTTGTCAGACTATGTATCCTAGTTAGTAGCCCTGCTTACGAAGCTGAATATTTCTGATTGGAATCCCGGCAAGCGCTTTCGCTGGTTGAGGGTATATACTCTCAAACAGCGAATGCTCGTTCCTCGGCCGTGGTTGTCTATGTAATTAACTATCCACATGTATCTATCTCTTATATAAATATTATCGCAAGCCTTAATTGAGCTTATTGTGGGAATAGGTCCATTTGTCCCATGATATTTATTTATTTATTTAAATACCTTATCAACCTACTCTTAGTTAAGTATTAATTATGTATCTTAGTTAAGTATATAAATTAATGTCAATTATACAGGTTGATTTTTTATTCACCGGAGGGTTGATTCTGAGGTCATATTGATGAACTATGGGACCGACATACAATTCGAGAAAAAAAAATGATGTTCCATATATTTCCGCCTACGAATATTTCAGGGTTTGTATGGAACATCAGAGTTTTTTCTCGATTCGGATGTCGGTGCCTGTATAATTATTTATTTATTTATTTATTTAAACTTTATTGCACAAAATGAAAGTACAAATGGCGGACTTACTGCCTTAAGGCATTCTCTACCAGTCAACCACTGGGCCAAAAAGAGAGGTTTGATAGGTGCAGGCTAGAAAATCGTAAAATGAAGTCACAACTATTGCAGTCTAAAAATTCAGATACTTAATAGACTTCATTTCCCTTCTCGGTGCTTACTCAAAATTACTCGAGCGCCTAATGAATAAACGACTGGTTCAATTTCTGGAAAAACATCGGCTACTTTCAGAACGTCAATTTGGCTTTCGTCAAGGCAAGTCAACGGAGGAGGCCGTAAAATTACTAACAGAAACCGTCGCTTCGCAACTTGATCAAAATAGAAGATGTATCGGCGTCTTCCTCGACTTGGCGAAGGCCTTTGACACAGTGTCGATTCCTATACTCCTCAGAAAACTAGAGTCTTTTGGCGTTCGTGGGATTGCATTGGATTGGTTCTCTAACTACCTGATGGGCAGAAGTCAGCGTGTCAGAATACGTAACATGTTCAGCGCCTCAGAATCTGTTGCATTTGGCGTGCCTCAGGGCAGTATCCTTGGGCCAACCCTATTCACAGTGTACATCAACGAAGTTATGTCTTTGGGGCTTAGGGACGGTGAGGTATTCTGTTACGCTGACGACACAGCCATTGTGTTCCATGGTGACACCTGGCAGGATGCCAATGATGCGGCTATTTCTGGTTTACAGCTACTGTCAATGTGGCTAAACACAAACCTCTTAACTCTCAATGCGGATAAAACTAAATTCTTAGCATTTCACAAGACAGCGGCGTCCTCTCCGCCATCTGGCCTCACTGACTTGAAAATCCATTGTGACATATGTTCAGCACCGCAAAATCCTCTGGCATCTGCGTGTTCCTGCGACTCAATAAAAAGAACAGGTTCACTGAGATATTTGGGCGTTATTATTGACGAGAACCTCAATTTTAAAGGTCATGTTTTAGCGACGGCGAGTAGGGTTAGAAAATTGATTTACACCTTTAAGCTCTTACGAGAAGCGACAGATGGTAACTTGCTTAGGGTAGTTTATTTGGCTCTATGCCAATCCGTGGTAAATTACTGTATACTCGCTTGGGGTGGCGCCGCGAAGTCTACCATGATAATACTAGAAAGAGCTCAAAGAGCTGTATTGAAGGTCTTCTTGAGGCGACCCCGTCGTTATTCAACCTCGGAACTCTTCAAAGAAGCTCAGGTCCTGAGTGTTCGGAGATTATTTTTGATGCGTGCTATTGTATACGTTCATGGTATGGCTTTGCGCCTGCCGGGGCAGCGTAGTATGGCAGCGAGAAGAGTGTACAGAATTCCCGAGCCTCATGTCAACTCTGCCTTTGCGAAGCGACTCTCGACATTCCTGCTGCCACACGTGTATAATAAAATTGTCAAAATCTGCGACATTAGGAACTGCAACATAATAGAGGCAAAAACGCGTATCCAAAGACTTCTTTTATCCTTGAGCTATGAGGAAACGGAGAAAATACTTCAACGTTAGTTAGTAAGTTTGTAGTGGACGACAGCCGTCGGGTGCGTCCAATCCCAAGAGGAACTCGTAGGGCTACTCCAACGCAATTTTTCATTTTTGACTCTTTTCGCTGATGCTCAACCACAACACTAACACACACACACACACACGCACACACACACACATATACAAACACATACACACGCACCCATCCATCCATACAAGTCCAAATACTCATCTATTTTCACTACGTAAATCTATTTACTTAGTATTAATAAGCAATGTAAGCATGCATCGTTTCTTATATCTTCATAAGTATTACTTACTAAATCTGAAACCGCACTGACTTTGTAATCTGTTATGGTTTTGATCCCCACGATACAGGCAATGCCTAGTGTGGGGTTCACTGAAATGTTATTTTTGTGTTCTTGTTTTTTCGGTAAATAAATATATTTTAATTTTAATTTTTTTTTTTTTACTTACACGTATACTTTATACCATACACATACATATATACATACAAGTGTACCCACAATGAAATACCAAGAAGATTATCAGTCACGCAACTTTGACAACAGATGCTTGCGAAGCATGTGCTTGAAGGAGAGTTTACTCTGAGCTTTCCTTATAACGAGAGGAAGGCCATTCCAAAGGCGTATTGTCTGAAGAGTGAAAGAATTCGTCATAAAACCGGTACGATGAAGGGGAATAAGGAGCTTAATTCTGCGGGAGGTACGGAGATCACTACCGGGGCGAGAACAAACAAATTAAAATTAGACTTGAGATATTCTGGAGTGTGAGGGTCAAAAAGAAGGGAATATAGGGTACATAAAAGTCGGATAATTATGTCAAACTACTGAAAACCGGACTGCGTGTCCTGTTTAAATATCAACTCGGGGTGCAGATTGCGTAGCCAAGATGACTATCGCTGACGCTCAGTCGCGAACACTGCCTTTGTCTTTGTCGCACTAATAAGAAGAGTGATAGAGAGAGAAAACTGCGTCACGGTAGTGAGCGTTAGCGACTGGCATCTTGGCTACGCACCACCCTGAACTATCGAATCGCATTATTATTCGTATTATAGGTAAACGTAGCCTTACCAATATCAAGCGTTGGTTAGTAACGTTTACTCGAAACGTAAAGTAGTCCACCACAGTGCGAGCGTGATAGACTGCTTTACGAATCGAGTAAACGCTAACGGCTAACGTAAACGTTACTTGCCAACTAATGGTACGGCCACAGTTCGGCATTCGTTGTTGCTCACAGGATATGGGCCGCCTGTTTTATTTTGCCATGAATATTTTCCACAGCCCTTCCTACTTCAATTTATACTTGATATGACAGCATCACTCATGCGGCGTCAGAAAGCTACGAATTATATCGACCAAATTTTTATGCCAGCTCATGCCACGTACTGTCGCCATTAGATAATCGGAGCAGCCAAGATACTCACAAATATCTGACCGTGAGCAGGTCTCTATTTTGATGGCGTTAGAGTGCATGATCAGATATTTTTGAGCACCGTGGTCGACTATACTATAACATGCTTGCAGGCTAAATTAATGTATTCTGCATAACGTATGTATCATCAAACATGCTCGAATACATCGCTTCTACTAACCACAAATATTTCACAGTTGCTTGTAATTCAGGATACTGCTTTTAAACAACTGTAGTCACAAAAGCTTTAAAGTCCCGCCAGCAACGCAATAAATGCACTGCTTTACAAAACGGTAGCCCGATGTTTAAATGCTCAAAAAGTTTTGCAGCTTTATTCGGAAATACGTCTTAACTGCATTTTTGCAGCGTAAATGTTTTTCATGGTTCTGTTAAAGGCCAAAACTAAATAGATATTGTTTTATTTCATTATTTTTTCATTCGTTGTATTAATGATAACGTGGTTTTTATTTAGGTATGCCTCTTAGAACAGTCATATGCCGTATAAAATACTTAGGACTCTGAAGTTTAAAGCCTTACATTTTTATATGCCAAATTCGTACACATCTGAACTTATGTGTAACATTATATAATGTATTATTTTTTGTGCGCGTGATTAAGGTACCCAGTAAATGCATATTATTAACCTTTTTTTACATTTACCAAACCCTTTTAATGATGCTGTCGGATTTCCTGAGGCTAATACTTGTGGGCAGACGTTTAAAGGAGAGTGGGTTATAATCCTCTTTTCGATCTTTCTATCGCAGATCCTAGTTCCTTTTACATTTTATACAGCAGTCTATCGTTTTGTTTTTAAATAATCAGGAACGTGGATGTGAAAATCTTGTAGGAAGTGTTAGTCTTTATCATTATACGGCCCGTATATATGATTGTTTGACCGCGTGGTATAAAAATATCTAATGAATTTGAAAGCATCAACAATTAATAAATAAAGAACGGCGGCAACTAGCAGACTAAACTCTATTTCGGCTATTTGTACGAGTAGAACGCGATCCTACGACCTTCCCCAATAGTCTCCCAACTTGAAATGCCTTTTTATCGCGTCACGTCTCGCTCGGGGCATATAAAATTTCTCGGACAGTTCTCGAGTAATGCTAGGCTTTGTACAAAATATTGTACGAATTCCCTCTGGACGAGAATTGTCATTGTAAAGGAGAAATATTCCAGTTTCGTTGGGAGCTCTGTTTTGTTGGGATCCTTCAGAATTATTACATTCTGTAAATGTAATTGAATTGAATAGAAATTGATTTTATGATAAAATACAAAGTGATTGAGAAGAAACTAGGACGTAAGATGGCTCGTGCTCAGTCATGATAAATAATTGAAACAGTTATTGGAGTTACAAATGTTTGTTACATTAGTTACATTGAATGTCAATATATTTATGCAGTTGGTTCAAATTTAGTGCCTGACCCTTGGCCATAGAGGGCGAATTTTCATAATTTCTTCACAACTTATTTTTTCTAGATAATTTTAGATACCAAAATAATTCAGCATGCACGCATTTTTTTCAATAGCTACCTAGTTATAGTAGTTATATCTATCCAATTTTCACGTCTTTGTGATACCTAGGTATTACAAAATTATTACGCTTTAATAGTTAAGTCAAAATTTGTAGTCAAAATTAATTGCGATATCCCTACATAGGAAACTAAACCCATGGTTACAATATGCCAATAATATCCAAATAGGTGTAGGTAGCACGATAGTAGTAGTAGGTACTTCAGTACATACGTTTTTTAGCATGTGTTACAAAATGGTTCATAGTACCTGTAGTTTTGAAATAAGCACTTATTAATCGCGTATCAAATACAAAATATTATTTAAAAAGTATAACTAAACTAAAACTACATAAAATCTAAAATAAAACTAAATAAAATCTAAAATAAATCTAAAACAGGCCCCTGCGGCATGGTACCCAGGACGCTGGCAGCATTTCCTCGCTGGATTGCCAAGCTAATGCGTTGAGCGAGGAAGCTGCCAGCTCTTGGGTCTCCCGTCGCGTCTCTGAGTTTCTTCGATAGGTCTTTGAAGAGACTCAGAGCGCTAGGACCCCACGGACCAAAGGTCTCGACGCCGAAAGGAACGAAATTATATTCGGCGCCGAGACCACTGTATTTTCCCACCTTGGCTTTTTCGGCCGCCTCTGCTGCTGCCGCTGCCCTCGCAGAGGTTCGGTGGAGATGAGACGGGGCTAGCGTGTCTACGCAGGTTGCATCCCACACCAGCACCCGTCCCATACTCCACAAAGACATACCATCAGGTCTCTTGCCGTCTGTTCTGGATATGCCGGTCGGCTCTAAGAGTTCTAGATATCGCGTATCTATAGTATATTATATGAATATCATAAATTCATAATTCTGAAGCAACATTGCCTATTTGAATAATAAGTTCAGAATGTTTTCTACTTGTCTTAAGTAAATTCACTTCAGTTAAAAACATTGACTCAGTCAAATCAACTTTCTTGCTACTAACAAGCCCTCGTTGGCAATGTCGTTGTAGCAATTTTATTTTTTATCCAATTTGCAAGTTATTTCCTTACGACATTATCACGGAAAATGCTTCTTTTGGACCCTTTCAAAGTAGGTAATTTAATTTGCGATCCACTTTAAAATAGCTCCTACTTTGTAATGAAAATGTTAATACTTGTTTGGGGAATTTCGTTCCAGTGCATTCTTTGTAGTAAAGATTCATTAAGACTATTGCTGCTGTGCTCAGATAATTCGTTTGTAGATACCTAATCTCTGAAGAACGTCAAGTCCCATATTTCAGTTCTATACCCAATATTCAGTAACAGTTGCGAGTAGGATTGTGTTTAAGAACAATGATTTTTTTATAGTTCAATTATTCTCGAAAACCTACCTATCGAGTACCATAGGTACATAAATAACTGTAGAGTTCAAAATTTTCTTCTTTTTTGAAGTCGGTAAAAAAAACGATATGTACAGCCCAAACGTAGGGAGTTTGCCATTTCTCTAACATCCGCTTTTGTACTAAATAAGAGTAAGAGTAAGAGTAAGAGTAAATTTTATTTGCAGAAAAATTATTTAAAAAAAATCACAAATGATGTCCGGCGAACTCCAAACTAGGCTGAGCCTGTATCTTGGAGCTCGCAAAGAGTACGTATACATACAGGAAAATAAATAACAAACCTTAGAAACTAATAACATTATTAACATTATTATAAGGTGTATTATGTGTGAGTGTAGTAGATAAGTGTTAGTGTAAGTGTGAGTGACAGTGTAAGTGTAAGTGCGAGTAAGAATTCCAAAAAATAAGTTTGCCACAATTTAAGAATAATTGTGATAGAACTGCAATAAATCTTCTGTGTCATTATATGAGAGGGTCGTAAACCATATTTTTAATTTAGATTTCACTTTTGACAAGGTACATGTTTTTAGATCTATATTTTTACAAACAGCATTGTATAAGAAAGGGTGAATGTAAAAGGGAAGTCGTTGAGCGTGTGCCGTTTGGACTACAGGAAC
Source organism: Thaumatotibia leucotreta (assembly GCA_025490895.1). Taxonomy (NCBI): domain Eukaryota; kingdom Metazoa; phylum Arthropoda; class Insecta; order Lepidoptera; family Tortricidae; genus Thaumatotibia; species Thaumatotibia leucotreta. The sequence goes on along the minus strand of JALPQI010030533.1, from coordinate 222,424 downwards.
AGGAACTCTATATATGCGTCTACTCATGATCAGATCTTTTAAAGGTGACTTGTTGATATCTAAGTGAACTCTTATAATAGCGTTGAGAATAAATATTTGTCGGACACTGAGAAATCCTGTTTCTTTATATAGAAGATAAGTAGAAAATCTAAACGGTTTTTTAAGCATTACTTTAATAACCGAACGCTGGGCGCGCTCAAGTACGAGTAGGCATGTCTTACCTGCCCCACCCCAAACAGCAATACAATATTGGATCACTGATTGGCATAGAGCAAACTAGACAATACGCAGAACATCATTTGACGAACAGTCCCGGAGACGTTTAACCAAATATATTAGTTTTCTAACTCTCTTTGACAAACCGTATATGTGCAGCTTGAAAGACAAGTTTTCATCAACGATAAGGCCTAGGTATCTAACACTGCTGCATCTGCTTATAGTCACACACGAACATTTTGCGTCCGTTAGGCCGCAGGAATGAATTTTAAGGTGACAGGAAAGGGGAGCAGAAGAAACTGATGTTTTTGCGAAAGGAATATGACAGCTTTTACCCGTATTTAGTGTAAGAAGATTGTGATTCAACCAGTTAGACACCTTTGAAAGCCCAATTTCAGCTGATTGGTATGTTTCATCCCATGTGTTACCATTGAAGAGGATTACGGTGTCATCAGCATAACAGATAATATCTGAATTTGGAATAGTATTTTGAAAAAGGTCGTTAATGTAGGTAATAAAGAGTGTAGGACCAAGAATACTGCCTTGGGGGACGCCAAAGCAGATGGATGAATTGCAGCTAGTTGATTGTCCAATCTTAACTACCTGTTGTCTATTTGTAAGATAACTTGAAAACCAATTGTGAGCTGAACCACGTACGCCTAAGGCCTCTAATTTTCTAAGAAGAATGGGAATCGAGACCGTGTCAAAAGCCTTAGCCAGGTCTAAGAATACTCCTATACAGCATCTACCAGCATCTAGATATTTAGAAATTTTGTTAGTAAGAGAAAGGGCAGCATCTTCTGTCGATTTCCCAGATCTAAAACCATACTGATGTTCTGAAAAAAGTCTGTTTTTCTCTAAGTATTTCACAAGACGATTATTAACGATTTTTTCAAGGACTTTTGAGAACACACATAATAATGAAATGGGTCTGTAGTTAGACGGTAAGTCTTTAGGGCCAGATTTGTGAATTGGGGAAACAACTGCTAATTTCCAGCAGTCAGGGAAGCAACCATTTTTTAGACTAAGATTACAAAGATAGACAAATGGTTCAAGAATAACGTCTTTAATTTCATTGATTAGAGAAGGCCTTATACCATCGTAACCTGGAGAGCTATGCAACTTAAGTTGCTTTATAAGTTGATCAACTTCAAAAATGTCCGTTGGATGCATGAAATATGAAAAAGGTGCAGTATAAGATGGAGAAAACTTGTCCGCGAGTGATTGTTGTGATTGATTTAGTTTTGACAAAATCTGATCGGCTAGATTGCTACCTGTGCTAGTAAAGTGAGTATTACAGCTGTCGAGGCATTCTTGAGTAGACTTATCCGATTTTAATAAATGAATGGCGTCATTGACATGATGTGAGGTTTGGAAAATAGTTTTAATTGTTTGCCAAAGCTTTTTCGGTTGGTCTTTATTTTTATGCATTTGTTTGGTATGGTACTCAGTTTTTAAGTTATGTAGCAAATTATTACAGAAATTTCTGTAACGAGTATATATTTTATGTATAATAGGATCATTCGGTGAACTTTTTAAGTCTCTATGAAGTTTATCTCTGTGTTTTATGCATTTAATAATACCAGGCGTAATCCAAGGTTTGATGTAGAATTTAGAGCGACTTAATCTGATCTCTCTTGTATTTTTACTAATTGCAGTACTTAAAATAGCATTAAAGTTGTTAACAGCAATATTAACATCGTTACTATTGAATATCGTACTCCAATCAGCATTTTTCAAATCTCGGGAGACTTCCTTGTAGTCAGTTTTATGTATTAAGCGGCTTCTCCTTTGAGTGTTATGGCTTGGAGAAGAAAGACCAGCCATGACAAGATCATGATCCGTTACAGAACATTTACAAATGAGACCGATTGATTTTACATTTGTTTTAATAAAAATATGATCCAAACAAGCGTTTCCCCTGGTAGGCTTGGTAATCGCAGGTAGGAGACCATGTGCCGCCATAAGATTCAAATATTCCGACTGATGATTTAGGTGATAAAGTTCGTTATCAGTGATATCAATATTAAAGTCACCAGCAATAATGATTTGGTTGGACTTGGCATTACACAGAAAAAGGTCTAAAGAATTTAAAAATGAAGTAATGTCCGAGAAAGAAGGCGAACGGTAAATCCCTAAAACTAATGTTTGACCATCAATACATAATGCTAAACAGTTTGCATCTTCAATGGACGGTTCACTAGAAGTTACAGAGAATCTTTCTTTAACATATGCTACGACTCCACTACTTTTATTTAATACTTTTGAAGTGTGAAATACTTGATAGTTAGGAAGTAAATCAATGATTGACAACTCATTTAGCCAGCATTCCGTGAGAATAATTATATCAAACTCAATGTTTAGTATTTTTAATGATACAGAAAAGGAATCGAAGTTGTGTTGGAGGCTACGAATATTTAAAGTGGCTACTTTAAGATTATAGTCGGGAGTTAGATACTGTTGACAATTTTCAAGGGCATCAAGGGCAATACATTTAATAGCGAGTTCGTTATCTAAATCATTGAATAATTCAAGTAACGCCATCAATATAGATTAAGAAACATAATACTAGAATACGCCAAACAGTCAACTCCCAAAAATATTTTACAGGAAATCGTCTCGCAGATTGTATGTGTGAAGTATGTTTGTGTAGTGTATTAGTAATTGTAAAGTAAAAAATTAATAACATAATTGGAAATAAATTGAATAATAGCTTAGAATACAGGTAATATAAGATACGCAATGTTAGATAAAAATTAAAATTGGAAATGTAAGAGTTAGATATTTTCAGAACAGAAGACATCTTGTGATTTGTCAGGACCGGGAACTGGATCAAAATGCCGGTTAAGGTCAGCAAAGCAACGAATACTAAATGCAGGAGTACCTTCTTGTTTTCTGACAAAAATGTGGCCATTCCTAGTCCAGCAAAATCTGTATCCTGAAGTCCTCGATCTAGCCCGAGCGTCACGAAATAACAGCCTATTTGATTTTGTTAGTCTCTCATTAATAAATATCCTGTGGGGAGGGCCAGGAAATTCTAAGTCAGTAGAAGTTAAGTTGCGTCTTGATTTTGCGGCTTGTAAGAGAGAGTTTCGTTTTGCATGACGTACTAGGCGAATAACCAAGGGTCGTGACTTAGTGCTCACCGAGTTGTCTGAAACGTCAGTCTTAAGGCGGATGCCTACTCTCGTCACAGAATCTAATTCTTCTTCCTTGAGATTTAGGCCTAATTTAGCTGCAACACATAATGCAATGTGAACAGGATTTTCATTGGGAAATTCATTGATACCAATTACCTCAACCTCATTTTGTGTCATTTTCTGTTCCTGATTATTGATATAAACCTGTAGTTCGTTAAGTTTTTGTTTGATGAAGTGATTTTCTAATTCCTTTTCATCTAGAAGTTTCACTTTAGTTTCAACCGTTTCAAGCCTTGTTTCAAACTGTGTTATTCGATTGGTGCAATTTGTAATACAGTCAGAGAGTTTATTAAGTTTTATATTGATGTCATTACGCAGAAGCTTGATCTCAGTAGTGAGCATTGTTATTGGATCAATTTCAGTACTTACAGTTGCGGGTTGGTTGGTAGGGATTATATTTTTATCACATGATTGAAGAAAGCTACCATCTGAAATATCGCCTGAAAGAGATGAACGAGGGGTGGGCAAGCACATTGCAGAGGGGGTACTTGAGTTATTAAGTGGCGTCAATGATTTCTTATTGTTTACGGAGTGAGGATATGGAGATTTTTTTTCATGACAGCATCGACACTTCCAGGAGGAACGATTATCCAAGGTCATTAACGTAAAACGTTTGAGGCTGACGCCGATACTATCCAAACAATTCAGGCAAAACCGAGTATTGCACCCAGAGCACTCCAAGAATTTTCTTGGTGAGGTTTTAGAGTTACATTTTCCACAGAATGAATGCACCATATTGATACAGATTAATAAGATAAATATAACACAAATAATTTGGAACAGATTAGAAGAATAAAAGGTAAAAACCAAAATATTTACACAATAAAATTAATTTGATTGACATCAAACGTCACGTCAACTCCACCGTCAACCGCCAAATATCAATAGTATTCAAATATGTTTTATATGCAAGTACAGTTTTCATATCTATTAAGACCTATTATTATTCATTTAAAATCTATACACAGATAAATTGTCTGGGAAGTAATCATAATGATTTTAAGCAGGTAGGTATTCGATTTGCTATATCAAACAATACAGATATAGGCGCTGGAACACAAATGTATAAACTATATAGTTATATATACCTATCTATTCGGAAGTCAATGTGGCACAAATTTTGGTTATAATGCGTAATTTGCCCACTGGGTACATTTTCACATGAAAGCTTTATAATATGATCGAGGTCAGTGACTCGAAAAGCATAACCTGGCATACTGTCACAGCTATCGGTAATAGACCAACTTACGTTTGCGGTCAATTTCAGCTCACATCTGTGTTATCGAGCAATTTTGGTTCTTATTCTTGGAGCAATAAAAGCAGGCAAGGTGTTACGGGGTTTGTGGATGCAAGTGGGAAAGTTGTTCTTAGTAAACCCGACACGGAAGATAAAGTTATATGCTTGGATTGATTTGGATCCAATGTTTTAGAGCCACTGCGCAATCCGATGTGCGAGGCCGATATCGAGCACATCTTCTATTTTGTCAAAGGCAATTGGGTAGCTAACGAATTTTAGGATATTCTGGCTTTGCAACCGCTTTGACAGAAGTTTCGTAGAGAGGAGACCGGGTCGGGTTAACCTCACTTCGGATTAGGTGTCATTGACTGGGTTGCATCTGTAAGATAAGGGTATTATTTACCTACTTATTGTTATATTCGAAAATAATAGGTAGTAATATGTAATATTAATAAACAATTATCAATTTGCTCACTTGCACTAACAAATTTTTGAATGAGTATTTTATGGTTACTATTTCTGATCTCAGAACTATTTCTGAGCTCTTAAGGTTTTATTGCAAATAGGCACCAAATTATAATAGGATTTGGTAGTTTTCATTGTTATTATTATAGACTGCAGACATATTTTTCGTCGCATAACGTGGGTTTAAAATAATCCACTTACAGCATTTTTATGCAACCATAGTTCACACAGTTTTTTGCTCACAGATCGTGAACTTTTCGTGGCTTAGTAAAAAAGGAAACTTTAAATATTCGGAGATTTCCAAACAGGCGGTTTATGATGGTCCCATTTTAACGTGCTACGCGTCACTTTTGCACTTGTGGACTTGTTAGAACGTGACGGCAACGACGACAAGCGATTAAGGACGGGACCATCATAAGGCTATATGTCTTATGAAGATTTACATTTAAACAAGCATTTTCAACTTTATTTTCGCCTCTTCCCATTACATCGCAAAAATGTGAAATAAAAACACAATACTCCATACAAATGTGGAGTTCAGGTGGCTCAGGACCGGTCATTGTGGCAATCTTTGGGGGAGCCATAAATATGTCCAGCAATGTACGTTTTTCAGCTGATAATATGATGATGACGATGTAATTTAGGTACAGTTACATCTACTATACATATAAAGAAACATGTAGAAGTAAATGAACAAAAACTTAAGCCCATAATAATCAGCGTTGCTTTAAAAAATGTTTAAACTTAAAAAACACTGACACATATTTGGATACGCGTGTTTAGATACGTTTTTCAGGCTGAGAGAGAATTAAATATTAAAATGACATAAAATGAAGCCCGTAAAATATTTCGTAGTGACGTTGCGCGTTTTTTGCCCACTCAGCGCGCTCTCAAGTTTCAGCGTTTAAAATCCAGAATATAAAACCGTATGTAGTTAAGGAGAAGTTGGTTACTACTCGACTTGCGTATTTTTAGGCTAGGTCAACGATACGCCTAAAGTTTTTATTCTTGGAGAACGGTTTGGAATGGTTGTTGAGAAATATTTTAGTTGGGGTCTTATCATCACATCACAATATGATGTACATAAAAGACATGACGAATATAAAATATAATTATGATCAAATCTCGAAGATTTAAGCTCAATATGGTATTGTAATAAAATAGTACGGCGGCGTGCGACTGTGGAGATCCGGAACAGACCATACATCATACATATAGTTTTTGATTGCCCCATCACCAGATACAACGGATCTGTCGAAGATTTTAAAGAACTGACAAAGGACGCGAGTGTATATCTGCAAAACTGTAAATTTTAAATTTTAATTTGATGTACTTAATCACTATTGTCTAAACCAGTGTGTAAATGCTATACGATAAATAAATAAATTAATATAATAAAATCTGATTAAATTGTCTAAAGCATTTGTGTGATCTGTTAATAAGGTCAATTTAATAATATGATTGTGCAGTCAAAAAAGCGCTGCATTATACACTAAACAATAAATAAGTTACAATACCTGTTAAATTATTGATTACCAGAAATAGAACATTATAGGAATTTTCATCACACCTGTTCGGTAAGTGCACCAATGCGCTGCGGCTATGCACGCCGTAGAGGCGTCATTACACCCTAGGGCTGTCAAGGATTTTAATACAACTTTACGTCGCACTAGCGCGGCGCGCGCCGCGCCTGGATTCATCCATGATTTTAAGAAATGTTTAAGAACCATTTTAGAGTAGTTTTGTGAAAATATATTGTTTTATATACTTTTTTTTGCCTCACAGGTGTGATGAAAAACATTGTGTGTGCCAAGGGCGGTAAAAAAATATCACAAATTCTTATCTACCGCCCTTAATACACAATGTACTACGTTCCCATCAATCTGTATGACCAGTAGCCCTACCATGGGCTGCCGCTACCTTATTATCGCGGACTTACTTTCGAGCCGGCTCGCTCGCACCAATACACGAGTACGAGTGGGACGGATAGAAATTAAGTCCCCGTTAATAACGTAACGGCAGCTCATGGTATGGCTACCTAGTATTCTCAAATGCTGTCAGATGCTGTCAGGTTAATTGACATATGCAGTTGCCTTAGTGCCAATACAATACATTCTCGGGAACTCTGACAACTGGCGGCCATAATTGCGATCACGAGTTACGGATTTGCAACTGCCACATAATAATTCTGTCTCCATTGCTGTGATTGCTATACAGGGTGGAAAGCGACGACGTTCCTTCCATGTACGCTTTCGATGTTGTTCCCATACTGAAAGTTCATCGTAATGGTTGGTAGACTCGGTCGGTAGCGGGACGGAACGTCGTCCCTTTCCACCCTGTATGATTGTATATCAAACAGGTACGCAAATAACTCTTGTAAATTATCGCATAGAACTTTAATTTCATACCACAAAGGCCGGTTCACACGTATTAAGTTGTCAAGTCGTCAACTAAATTATAACTTAATTTTAAGCGACTTAATTTTAAGTAAATGTTTACGTACACGTCGTAACAGCAAAGTTCTTTAGTCAGCCCGACATGGACTATCAACAGCGCATTCAAGTCAGTAATGAAATTCGTACTAAGCGAGGTTTTAGACTAACTGCGTTTTTAGATAAGTATTCAATAAACTTCACTGTAATGTCTCCCGACCAAGTCGACAATTTCAAAAAAAAGAAATATGTATATTATAGGGTCCTGACCATTTTCGGCCACAGCGACTGCTTAAACTCGTTTGTTGGCGCTCATGTGCTCTTGTGTGGCTGACGTTATTCAAAAAAGATAGTTAACTCACGAACTTGACTTGGACTAAGTAACGCCCAACCATTTAAGCGCGCTCACGCTTTAAGTCACTTCATCATCATCATCATCAGCCTATGTTAGTCCACTGCTGGACGTAGGCCACTCCTATTAACTATAAATGCCCATAATCGCCACGCTGGGCAAGCGGATTGGCGATCGCAGTAATGTGTCCACCATGATGACGCTGCTGCCCATTATCAATCTTGTAAAATGGTCAGTGACACTTCAATCCCGAATCACTTCACCCGCAGGAGGAGTTGGGGTGGTGACAAATGTATTCTTACTGCCGTCACCACACGGCATTAAAAATGTAAAAAAATGTAGTCACCTAAAATTTAGTTAATTAGGTACTTGACAACTCAATACGTGTGAACCGGCCTTAACATGTGTCAAGATGCCGTACCATTACCATGAGTTGCTAACTCTAACAAGTATGGTTTGCGTTAGTTAGCGTTAACTCGCTATTATAATGACCACTTTATTCATATTTGCAGCAGTTTATAAAGGAATCTAAATACCTGTATTTTCTACGACATTCTCCTTAATAGCGGAGGACGAAAACCGTGCATAATTAATATGTTCGAGCGGACATATCCTACATATTCATGAGGACGGCTTGGCATGAAACTAGATTATTATTAGAGCGTCCTTCTCTAACAGTCTTTTCCTTTCATACTTATCAATTATTCCATTTTACTTTTGGCACGAAAGTTAGAATGCAGGTTTGAAAACAATTGACCAACGAAGTATAAAGTGAAATCGATTAACTCGCAAGGATAGCTTAAACGTAGCCAATATGTCTTTGTTCTTGGTATGTATTTAATTGCTTTTCACAGGACACTGTCGATCGAAAGGCAGAAATATACGCTCGCCAGTGTTAAAAAATATGTAGACTTACCCTTAAAACTAAGGCATTTTTAAAATCATTCGAAAGAAGTCTTGATATTTTAAATTATTATCAAAATCGAACTCCTTATTTTGCTGTGATTTAATTCATAAATCATGCACGAAGAAAGAATCAATTTTAGCATATACTTACATAAAAGATTAGATTTAGAAAATGTTGATAGATTCATCCTACAGCCGGCTAGTGGGAGTATAGTAGACACTTGCCCACGAATCTCGGAAGGACAGTAACAGTAGGATGTCAACATTGTCAACTATTGGGTATATTTACTTCGAGGTCTAGGAAGTTTACCTTATATGCCTCCCAAAAGAATTCATGCCGTCTGAATGTAATATTATTAAGTAACCTTTTAAACGCACGCATTTAAACACCACAAAAGTATCAAATTTGTAATAGAATCAGAAAAAAACTTTTTTAATTATTCCAGACGAAATTTTCTGTACAAAACTCACATTTTACAAAAATCCTTCGGCTTCTTAGAAACAGTAATTCTAAAGGTTAAAGTCTTCATCAACAACATAATTTCCCGGGGAACAAAGACGCCGAAAATGTAAGGGAGCGGTGAATTTATTATACTTGTACAATCCCTATTGTTTCCTCTTACGTCCAGGAAATGTTTGCTTTATGCCAAGAATTCGACTTTAGGCAAATAAAAGATAAAAGAACTAACTTCGTATTTCGCACTAAGAAATTGATGTGTGGTAAAAGTAAAGTTTGAAAAACAATTGCGAGGAATTGTTTCGGCATTTTATTTATTTGTAAGTTATATAGCATGCCATGTACATTGTACATGTACAAGAACTTACGACGAATATTTTTACACCAAGTTATTGTTTCACAACAAGAAGTTCACTGTTTGATACAAATTAATCGAGATGAGCAACGAACTAATTCTTTCAGAAATTCTGTCCTGATTTTAATAATTATATTGTGATCACTGGTGGCGAACCATTTCGAGCAGCGAGTAACATCTGACTAGGGGCTTGTCCATTAATCACGTCATACGATTTTGGCCTATTTTAGACCCCCCCATCCCCCATGGTGATTCTTGGTGATATTTTGGGGACCCCCCCCCCCCTAGCCAATAAGACGTGTATTTTTTTCCAACTTAAGTAATCCTTTTAAAAACACTTCAGTTTCCGTACTTTATTAAGCACATATGGAATTTTTTTTTTACATACTACGAGGTAGATGTCCGCGAAATTTCAAAGCTCAGTTCAGGATTTGACATCTGGTTATGTTTTAAAAGAAGTATGCTGTTGAGCAAAGAGTAACAAAAAATTGCACGTGATTTGTTCGGGGGCCCTCATAATTGGTGATTTTCTGTTGACCCCCCCCCCCTCCCCCTATACAGTATGACGTGATTAATGGACAAGCCCTAGGACTGCAATATGATAGTGGGGATGTACAATAAGACCGCAAAATTTCAAGTAGGTATGATAAAGTATTTAATAAAGTGACATTGTTTTTGACAGTTGCTTATTAGAAACTATAGGTACAGATCTACCAGATGCGTAACTGTTGATAAACTGGGAATCATTGAATTTTAATTTCTGTGAGACATAATAACTACAAATATATGACGGATAACCCGAACGACGGCCGAGCTAAGAAGCGTAGGATTTTAGCTATCTGCCTCCTACTAACAGCTACTCGTTACTAACAGTACACAGAATACTGTATCTACGGATCTACCTACGCACTAGTAGAAAACGAATGGAGAGTTCTAAGCTTGCGTCCATGCATAGATGCATAACCCATAGAAATAACTTCCTTCGTAAGAATGTAAACCCTCTACATAACAAAACAAGAGTGAATCGTTAAATTTCTAACACGAGAATGAATTAATGAATACTGCAGGAGTAACTTTTTATACTGTCAGGTCACCAGCCACCTGTTCATAGGTGGATAGATCCCAACCTGATTTATCATCTACCTGCATGGACCAAGCAAAGACCACTCCAAGCAAAACATTGCTTATCGTTTTCTAGATTTTGTAACTCAATTCTCGTAGATATAATTAAACGGTTAAACTTACGTGCACTTAGTCACAACGCACGACATGTTTCGGAGAGCCTAGGTCTCCATTATGAATGTAGTCCGAACTCTGTAGCGTGTAGTGACTAAATACCTACATACGAGTTTAACCGTTTAATTATGTTTAACACGTTCACTAATGAAGGGGTCTTTCGACCCCTTACAAAATATGGTTAATTAGAAGTTAAGCTAACTGCCGCAGCGAAGATGTTAAAACTGGGAATCATTTCAGCATAATCTTTTTTAGTAGGACCACCTTAACTGAGGGCTTACCGCTAATGTCTAAAGTAGAAACATACGTAATTTCAAAGCTTTTAATAATTTTATAAAACGTATTGATTATGTATTTTCTTATTACCTACCATATTCTTTAACTTTTGCTGATAATTTGCATTTTTTAATACAATTGAACCAACCTGAAAAGTTTGGGCTCACTTTTCCTGCCACTTATTAGTATTATATATAATTTTTGGATACCGGAATTTTGTATGGCAGGTTTGGGGCCATTGAGCACAAAAATACCTAATACAGGGTGGTCCAAACCTTGACGTCAAAATTTTTTTTTAGATTCCTCACGTCATGAGCTATCAGAGTATACCCCATATACATATGTTAGCCGATTTTTTAACCGACTTCAAAAAGGAGGAGGTTTACAATTCGTCGAAATCTTTTTTTTTTTTTATGTATGTTCCCCGATTACTCGAAGACGCGTGGACCGATTTGAAAACTTCTTTTTTTGTTTGAAAGGGTATACCTTCTAGTTGGTCCCATTGTCACCGAATCCAGACCTGATAATGGGATCCTGGAGAAATCGAGGGAACTCTTCAAATGTTGTAGGCACACATGACATTTTTCATTTATTTTCGAAGACTAATCAAGTATTTGCGTCTAGTCATGAACGTTTTAAGTTGGTGATCTGATGATGGAAGGTACAACTCCTTAGCAATTAGGAGTTGGGGGATAATTCTTTAAGTATAACATATTTCGTGTATTTTGGAAGCTATTTGAGTATTTGCCTTTAGGTGGTCATCCTTTCATATTGGTGAGCTGATGATGAAAGGTACAACTCCTTAGAGATTAGGAGTTGGGGGACAATTCTTTAAATATAACATATTTCATGTATTTTGGAAGCTATTCGAGTATTTGCGTTTAGGTGGTCATCCTTTCATGTCGGTGAGCTGATGATGGAAGGTACAACTCCTTAGAGATTAGGAGTTGGGGGATAATTCTTTAAATATAACATAGTTCATGTATTTTGGAAGCTATTTGAATATTTGCCTTTAGGTGGTCATAGTCTCATGTTGGTGAGCTGATGACGAAAGGTATAACTCCTTAACGATTAGGAGTTGGAGGATAATTCTTTGAATATAACAAATGTCATACATTTTCGAGATCTATTCAAGTGTTTGCTTAGTAGTTATGACATGTTGGTTTGCGGTTAGTGATTCTTTAAATAATATAGATTCAGATTTTCTGCCCTATTATAGTGCAGTACATTCTAATTGAATAAACAAGTCAATCTATGTACATACAAAATACTTAAAACTTGTCAAAAAGACCCCCGCGAGTCGTCCCCGGTGCAAAGGTGCCCATCACACTAGCCGCGTTGCCACGCTGAATGGCGACGGACAATCTTTGCACCAGGTACGAACCCGCGCGAGCGTCAGACCCTCTCACCCTAATAACATTTTAATTATAAATATTTAGAGCACACTAAATAACGATGGGTGATTTTACGGTACTAAAAAGCAAAAAATAAAATATTTTAAAATAAAAATTAAACCGCCTTCAAAAATTAACCCAAACTAAAAGGTAAAAAATAATTTTAGTTCCTACTTCTTAGGATTTCCTACCCAAACCTTTAAACCTTTTACCCTATTCATTGAAATAAAATATTATGGCTAGGTATCCTACAGATTTCTTAGAAGTCGGTGCCAAGCCAAATATGTTCACTTCGCGAGTATATGATTGTATTCGATAGAGCTTTGTAACTTACTGTCACTCCGGTTATGCTTTCATCAAAATGACTGAGGTAGATCATTCTGTTGATAAAAACATAATCGGCGGCACTTGGCACCGACTTCTAAGAAATCTGTAGGATACCTAGCCATAATATTTTATTTCAATGAATAGGGTAAAAGGTTTAAAGGTTTGGGTAGGAAATCCTAAGAAGTAGGAACTAAAATTATTTTTTACCTTTTAGTTTGGGTTAATTTTTGAAGGCGGTTTAATTTTTATTTTAAAATATTTTATTGTAGTTTTCGAGTTATGAATTTTTGAAAATTTTTGTTGAGAAATTCTGGAATGAAGAAATTTATTATTAAAAAAAACTTTTGGGTTTTTTAACTAGTTTTTTTTTTGTAAAAGTATTACTACAAATAAAGCATTTACTGACCAAAAATTAGCGTCCTCTCTTTGATACAAGTAAGATGAAAAATACCAAATTCAAAAGGGGTTTGGGTAAAGTTGGCGTCGTTTTTAAATTTTGGTGGCCACTCATGAAAGTGGTAAATTTGAAAAGAGCAATTTAAAATAAACTTATTTTATTATGGAGTGCTAAATCATATCGGAGCCGAGATATCATACTTTAAAGTTTTATAGTATAGAACTATAGACTCACATTTATTTTTGAAATGCATCGGAATGAGTTAAAACTACTATTGTATATGCGACGTAAAACCTAACCGTAACTCATAAGGTAAGATAGTTCCTTTTTTGTTTAAGGTGGAATGTCACGGTCAGCTAGGCACTACAACGCCAATAGATGGCGTTATAGTGCATAGGTGGCGCAAATTCTAAGTATTTTTATATTTTATGTATGATAATAGAAATATTTTTAATAAGTAATATGTTTGCCGCAAATAAACTGCTGTTTCTAATGTGGCCAACTAAATTTCAGGTGAGGTTTAATTTACAAAATAAGTTTATTTGTATAAATACGAAACGCTGACGCGGCTGCGCAGTATGCACACACACATTCAAACCCTTATTCGTTTACGAAACCGATTGCTTATTTCGGAACGTGTATTGAACTTGGATTAGGCTGGTTGGATGACCGTCTGACGCACATTCATTAGGACCAAGGTTCAAATCTCGTGATTTCAATATATTTTTTACTTTACATTACATGACTTTTTTTTTAATGATACTTTACCTATAATTACATTTTTTTCAGTAATAAATAAATTATCTGTGGCCTATCCCACAAAACTTTACAAGCGTATAATTCTACAAAATTGCATAAATTCCAAAACAAATAATTCTCAATTTTGTAGATTTGTATGCTTGTAAAGTTTTGTGGTATTGGTCCCTGAACTACCAACCTAGGTTTAATTTTGGTGACCTTATATATTTACTCACCAAAAACGTTTTCAGGTAATGTTATGGCATCCAGTTCCGGTATTTTTTGCATGGTCAATCTGAAATAGCCTATACTACTAAAAAACGGGCCTGGATGTCCTAACCTAATAGGTGTCCAATCAGATTGGGACGGAATCTATTCGTTGACTTCAGTCAGATAAGTTTTAGATATTTCTAGTCACTTTAATTATTAGATTCCTTCCCATTCTAATCACGTGCGGAATACATAGATAAAGAAAACATCAATTTATAAATTCAGTGTTTTATTTACACAACATCATATTATTTTTATTTATTATTTCTATTTTACGTTTTTCTGGTTTTATACATGGATAATTATAGGAAGATTGCTTGACGTTGTGTGTGTTGCTTGGAAGTGAGCCGGACGCATCTACCTACACATATTGTGACACCTGCAGTTGGCCCTGGATCTGAAATCAGAATACTCATCGTCAAAATGGTGTATGATGAATTGATGATTACTGGAATAAAAAAATATACATTTCAGCTTTGTCTAGTTAGGTGGTGGTGAACGTGACTGCGAAGTTAGGGAGGGAACCTGGGTTCAAAACAGGTTCAGTGAGTATCTACAAAATGGTTATATTGTTAAAAGTTCAATTTCTGGAACTCATCACCCCTCGGGAAACTAACGTTTCCGGCATTTTTGTAAGAAAAATATATTATTCTTATAATATAATATATATAACTATTTATCTACATGTCAAGTTTCCTTATTCCAATCCGATGAGCAGTTGTTGCGAAAACAATAAACATCGAAACATTTTTGTTTTAATAATAGTGGAAATATATAATAAAAAAAAAAACTGTTTGAATACTGAGAGGAAAGATATCCAACAAGTCAGCCTCTACAGAACTTACCTTTTGATTTCTCCGTAATATAGTATCATTTCTTCAAGGCTTCGCTTACAAGTTTTTTTCAGTCCGAGTATCGGTGGTTTTTATAGCCTTTCCGGGACGTTTGTGGCTACATAATATACAAACGTATAATAAATCCTCATGTAAATCACTGCCCGCTATGAGATATTTCAAACAATCGTAGGCAATTTAGCGTCAATTTGGATTTGTAGGTATAAACAAATGGTAAAACGGTAAAGTACTGCCGGTGATTTAGAATCAGTGACGTTTGAATTTAGTGTTGCCTTGCCAAAAAGGTTGTACGTAGACTGTCATTTAGTACGCACAACTATTAAATTAAAACTAAAAATATAAAATAAAAACATTAAATGTAAGAAATCCATCCTGTAGTATAGGTATAAATGTAACTAGTATGTATAGGTATATTTTCTATAATAAAAGGTCTTTCGTTCGGCTTTTGCGTGGGGATATGGTCTATGTGGCAACATTAGCAACGCTTGCGGTTGATATTGTTGAAAAATAAATAACATGCGAAATGCGTTAGGGCAGAGCGGCAACGTAGCATGTTCAGCCAACTGGCAACGTCGCTTTCCAACGCACACATCGAACGTACGATTGGTGTATAACACTGTCGTCGTTCACCCACATATTGACAAATCTTTACTAAAATAAAGTACTAATTTAAGCTATTATTCGACCCTTTATATTACAAAAACATAATTTGCCGCAAACAAATATAAAAATGATTGTCGATTTAAGTGATTTCATTGTAAAACTATGCTCCGTTTATCCATATTTGAATAAATACATTAGTATGAAAAACGAACCACCTTAACACGGCGATTTTATGACGGATGTCGATGAACGTTCTATTGAACGTAATTATTTTTACACTTTATGCGTGTTTTTCAGGTATATACGAGTAAATAAATGTAGACAAGCGAATCGTAGTAAGGTATCAAGAACGTCTTGATCCCTCGGCACAGTTTTTAGAGAGAGTGATTCGCCAAGATAATATTGAGAATGAAGTTTACGACGAGCCAGAAAATGTGAAAAAAGGTAATTCAACATAATACTAAAAATTACAAATGGCGTTATCTGGGAAATGGGACGTTATTGTCATTGGCGCTTACGGCGTTATGAGCCATGTTTGTATACAAATACGACGTCACCGGACGTAAGAGCCATCGACAATAAGGCGCCCCTTATCCCAAATAATGTCACATATGTTGTGTTGTATACATTTCATACTTGGAAATATGTCAAAACATTTTGCATGTATGCATCACACCTGTGGTTCCTTATGGTGTAGTCAGAGGGTGAACCGTCTATTGAAACCATTTTGCAACATTTTTAATATTCACTTTAGTGAACTGTTTACAGTTAAGAAAATACAGTTGCATTTTCATGTACCTAAGATCTTCTTTTTTTAAGTCGGTTAAATTAACTATTATATTTTAAGGGCAATATCCGTGTATCTGTGTTAGTAGTATTATCGTGTTAAATAAGCCTGTAGTCATCTAAGCTGTCTCCTAAACCTGTCTTAGTTAGGTATATTCACTGGTCCAATAACATTGTTTGAAGGGCCATATCTTGGCTCCGATATTACTTACGGCAAAACTTATTTTGTAAATAAGCTAGTCTAAGGTAGCACTACAAAATAGTAGTAACATAAACGATGGCCGCTGAAAAAAAAAATGACGCCACTAGTCCATACAAAAATACCCAATCCCCTTTACGTTAAAAACGCATCAAAATAGCATTAATGTACGTAAATAAAAAAAATAAAACATATCCCAAGGATTTTTGGTAATCTAAAGACTGCCCTAGACCTTAAACCTTCGTAAAAACAAAAAAAAGTGATACTTAATGATGAGGATTTTTCGGAGTAATCGATCAAATAAACTTCGCCAGCAGATATTGTCCTCCTCCTTAAGTCGGCCCCTCACTGCTGAGGATCGTGGCCATGATGAAGTCGCTGAAGAAGGCCTCTCCATCTACTGCGTTCCTGAGCTTGATGAAGGGCCAGAGATATCGGCATCTGTAGTTCCTCGGACACCTGGTCAGACCATCTTCTGGGACTACGTCCTCTTGGTCGCTTGCCATCCACATTGCCAGTTATTAATAACTTTTCTAAGTTATCGGTGCCTCGGCGCGTTATATGTCCGAAGTACTGCAATATTCTTTGGAGGCATATTGTTGAGAGGCGTGGCTGCTTGTTCAGCTTAAGCTCTGCCAAGATCGACATATTTGATCAGATATTGTAGCACTCAAAAATTTCTGAACCCGCCTTTATTGCCATTACGATAGAGGCGTGTTCAGATATTTTTGAGCCCTCCGGACGCTACTATCGGATGGCTGGGTTCGGGTTCGAAACATTCTAGGGCGAGTCAACCCTAAAGCAACAAGATCAATATCGCCACATGTTCGAGCAAACGCGATACAAAACGGATTTTTAGATAGAACCTTGTCGCAGCGAGTTAGCGTCGCCTGGGAGTCCCCGAGGCATTCTAAATTTAACAAATTGAATGAAACAGCTTTTTACTGCTACGTATATTATGAAAAGATTGGTGTTTAAATGTTAGCCTTAATTTCTTACATTATTGTTTCAATTTGAATGAAACTTTTGTGATTTGGTGCATTTTGGAATTGAATAGGAATGAATAGCGTGAATCATGCTCAGGAGTGGATTGCTTTGTTCGAATAGGCCATTAGAAATCATATATTTGATAATTTACATTGAGCGTATAGATAATTTATGTACCTACTTACGTATTTGTTGGTACAGTCGAAGGAAAAATAAGGTGTATGTAAAAATGCTCAAAAACGTGTCCCAGTGCAATTTGATTCAGCGATGAACGGTGAACGCACGTGGCGGATGTGAATAGATGTATAATAATTCAAAAAACCAACTTACTTTTAAGTGGGTGATAAAATAAAATCAATTTAAGAAGAAACTTTTTTTATTTAGAAGCAACAAGGTTATCCCACATTAATATTAAAAAATATTGTTTTAAAGTATTGTTGTTAGTGCTTATTTATTGTTTTGTAGAGCATTTTAAAATTAAATATAAGATACAGAGGCATTTGTCCCAGCTGGACAAGATAATATAAAAAAACGTTATTTGGTAGTTATTGGTTTATGTTATTTATTTTGTAACCGAATTGTTTCAGTCGACTGAAAATGACAGTCGAATTCTATTTAATATTTCACTGTTTATATAGAACAATTTAAACTTATAATACGTATTTTTTTATTTTACGCCTAATAACCTACGCATTATTACTGCACTATGTGCTATCAGTCCAGGGGAACTCCCGGCCATCTGGAACAGTATAAAAGGCCGTTAGCTCCAAGCATTTCATTACTTGTTCCCAAACAGGCTGACTAGAAACTACTATCACGTATAAAATAAAAAATAAAAAAATCAGTCAAGTAACTGGCCACGAGATACTTGTTCGGTAGTTCCATTTTTGAACTCCGAAGCCAATTTTGAATTATGTCAGTAGAAGGTGGTATGTCTGAGAACCACGATAGGGCCGGGAGTAAGATCTATGAATTAAGCGTGACGCACGGTGAGGCCGGCAACTGTTTGAAGGGAACCGCGTTTGTGAACTCTTTGACGGATGGTGGTGCTTACAAGAGTGTTGGTGGGAACTTGGCTATGGAGAAGTAAGTTTTTCTAAAGACATTAAATAATTGCAAGGTATCAGATATATCGGAGCGGCCAGGCTGCTCACAAATATCTGAGCAAAAGCACGCGTCTATTGACATGGCATTAGAGTGCATGTTTAGATAATTTTAAGTACGGTAGCAGCTGCGATATATTTGATGGCGACTGTACTCATGACACCTTAGTATGACTGTATGCACTGGTAGATAATGTTCGTAATTAATTGTAATTTTGTGTTTGAATTTTTCGTAACAGTTAATGTATTTTAGGTAAACAATACGCGACACACGTGATTGATTAGGTATGTAGGTATTATTATTATTTTTGTAAAACGCATTAGTAGCCTTTCCGATTGAAGCAACGTACAACCACAGGATGCGATGTCCGGCTGGCATACCACAGAACAGTGCTTTAAATCTCTGCAAACTCTACTTCGATCACTTCGATTTCAATACTTCGGTCATGTGACGTCATCTCTTGAACAAAAATATTACTTCAATATATCGCTAAATATATTAATTAAAACCTAGACACAATAGTGTATGTTCCTACGAACAAATAAAACATGGAAGCCGCACGCCGCACTAAATTGCCTTTCGAAACCGGTACTGAGTTTTAGTTGACAAGTGTCACCCCCTCTTCAATGTATCACGGTAATGAATTTCAATATTAACCTATAAGAACTTAAACCGCCATTTAAAAATAGTTGTTATTGGCCCAACAAAGTTTTAATAGGCTATATTCTATAAACATTTCTTAAAGTTGTTGCGCCGAAATATGCGCGGTGTTAAGAAAAGTGCTATGTCCTGCCCATCTTGGCACAATTGAATGGTTTTTGGGGTCATTTTTCAGCTGGCATTAGACGTCCATGTTATACATATATGATCGCAAGTATGTTCCTTTCTAAATGAACTATTCTAAATGAACTTAAGATTAAGGAAAGACTGTCTGCCGTTGTACAAAAGAAAATCCTCACCTACTTCGGACATGTTTCTCGCAGAGGTCCAGACTCAGTAGAAAGACTGGTCGTGCAGGGCCGTGTCAATGGCTCCAGATCGCGAGGCCGTTCACCAATGAGATGGACGGACCAAATTAAATCGCTTACAAATGCCCCGGTCAACGAATGTGCTCACAACGCTCAGGCCAGAGAGAATTGGAGGAGAGTAGTACAACGCGCCATCGCAAAACCGCAAGGGTGATCACGACAGCTCTGCCAAGAGCTTACGCCTAAGAAGAGAAGAATGTTCCTTTCTACGAAGCATCCTCAGAACTCTCAGAAGCTGCTGGTGTTGACGATTCGATGTTTGCTAAAAGTGTCAAAACGTGAAGGGATGTCTTGTCGTCGGTTAAGTTGACAGCATTTATTTATTTTAATTTTTTTAGGTATCATTCGTGAAAGCTTTTTCTTTGTCAGCTTTCACAAACGGGGGTTACGTGGGTTCGAATCCCACCTCGGACGTTTGTGTATTGGAAAATTCCATGGGCTGTCCCGCACAAACGCGTGTATATTGCAATAATTTGAGCTTTATTCCGAGTGATTAGTTGACATATATGTTTCTGAGCATTTTTAGACTCCTCTGCCTCTGGTCACAAAAGAAAATTCGATAAACCCACAATTTTGAGAAAAACCGTGTTTGTACGGGACATCGGTGGACTTTTTCGTGGAATGCATACAATAATATCTATAAAAATAATAATATTTATAAATTATTTCTGTTATTCAGGTCAGGATTCGAAGGTCAACTTGGAGGGGTCCACTCGGCCAAGGTGGACCAGCTGTCTGCAGCCGCCCGCATGAACGTGGTCCACACGGATCACCACAAGATGGACGTCAACGCCTTCGCGACCAAGACCATGCCGCGCCACCAGCCCAGCTTCGTCACTCATGGAGGAGGCGTGGACTATATGTACAAGTATGAATGGAATTTCCATATTGTAGACGTTTACCCCCTTATTCATAAACGTCTGCTAACTTAACAAGCTGCTAAGTATTGTTTGTCCGTTTTGCTCTTATGGACACATTGTTAAGACCGTAAGGGACAAACAATTATTAGCGGCTTGTTAAGTTAGCAAACTTTTATGAATAAGGGGGTTAGTTTCTAGGCATTTCCACTTTTAGCGACATCGAATTTGCGTGAGATAAAAAAATCTTAATGGCAGGTTCGTTGTCTTTTAGTGCTTGATTGTCGATCGTTACAAACCTGACTAAAATAAATATTATATTTAATTGAAACCCTACTTTATTTCTCCTAGTGTCCTGAATGCCCACAAGAATATTATGCCAGACCAGTGGCCTATTTCACCATACTTACAAGTGTGACAATTGTAAAATATCACTATTACTGAAATCACCGGCACCCATAGGCTACGGCTACCGCTTACTATCGGACGGCCCATGTGCTTGTTTGCCACCCACATAAAATTATTACTAAAAACTTTATTATATCGTTAATAAACTACTTTTTATTTTCCGAAACCCGTAACAATTGTCGCAAAGTTTAGTACAATTCTAATGAAATCTTGACACGAGGTTCGACTTATGTCGGAATTTCGCTACAATTGTCGTGTTTTGTGACAATTGTAATTTTTCCTCCGCAAAAATTTGGTTATTTACTGCTGATTTATAAAAGTATCTGAAATACATTTTATGTTGGTGGCAAACAACCGCACGGCCCTTCCGATGACACTGTGTGGGCTGTATCTGTAGGCTATAAACGCCCCCGATTGTATAAAGAGTAAATTTACAATTGTAGCACTTGTCAAGGTGGTGAAATTGGGGCCAGACCTAAGGGTAACTCAGAGTCATCACCGGCCTATTTCTGTCTACTACTGGACGTAGGAATGTTCTCATATCTTGAACACATTAAACACATAGGCACTTAATGCCTATTACATGCCTATGTATGTAGTAGCTACAATAATCACGCGATTAGCCCTTAAATTATAAATTTTGTCGAAAGTATATTGTCAAACTAATTTTACTGTAACCTGTAACTATATAAAATATTGCAATGCAATGAACTTATAAACTTTTTGGATAAAAATACGTGATATCTATCTTGCAATCATAACACATTACATGAAGAATTGATTACATTGTAACCAAAATACACCATGCAAACTAGGATGCAAAAATCATCAAAAATTGCCTATCAGGTCGGCTCAAAAATTATGCTAACGATTTTCACCCTTGTGCTGTAGACATGCGTTATGAAATGTATATTTTAGATGTGACTGTACCGAGTATAATATTATTAAGTACTGATTTTTCAGTCCCCAGTTAACAGTAACAGTGAAATAAATGTTAACTCTATCCTTTTTTGACTGATGACCAGCGATAAGGATGGTAATACTTTTAACTGACGGATACTTTTAACTGAGGATTGAAAAATCAGCCCTAAACAAACAAATGAGTTAATTATTAACAAATTTTCTCTGACAGAAACACAGTGGGCGCCAGCGCCTCAGTGGCGCATACACCAATGTTCAAGCACACGGAGTACAACGTCGGAGCCAAGATGAACTTGCACCAGACCCCGACCTCCGACATGAGCTTGAATCTCGGGGCTTCTAGGTCCATGAACCCTCATAGCAGCGGAAGATTCGAGCCAAATATGCTTTTTAAGGTGCAGAAGAGATTTTAATCCACATATTATATCGTCGGAGACAGTGCCATACGGCCTAACTAGCACTCGTAAATAAATACAAATAGGTACTGCGTATCTACTTCCACTATAACTACGAGTCAAAATCACGGTACGCACTGATAAATACCGCGTCTCTACACAAAAAATTACTTTACGGATATTTTAACTCATATTATTCTAAAAGGATTTTATTACATTCCTTGATTATCTTACTATCTATCTTACTGTTCGACATGATGCCAACGTCCACTTTTCATCATCGCACCGCTCGCCACCGACTCGCGCTCATCCTCACACCTTGCAACCTAAATGGTCGCGCACCGTGCGGTTTCAGAGGAACTTCCTCCCGCGGACGGTCCGTCTGTGGAATGAGCTCCCTGCCGAGGTTTTTCCGTTGGACTACAGTATGGGGTTCTTCAAAAGAGAAGTGTACAAAGTCTTATTGGGTCGGCAACGCGCATGTGACACCCCTGGGGTTGCAGGCGCCCATAGGCTACGGTGACTGCTTTCCATCAGGCGGGCCGTATGCTTGTTTGCCACCGACGTGGTATAAAAAAAAAAGAATCTTAATTTGGCTATATTTGAGTAGACACGCGATATTAACCAATGCCAGTTACGCGGGTTTGCCCTACGGATGTTGTGTAGATACGCGGTGTTTACGAGTGTTAGTTACGCGGTATTTCACTATCCCAGACTCTATGTATTTATTCAAGTTGCTTCATTCCTACTCGTAGCTATGCATCAGATGAAATAAAAGAGCAAATAAAGTAAAATAGTGACATAGTCGTTTTATTTGAATTTGCTCGTTCGTTCGTTACCTAGTAAATCATAGAATAACGCACTTCCAGGGAGGTTACAGTTACTATACGGAAATCTCATATAACGATCAGGATTTTATTGGTTATCATAGACTCTCACTGATGTATGCGTTTATTAAACGGTTTTATTTTATTGTTTAACTCTACGTTGCAAATAAGACAAATTTTATTACTATATAAACGTAACCATCTTAAAACGAAATCCCACTAGTGTATTTTGCCACGGACGTTAATTCGTCACACATTATGATGATGATATTTTATTCAAGGCAATAATGTCAGACGCACGCCACATGTCGACGAACTTACAAAGAATTCAACAAGTCAGTTATACATAATAAGTTTTCTACAATGTAAATTTTTGCTCAGTTGGATCTAATTGCAAAAGTTAAATACAAACTTACTGTCATACGAAGTCACCCAATGAATAAAACATGAACAATAGCTACTGCTAACGAAGATAAAGGACTGTTATAATATATAATTTACAGTAAGTTTAAGCTATTTTGCGAGCAAGCCCAATGAATTGAAGGGATTCCGAGATGTGACGAGGTCGCAAGGAAATCAGATTTATGAATTATGGATAGAAATATCAAACGGAGGATAATATCAAGCAGGTTTATTGTTTTACACAAATCCGCGAAGAAAATGAAGCAGCATTTGGATTGTCTTCAATTTATGAGTTATTCAACATTCAACATTTTCGTGGGGACACTAAGTTGACAGTTAAAATTCAATGTTAATTATCAAAAATGAGACCATCCGCAGCAGAACCAAAGTAACCGAAATAGCTCTCCGAATCGCTAAACTGAAGTGGCAGTAGGCGGGGCACATTGCGCGTAGAACCGATGGCCGTTAGGGCGGGAAGGTTCTTGAGTGGCGGCCACGTACCGGAAGGCGTAGCGTGGGTAGGTCCCCCACAAGGTGGACTGATGACCTGGTGAAGGTCGCAGGAGTCCGCTGGATGCGGGTGGCGCAGGACCGGTCATTGTGGCAATCTTTGGGGGAGGCCTATGTTCAGCAGTGGACGTCTTTCGGCTGATATGATGATGATGATGATGATGATGTTAATTATCATGGCGCCTCTATTGTCATAGCGTAGGGAGTGTATGTTCAGATCACTTTGATTTTAAAGGATCAAATCGTCGCCATCATGGCCCACGTTTCTAGAACCTAACGCCCAGCTCATCTCCACTTGAGTTTTGTTGCACGAGTAGGAATGCCAAATCCTTGATGCCGGTTTTAGAATATTTCAGTCCTTGAAAAAAAACACATAGAAAGAAATTAAGTAGGTAACCATTTCTTCTTCTTGTAATAACAATTTACGTGATCCTGGGCCCTACCGTGATCTCTTAAATGCGATTTAGTTTCGGTTCGGCTTGTCAGTTTTTACTATTTTTTTTTGTAACAATGAAAAGGTCATTTACATTAAGGTGTACATAAAATACTGGTAATGAACATAAGACCTACAGTTTCCTTAGATTATAGTTGCGCTAAGTAGGTACACAGAAATAATCTTAAAGTGTCGGGTTCCAAGAACACGACCAAGGAACAAATATTTCTGATAAATTAATACACAAACAATGCACTCGCTGAGATTCGAACCCGAAACCTCCAGCTTCGTAGGCAGGGTCACTACCAACTAGACTACAGAGGCTACGGAGGCTGGTATATAAATACTATAGATTTTCATAACTTACAATAACACAATATTATACAATAGATTGTATAAAATCTTCTATTAAATGTTCTGAAGGAAGTTTTTGGCAGTTATTCTATGAAACTAACGCATCGCGATTCAGATTAGGTCCTAAACTGAATCACATTAGAAGGTCGTGGTATAGCGCTCCTGGGCATTTTCAACCGTGATCCCGTTTATGATCATACCAGCTGAATATGAATAGATATACCTAAATAAAATTGGGATTTAATTTAGTTAGCAAGTAAGAACCTAAATACTACTACTTAATTTCTACATTTTATCAAAGATATCACGTACCTATAACGTTTCCAAACGGTTTCTTTTATATAATGTCTAGTATTTACCCACACCCTATTAAACCTACATCACAACACGGGGTGGTGTGTAGGAAGGGTGAAAGGAGGAGAGGACTAAGTGCCTCCAGAGTTTTAATTGGCTAAACAGAGCCTAACAACATGAACATTGCTAGTTTAAATATGCTGGAACCCATTTAGTGTCTGCCTTTTAGTAGCAAATGTACCACTAAACAAATTATACAACAAGAATTTTAGTGTTAATAATGGGTAATATTTATACTAATAAATAGACACATGATTTTTTGATTCGACGAGACCCTTATTTTATTTACCACCTTTATTTTATTTGCTCCTTTTTTTAATCAGCTTGTTAAAGGCATTTTATATAAAAAAAGTTTTTGCCGTGTGGTGACGGCAGTAAGAATACATTTGTCACCACCCCAACTCCTCCTGCGGGTGTCGTAAGAGTCGACTAAGGGATTAAAGTGTCACTGACCATTCTACAAGATTGATGATGGGCTGCAGCGTCATCATAGTGGACACATTACTGCGATCGCCAATCCGCTTGCCCAGCGTGGCGATTATGGGCATTTACCTCCTAATGCGTCTATACGCAGAGTTAATAGGAGAGGCTTACGTCCAGCAGTGGACTAACATAGGCTGATGATGTGATGTGATATGAAAAAAATTACCTCGCCCCCAGACCGATACTGTAAATGAGAAAAATTATAAAAAATAAACATGATGGCACATTTTTGCAGATGTCGACCTAGTCCCACGGTAAGTTAAATGCATAATATGTTGTGGGTATTATGCGACGACAAACAAAATGTATTAAAAAAATAATGACCATTCACTAAAAGGCGCAACTGACAGATATAATTTGTTGGTATATAACAATAATTATGTCCATTATGCTATTTATGTCCTTATAACTCTGGGCCGGTTCAGACCCATAATATTTTATAAGAATGAGAGAAGTCACTAAAATATGCATAATTTTTTGTTTTGGCTATTTTTCCATGAAATGATAATACTGTGGTAGATAATTAAAAGAAAAAGTGCAGTAGTACTCAGCTAGTTTTTGAAGTTGCTGTACATACAAATTTTGTTATACGGCGTTTCCAAAGGTTAGAAATTATAACCATTTACGTATAGTACATTACTATAGAGGACGGGAAACAAAAGGCTACAGGCCAAGTAGATATATCTGGCCGAAGGAACTGAGGCCTGATAGAGATACGCGGCCTGTAACCTTGTTTCTCGCCGAGATTTGTATAGTGCTTTTCTGAAACTTGCAATGAAATAAAAAAAAACGGAAGTAATTTTCACAGTACACAAACAAATAAGTCAAAGAACGAAACGAATCCAATAAATAAAAAAAACTTTTCGTAAACTATTTGAGATAATCTTTTGGCCGGTGACATTGACGGTTCTTTTTTTTACGGTGAAATGCCAAGATGTTCTGTCACTATACAAGTTCCTTCCAGTATTTTGCAGTCTTAGGACTGTAAAGTAGTTATGAAATGCCTTTACATATCAAGTTCAATCATCGAACCAGCGAGATAGTACTTCTTGGTTTAATTTGACGTACGTAATGCCAACATTTCATTGCAAGTTTGAGAAAAAAATATAACATTTTCGTAAATTCAATATAAACATCACCAATGATTCAATGATTTCGAATATACGCTATTTTTAGTTTGGGCAAATGCGCATACTTAAATAAAATAGTTATACCGTGTGTCAATCTAATACGGGCGTTATGCAAAAACACTATGTGTAATTTCACCCGTGCACACAGAGACAAGGATAACATTTCCAGAGCGCTAGAGGGTAAAAGAAATGAATTGAAAACAATATTCATGTTCTGTATAGTTTTCCATTTTTTATTTAGTTTTTTTTTATGAAACGAGAAACTGATTGTAAAAATAGTATTCAATAACAAGAGAAGTTCTAGTTATCTAGACTTTGGAGGATCTCCACATTCATCAACCTAATAATGTTGAAATTATAACAGCGCAGCATTTTTAAATGAAGTAAAAACGTTACATCATGTGTAAAATTATATTTAATAGAATCAATCTTTACTAGATTACTGACTGGATTGTAAATTGTAAAGTATGCTCCTGTAAAATCCTACTTCAAATACGATTGTACAGTTGCCATCAGTACCTATCCCACAGAACTTTACAAGTGTATAATCTACAAAATTGTAGGACAATTTTGTAGAATTGTACTGAAGGGTGTATTGAAGGGTGCTCAATATCTGAACGTGCACTCTAACGGCATGTAGCCATTCAAAATTTCGTAGGTATTCTAATCTAGTTTGACTTAATTAATAATGACTTACGGATTACGGTTTCCAACGCCAATATCACGAATTAGTGTTAAACAGAATAAACGAAATCGATCCCTATCAGAACCTAACAAACAGGTAATTTAGTTCATAATCAATTAATCATAAATAATACGTTTCGTTAATGAAATACGTGCAGAAGTATAAAAGATGGTTAATGGAAGATTGTCGATTTGCACGTACTATTCAATAATTAAATTTAAATTTTCGTGAGACATAATTATAAAAATATATAATAAAGGGTTAAACTCACGTGTATTTTACTCACTACGCGCGACACGCGGCGCGCTTACGAGTCTCATGGCGTGAACGCGGGCTCAGTCAGTGCTTGATAAGGAGACCTAGGCTCTGTAGTGTTATTCACTAAGGAAACCGCCTTGCTAACAGCGCTGTGTCAGCGCTGCGGCAGCGTCGAGCCTAAAAATGATATTCACTAATGCACTTTAAGCGACACTAGCGCTCGGCGACGAATGCGGCGTGAGCTGGAACTACACTGCGTCGAGAGTTACCGCCTACAGTTCGACGACGAGCTGTTCTACATTAATGAATACCGTTTTTCGCAGCGCTGCGCTCTACGTCGAAGTAAAGGCTGTCTCGTCGTCGAGCTCGTTGACGAACGCAGCGTCGAATGTGTGAATAAGAGAATATCATAGCTGGCTCGAAACATGTCGCGTGTAGTGACTAAATACACGTGAATTTTAGCCGTTGAATTATATTTTTAATTCAGAACTAATATCGACGGCAGGAAGGACATATAATATATTATATCCCTCGTCTTTTTCCGTGGGTGCCAAGAGTCCACTAAGAGATCGAAGCATTACAAACCATTTATTGATGACGATGGGCAACAGCATCATCGTAGTGGACACACTATTGCGATCGCCAATTCGCATTTACCTCCTATTGCGTAGTACGTTAAACGCATATGAGAGGAGTAAGAGAAACCTATTGTCCAGCACTCGGCTGGATTCGTATGTGAAGTGTTTAAGAAATGCCACTTAAAATACGGATGAAATTCTCATAGCGGGCGATGACATGAGCCTATAGTTAATACCTACATGTGTTAAAATACAAGCAAATTGCCTCTGTTTGGAAAAACGTAGATTACAGCACTCAAGTGGGTCTCATTACGCCTAGCTCGAGATGCCATGTTCCGACGGCAACGTCAACTGAAGTGGTACTTTGGTGATAAAAAATATTTTTTAGAAATAAATTATGACGGTTTTGATTCTGGGGTTTACAGGTGCAACGTTCTTTTGACTTAAATATTATGAAATCTTAAGTGCAGTGTAAAATAGTACATTACGACACAAGTGCGGAAAACATGAATTTACTTTTTGCGAGTGTCTCGTACGACGTTTTTTAGTATAGATGGCCCTCCGAAGTTTTGGACCTGACGTAAAATGAGCTACTTCTCGCACTAACGCATAAAAAAGCGCCATATATACTGAAAGTTACTATTTAAAAAGTTTTAAACACAAAACTGTCGTGAGATTCATTCATACTAAAATTATATTTCGTGCGGGTTACTCACGTTTGTGTCATGACGAGATTTTTTCGACTTAAAAAACGCGACTAAAGGTGCATTCAGACCAAAAGAGCATTCGCTGTTCTATCTCCCGCTCTACGCAATCAACCAATCACGTTTTGTGTAACGATCGAATTTTGTAGAGTGGGAGGTTAGAATAGCGAATGTTCGCTTCGTCTGAATGCACCTTTACCCGCATGAAATATAATTTTAATAAGTTTTTTTTTATTGAGTATAATTATCTTATTGTACCTAATTTAGTCTATTCGGAAGAAATGTGGTAGGTATTTAGCTAAGATGTTGATATTATGTATTTTTGCTTACTGATTACGTTTCAAAACCTGCTCAAATGTATAACTTCGACCATCAACGAATTAAAAAAATATAATGTTTTTTACGAGCAGTATTATTTATATTTAACACGTGTACGAGTTTTTACGTGGTTTATACAAATAACAAAGATCATAAAATAGATGTTTGATGAGTAAGGTTAATTAACCTTAAAAACATATTTAAGGTAATAAACCTTAAATATGTTCTTCTACTTTATATTTAATCAATGTGGCAATATGATTCAATTGGAAACGATGACCCGTTTGTGTTCTGCTGATTTCTCCAATTGTTGATTGTCTGTATCGAGGAATTGGAAGTAATAAATATTAGTACAAACATAGTCCTACTGCTTCGACGTCTACGAAGACTTTCAGAATAAAATTGAAAGCTGCTAAAGTAACAAAAACATTTTCGCCTGTAATATAAGTAAAACAAAGAGTGTCAATCAATATCACTCTTGGTGTATTGAAAATAGTAACACATTTTCTTCTACTTTCCTTAATAAAGAGAGATAGATGACTTGGTTGGTGAAAAATTTTATAGGGTTATGTGTTGTGTTGATACTTATATCCCTGCGCCAGTAGAAAGTCAAAAAATGTAATAGTAGGTACATTTCGATGCAAGTGCAAAAAAAAATTTTTCGACGAGGGTGAAAGTTGGAGCCCAAGTGAAACGAGGGCGACAATCACCCGAGTTAAAAATAAGTTTTTACACGTGTATCGAATGATTTTCATAACAAGTGCCTTAAGAGAAATTAACGCACGCAAAGCGTGCACAAAGTATACTATTCCGCACTAGTTAGGTAAAATATATCATTACCGCTATGCATGCAAGCAATGGAGCGCTTGAAAAGAAAGTGTGATGAAAACAAACTTAAAAACTAGCCTTATTTCATTCACGCATTTTCAGAGCACAATCTTGGCAATAATTATGAAGAACCTAAAACCTATAGCCTTAAGTTTACATATATTTTTAGTTAATTTTATTGATATTTATTAGTCTCTCCCTCTCTTGCTCTCCTTCGCAATTAGTATTCCCATTCCCGTTCCTAGTCTTCACTTTCTATTTTGCTCCGTCTGACGTGTAGTCTTCAGAAGCACTACAGCACTTTGTTTTCTTTAGGATTTAGGCTAGATTTATTAGTAACTTAACTTTAACTTAAATATAAACATACGAACGTGTTTCACGATATGTGTCAAACAGCAGCGAGCGGATATTTTTTTCTGTCATCTCCACTAAATCAGTTTACCTTAAATAACCATTAACCATTTTCACGTCAACCACTTATTTTAGTAAAAGCACCTTTTTCACGTCGCCTTGATGTAAATGGGAGTAAGATATTAAAACGCAACGTATCTAACTAGACTAATATGTGTTTGCGTCAATCCGTACATCATGCGATACACAAATTCGCTGGGAAATTAATATAAAATTTAATTACATCGCTTCCGCCGCAGTACGCGGCTCCATTCGACTATTTCGGCTACACTGTGTTTATAGCGCTTACAAATCCAATTTCAAAATATACATACGTATGGAAGTTTAGAAGAATTATTGTCTTGGGGAATTAACTGTGTAGGTATAATATATATGGTAATATGTACCTACATAATTATATATTACACGAAACAAGGTTGTGGATTCGTGGCAAATTTCACTACAGTGCCCAGCTGCTAAAAAGTCAATCCCGACATTCGCTAAGAAGTTAGTTCAATTATGTTTTAGTTATATTATATTCATCGAATGAATAAACCTACTTCGACCTATTTCTCCAAGATCCCATCAACAGACCCCGACTTACTGTCAAACGAGTTCATATCGGGGTTATACCTACTCGTTCGATTTAAAAAAAAAATCTAAATCTGTTCGCAGAGGGAAGAGTGGCGGCCACATACCGGAAGGAGCAGCGTGGGTAGGGCCCCCACAAGGTGGACAGATGACCTGGCGAAGGTCACAGGAGTCTGCTAGATGCGGGCGGCGCAAAACTGGTCTTATATTCAACAGTGGACGTTTTTCGGCTGATATGATGCGATGATCTGCCGGAGACTATGCGAATGCTGCTGCTGTGTCACTATCCTTAAAATATAATATACAGTTTTGTCCCTACAATATAACGTTCTAGACCGTGTGTAGAGTATAGCGGCACGCGTTAGCTAATTCTCGTGTGTTGCAGCAGCTGGTACACCATTACTGTACATCATCTTTGTAATCTCGTTGAGATGGGGCGGAGATATCATAATAAATATAGTATCGATAAAAAGAGAACTATGCTTATTAAATGTGATTGTAAGCCATGGACGTTTAGTCAATTCGTAGAGAAATAAATTCAGTTGAATTAAGAACTCATTTTTTGAAGTCGGTTAATAATAAAATCAGTTTATGTCTTGTAAACACGAAGTTGAGTGAAGTTTAAACACGTTAAAATATAACTGATTTTATTATTAACCGACTTACTCACATATTTTAAGTCGATGATTTCTCGACATGTTTCGATCCATTAAGAGTGTCCTCGTCCCAAGCACCCTCGGTCAAAGCTCGACGCGCAATCATCGACTTAAATACGTGAGTAACCTGGTTCCATAATATTTTAATAAGTTTGAGTCTCACGTTAAACACGTTAAATAAACGTTATTAATGTGATACACACACAAGTAAAGAGTTATTAGTATCACAAATTACTAAATAATTGTAATTAATACACATCAGAAATATAACGTGTCCCCCGCATTGCTATTTTTGGTCTTATCGGGAGGTGAAAAGTTGTTTAATTTTGATTTTAAAATAACTTTCATTTATCAAGTCAAATTGTAATTATCTCGAAACTTTTTCTTTCATATTCAATCACGTTGTATAACAATAAGGGAAGGCCACGTTCTAAAAAGCTCGGTGTGCTTAATAAAGCGAGGAGATATTTTACCCAAGTCTAAGTCTAATCTGTATAAGTCGCAAGTCAGATCTCATATGGAGTAAATGCTGTCATCAGCTTGGGCCTTTTGACTCAGTACAAAAGCGCTTTGTGCGTGTCATCCACAATCCCACACTTGTGAGTGATATCGAACCTTTGAGTCTAATAGGAGACTATGCTTCCTTATGTATAGTCTATCGCTGGTACATGGGTTGTGCTCTGAAAAACTTTTTGAAATGATTATTATAAGTTACGACGGGAGTACACAATTCTCATTTCTTCGTCGAAGTACAGTAGGATAACGATAAAATTACAATGTGACATTCAATACTTAAGTCAGCAATTCAATCTCCGGCAGTCTTCACTAATTATAATATGAATCGCCTACAAAGACCTAATCCTCTGTTTTCATGTACATTTTTATTTTATAATTATTTCATGCAAAGTATCGATATCGATGAACGAGCGTTACGTAACTACGTAAAGGCGTGCTGTCTAAAAGCTATTAGCAGCTGCGATGGGAGCACCTGCGGCTGTCATTTCCTCGCCAAAGTACAGCGGAGTAATGACAGACTTGCCATGTGACAGCCGATATATGTATTCGGTACCTACATTAGTGTGATAAGTACTTACTGTACCTACCAGTACCAAAGACAAAAAATGAATGAAATACGCTGAATAAGTAGGTACAAATTGCTAAAATGAATCGAAAGAATGATTATGATGATATTTAAGATTTAAGTATGTCAAACACCACACTCGTAAGTTGAAAAAAAAAATGCAATTCTGCTACGTCGGATATTATATATAAATAGCAAACATGTAAAAAACAGACATTCCTAGAACTTCTTTCTATGGAAATCTCTTGATGAAATTAGTTTGTAACATTACCTATAAATAAAAAGCATACTGAAAAGTTCAAAATTCAACACGAATACTCATTTCATACAATGCATTTTGCCAGGAAAAAACACAGCCGTGCTGAAAAGTACTATAAAAATATATTCCTATACGTGCAGAGAAATATCACTTTCTGTGCATAAGTTTACCCTTAATAAAAAGAGCACTTTCTGACCATATTCACTGCAAAAACAGTTTAAGTTGTTAGTAATTTACGATGGTATCTAACGTCATATCATACCCGTCGTACAACAATAACATCCCTATAACGTACAATCTACAATTATCGTCATCAGCCTATGATAGTCCACTGTTGGACGTAGGCCTCTCCTATTAACTATGCGTATAGACGCATTAGGAGGTAAATGCCCATAATCGCCACGCTGGGCAAGCGGATTGGCGATCGCAGTAATGTGTCCACTATGATGACGCTGCTACCCATCATCAATCTTCTATAAAATAATGGTCAGCAATCTACAATTATAAAATGATTTTTTATTAAAGGTAAAAAACATGAATATGTAAGTTGCTTTGTTTCCGTTGTCCGTACAATGAATGTGTTAAACGATGTTATAATCTTATAATGAATAATTTTCCTAAACGAAACAAGCAATTACCATTAGCGGCGAAGGCAGTTACCACCAAATTAAATCACGGCATGTTCCATTTTCAAACATTAAAAAAAAATCGCGGGAGTGGGAAAGCTTCAGAGGTTACCGTGCTCTCAGTTCGCTTTCAACCGTTACGGGGACTGCACGCGTGTTCGCAATAAAAACGCGGGAACTCTCCTCTCGTGCAAAACAAACTTTTGCAAGTTTATGTGACATTTAATATTACGATTATGATAGTTTGGGTGTGAGTGTAATTTGAAGAAAATGGATGTACGCTTTTGGATTCTGTTTTCGTTTGTTTTGTTTACTGGTAAGTTGACGAATAATTTATTTTCGTGTTTATTAGCAAACACGGTCTTGTTTAAGTAAATTGTTTATTCAATTGAGAAACTACTATTTGTGTGCGTATACGCAACATGGCATATTAGAACCGAAATTATATAATGTGATTGTTTTGTATCGTGAATGTGCCTAATTAGTCCATACCTGGGAAAACTCGGGGCATTTATACGAAAGTGATGTAACAAAATATTTTATCGACTAAAAAAATATCGATGTTACTGTGAATGACAACATCAAAATGTTATTCGGCATTAATCAATATTAGGTACTTACTCTTCAATTAAAATATAACATAACTTTAAACGGTTAGTTACGCGTTTATTTTAAAATAGTTTTCAAAATATACAATTAATATTAAAATATCAATATTTAAATTGTCATTTTGATTAAAATGACATCTGCGTACTAGTTTTTACTATCTGAAGAGGCCCGATATCAGAAATTTATGACATTGAACCTCTATACTGTAATCGAGAATGATCAATAAGCACATCTTTTATTATAATTATATCGACATCTTTTTAATAATATCAAATCTCTATAACTTGCCCCCAGTTATCCCAGGTATGCTAATTACTAACTGCAAAACTTTGTTATTTATCGTAATTTTTCGTGATTTTTAGAAATAAAAAAAATATTAATTTACCTAGTCCCAAACTAAGCAACGCTTGTATTAAGGGTGCTAGGCTAGGATATCGGTACAGATACTCAGAGGTATATGTATAGATAAATACATATATAGAATTAAAGATACACCCATAACTCAGGGACAAATTTCTGTACTCATCATAGAAACATATGCGCTTTCGAGGATTTGAGCCCGGGACCTCCAGTTATCTTATCTTATGGCTATATCAAGCAATAATAATTTTGTCTCTATCACATCAACACAGAAATTATTAGAGTGATAGAGAAGGAAATTCCTGAATTTCAATGTTCGGGTTAGGCTTGCAGCTTTCCTTCGATTTGGGTGGTTTTTTTTTGTATTGGCACAACAAAGTGACTCCACCTGATCGTAAGTTGAAAGAGACAGTATGGCTTAGTGCTTTCGCCTATCCACAAGGACTAAAAATATTAAAAAAAGTACCGTGAAATTAGCCAACATTGCCCGCTTTTTTTGGAAATTCTAAAATATCTCAAAAAAAAGTATATGAAACCGTATAAGTTTCTTCTGCTCAGCATGTGCATTGTGATCATACGCATCGGCTCGCACGATGAAAAAATACTACTGTTGCATAATATACTATTAATGTAACTGTTTTATCAAAACGAACGACAAAACCGTCGGCACGACAAAATGACCAATTTAATTTTAACAAGAATCAAAATTGATTTCTGTATGTTAATTATAAAGGACTATCTTTTATTTTTGTGTATTCAATATGTTAGGTATATTATTTTTACTTTGTAAAAGTATCGCTTTATTTTTGCCTACCCCTTCCGAAATAGTACTTTGAAATATGAAGCCGAAAATTGTTATTAAATACGCCACGAGCGTTTTTTGACTCAGTTAAACAATGTTGCATACAATACTTTATACACGACCACAAATTTATTTTTAAATAAAATTGTAAATTTGAGAAATATTCTTAGTCAAACACAATTTTATTAATCATCAAGGTCGGGCGGGAGACGTCAAAATTAAAAAAAGAAAGCTCCTCTATGGTTTACTGGCCTACAGCGGCCCTACCGCGAAAATCGAAATTCGTAAATTTCGATGATTTTTCTCTGTGACTCAAACGAAACTGAACTCATCATTAGAATGAGAGAGACAAATCCTCGAAATTAACGAATTTCGTTTTTCACGGTAGGGCCGCTGTTCATCACTTTTTTTTTAAAATTAGGTTGGCAGCCTTGTATTTCATTAAGTCTTGTATATAATACACCACGGAGCATAGACATATAAAATTGATAGACCGAGTCTATTTTATCTGTGGGTGACGCCGGCAATGCCTGTCAACGATCTTTGTTTGTGTATACTAGTGCACCTAAACCGCAAATAGTAAAAGTGATTAAAATAAAGCTTTTCATGTATATTTCTGTTCGATAAGTGCACGGAATGTGATAAAAGTGATGACTTGTGTGGTTCCAGGGTGTAAAAACCGCCAGGGTTACCTGAATGAACAAAATAAAGACATTACGTTTCACCGGCAATTTAGTTTTGACTTGAATTTTAAGATTTCGAACCTTATTAAGGTAAAAGTAACTGAAAATCTTATTCAATATTTGTTGTCGGATACATATGTGTAGTTTTGTAATTAAACCATTTGTATTTACATTCGTAATGTAATTATAAATAGTGGGATTCAAACATTTGTATCGCATAGTGTGGTACTTAAGAGACCGATCGTGATATCGATAAATGTATTGATAGTCAACTCAAAAATGAATCGATGTTTTTAATGTCCAACAGGTTTCCACTGGACACTGAACAAAGGCTATTATGGGTCAAAAATATCAAAAAGGCAGACGACTGGTACCCTAAAGAGTATTCAAAAATATGCTCCGCACAATTTTAAGCTGTTGTTTCAGGCAAGGGTACGCGAATAAGTGATTACATTCTGACGTACTACCCACCATATTTGGTAATCATCCAATGTCATGTCAACCAGCAAGTAAATTAAATTTAGTTTAATAATGACCCTCATGTGATACTTGTGTAGACTGATTAATTTAATTATAAAGAAGCCATCATACCAAAATTGTTAGGTATGCTTTAACGAATGATAAGTCCATAAAACATGTTATAATGAGAGTTTTCTGAAATCACCAGGACAGGAGCAGGTCCAGAAACTTGTCTAAATTCTATGTTTATAGTTTCTGGTTTAAATATTTTGTATGAGTTAATAAAAATACATAAAAAAATTTAAACTTTATTTAAAAAAAAAAAAAACATTTACTTAGTCTTTCTTTGGGCTAGATAATTGTGTTTCTTAGCGGGACCTTACGGCTAAGTGGCGCCAACTAGTGGCATACGTTTTAGGAAACCCTCATTATGACATTTTAATTAAAGAAAATATTTCGTTAACTTTGTGATTTTATTTTTATCCTAAAATGTAGATTTTGAAATCACGATCGAAGAAGATCGTGATTTTGAGTAGGAAATAAGGTTTATTCCTACTGTATTCGCTACCTAATTTGGTTAAAATATTATTATTGACGATAAAAGTATACGATTGAAGACTGGACATCACTAATAGTAATGACATTTTATCTAGTCAGGTTGGTAGCATTGTTCAAGAAAATGGAGTCGTTGATGGAGTTCACGACCAAGTAGAGCTACTTTATTTGTCTCTTTTTCCTTATGGAATACGTCTTGAGATGGGGTGAAGGATGACAATAGTTTGTTCATGTATGTCTTAATACACGGAATCTTCCCTATATTTTATCTGTGCCACGGAGTAAATGGAGATGGCAAGTAGGCGTTCCCGTGTCGCCGATACTATGATGCGGAGTTCATACTTCACGCGCACTTATGATTTAGTACGTGATTGGCCGTGTCAGAAACTGAACGTTCGAATCGCGAATAAAAAAATCGGTTATTAAATAAACAATGCCGTATTGTGCTGTACTGAGCTGCAGAAATAACAGCAACAAAAAAAATATTTCACATGGAGGTATTTCCTACCATCGGTAAGTATTATTTTGTATTTTAATTCAATAAATACAAAAACATGTTGCTTCGTCTATTATTTACGTACGTTTGTTATTCAAATTCAATTTTATTTCTCAGAGAATAGAGTTCATAATCTTTTGTTAAGATTGTATACATTTCTCTAGAACATTCGCTACTCTAAATGTCAAACAAGGTTCGCTACTCACAGGCTGTCCAAAGTCGATATTTATATCGATAATGTTAATGTTATGATATATCAGCGTTCGTTATTTAATTATGTATTATAACTTATTACTATACATTTTCACTGAGTATTAAGCGATAAATCGGATTTTAATACACTATTACTAACCGATGTGCATTCCATACTTTACATACCTGTATATTTTCTACATTTTCAGATTCCCAAAAGATGCTGAAATTAAAAATAAATGGATCGAAGCTACTGGACAAGTCAATTGGTTTCCGCAAAAATAGTACAAATTCAGTACTAAATAATGCAATATGAATCGATCAAATTCAGAACCTGGTTCTAAATTGTTTTATCGTTATGTACTTGTTGAAATATTAAACAAGAATAATTATTAAAAGTTTTATTAAATTTACCATCTGGTCACCTGTTTTTTATTTGATTACTACTGCTATTTACTATTTATATTAATTGCTACTACTATTTATATTGATTGTATGTGCTGCTTGTAAGTACGGTCGGGACGGTAACCGCTTACGATCAAGTGATACGTCTGCTCGTTTGCCTCCAATTACATAAAAAAGAGTGTAAAGAAGTTACAAAGTAGTTCCACTTAAGCCTTTCCTGGTCTTCATCCTTAGGTCCAATGGCCAAAATAGCAGTTTCCGCGAGAAAATGCTTCAGTTAGGTACTGAAGAAAACCCTCAAATCTCCATCAATGTATTGATTTAAACTTTCACGATTATCACTCATATTTTAAAGACAAACGGGTCTTAATCGCGTAAACTTACGTTTAGCCTAGAAGTGAATAATCAAGATCAAGTGCGGGTAGTTCGAAAAACCCGCGCAGCTCGAAGGTGTTGTTACATTCTCTCGCCAGTCTGCCTGCGACCACGGGTGTAACGTCATACCCGAAACGTCAGGATATAATTAAACGTAAGTTTACGCGATTAAGACCCGTTTGTCTCCATCAATGTGCCATTCAAATTTGAGGAGTTCCCTCAGTTCGTCATGGATTCCATCATTAGATCAGATTAAAATGAAAGGAGACTGCAGTGGAGGTTTATTCTTAAAAATAAATGAAGAATATTTTCAAATTGGTTGACAGAACTGCGAATAATAGAGCACTTCCTCTTATGCCATCTCTGGTTTTCCACTATCAGGTCCACTTGTCCTAAATTGTGGCTTTCTCATGGAACTACTCAAGGTTCTTAAAAAAACACCGAAATCACCATACAAGTGTGTTTCGAAATTGAGGAGTTCCCTCAATTCCGCACGGATCCCATCATTAGATCAGAACCAAAATCCAATAGGACCACCTCGCGAGTATACACTTTTGAACAAAGGAAAATCAAAATCGGTTCATAATTGAATTGACCGGGTAATCGCGTAATACACATACAAAAAAAAACTAACAGACGAATTGAGAATCTCTTTATGAAGTCGGTTGACAAAGTTTTACTTTATTATTATTTGCTAGTCAGTAGAAACCGTTAAAAAATCGAACAGCCAATCAAAATTTTCAAATTTCCCGCCTTTAACGCCAATGAAATATCAATACTATTTAAATATCGATAATGTATACGTATTGCCCTATGGAAAATAACAAAAAGTCGTAACAAGATAATGATATACAGTCACTTACGACTTTTTGTGTTTTGGGGTTGTCCAGTCCATGTAGTCCTATTCTTATTTGTCGGCTACTCACAGGCGAGTAGAGATCTCGTATCACCAGTGTAACGTGACCTAGGATTCGTAATTATTTCTACGTGATTGTAGATGTTAGATAAACTGGTTTTTTAGCCCATTACTCGCTCATTTTAATACAGTAGCGCCACCTTGTTTGGAGTAGCTGTATTACGTGGCTGTATTAGAAGACTTTGTGAGAGAAAGAAAAAGACGCAAGATGCATAACTTAAACATTCTAATTTAGACCCTGACGGAAACAATATACAGATTAATTTCATTGTGGGAATGATCACTGGTTGTTACCTTATGGGTATGGAAAACTGCTACCAATTAAAAACATTTTGTAATTGTATGCATGTATCTACGTAAAATGGGATTGTGTGAGTTTGACGACACCGGTTTTCATACTAAAAAGCTAGCATTTCACATCCACTAGTTTATTAATTCGTGTAATACACGAGGTGTCATAAAATACAAAAAACGCACTGCGTGTAAAGCCGAATGCGTTTATAGGTAATAGACAATATAGACTTATCTTGACATCTGTAAGGTAGGAGCTTAAAGGTGTGTTCACGACCATGTAAATGACAAATAAAAGTACAGGAGTGGAAAAAATATATTTATGAAATATAAATGCAGAGATAATCTTCATCACTATTTATTATATTGTGCAATAAGAGCAATTGGTTATGATATAATGGGTAATGGGAGTGTCAAATTAACGCTTTTTAAAGCGTTTTGTCAGTCCTTTTACACCTGCAGCCTATGGGCCAATTATACCAGAAAGACCTTCAATGCCTTGCGTATCCAATATAATAATGGTTTCAGAATGTTGTTGGGTCTGCCACGGTTTTGCAGCGCGTCAGGTATGTTCGCGGAGGCGAGTACCGATTGTCTCGGTGCAATAATTCGAAAAAGAACTGCCTCCCTGATGCGTCGCGTGCGTGACAGCCCCAACAGCCTTCTGCGTCTAGTATCAGAGTCCCCTGCTGGCGCCTTTTGGAGACATTGGGACACGGTACATATGGCGTCCAGAGGTTTAGTTTATAATATAATATAATATAGGTTAGACTAACATAGGTTTAAGGGAATGTTAACTAACACATATGGATCTATTCTGAATTAAAATTTTATTATTATTATCTCTTTTTCATCACGGGCCTATAAATCCCGGTCTTTTGATAGGCTTGCGCGGGGATACAGATCCAACACGTAGAGGCCCTTTGGAGAAATTTGCTGTGTTTTACACCTGCTGCAACCCATTCACGGGCACAAAAATAGATATCCGTGAACCGGTCCCAGCAGGCGTATAGAGACTATTGAGAAGGAATGGAAAAGACTAATGGGCTATGGTGATGGAGGATGGATGGATCAGAAATGGAGCTATAGAAAAGAGGTCCGGACACCTGCCATAACAATGATTTCTTTTGCTATCGAGGCAGGCGGTGACTCGCCGCCGACTAGATGGGCCCCCGTAAATGCCGTCACAAGAGACAGCCAGGGGCAACACCGGTGTAGGCGGCTCAGGAGTGTAGAGAGGTGTACACCGCTTTCTGCGCAGTGGCTTATTATTATTATTATTATAAATGTAATATTTTCCCCTAATAGCCTTCGTCTTAAGGTTTAAGAATATATTTTTGTCATCTCACTCACTTAAAAAAAGATTGTTAACAAATTAAGTGAGTGAGATGACATTTGTAATGCTAAATAAATACTTTTTGCGGACGAACGCATTAGGCTCTGTTCATCCATAAAACTGTACAAATGTCATCTCACTCACTTAAAAAAGATTGTTAACAAGTTTTAGGCCAGCAACTGTAATTTCGTACGTAAGTTATAGGGACGGAGCTATACTAAGGAATGAGAGGTGAATATCACTATCTCATTCTTCAGTAAAACCCCGTCCCTATAACTTACGTAAGAACTAATAGGTTAACGAGCGCTCATAGGACAAAAATAAAAGAGCCGCATTTTCTTAAACCTTAAGACGACGCAGAAATCACATTAATTCAAACATTTTCATTAAATTTATTAGGAAAGTCCGTTGATCAACAAACTTGATGTTATCTTGACACTTCAACTCAATCAATGTGAAGTTTTCAATCGGTACATAAACAAAACGATTATCTGATTCCGCCTTCTTAGTTAACACAAAATTACCTAGCGCTTAATCGTCTCTGTCGCACTTATAAGAAAGAATGACAAAGACGGAAAACTAAAATACACTACTGAGCGATAGCGATTGGCAACTTGGCTAGGCACCCTGGGCTGTTAAGTCCTTTTCTTATGAACAAGGGTCATGATTTTTGACGGATTTGTCATCGAAAAGTGTCACCGACATGTAGGATGTAAATAGGTAATTAATTGTAATTGTCAGGATGTCACTAAGAGCGAGATTTCAATGAAATCATATGTCAAAATTGTTAGGTTTAATTTATTAGTTACTGATACATTGCGTGCCGAATTATTTTGTATGAAAAAAAATTTTTTTAATACTTTAACTAAATATGCTAATTTCAGTTCATTAAGACTTGTACTTTCATCCTTTAAAAGCAATGTCGTTATGAAAGAGACACACTGTATAAATTTGTTGCTAAAATATTGTTTTATCAACACGTATTTGCATGCTGTACATCGACAGCTGGATAAGGCGAACTAATGTATACTTGATGTATG
This sequence comes from Thaumatotibia leucotreta, assembly GCA_025490895.1. Taxonomy (NCBI): domain Eukaryota; kingdom Metazoa; phylum Arthropoda; class Insecta; order Lepidoptera; family Tortricidae; genus Thaumatotibia; species Thaumatotibia leucotreta. The sequence continues at coordinate 180,038 of JALPQI010030533.1, read as the reverse complement.
AACACCTATGTATATAAATCATTCTTATTCTTATTCTTCTTGTTTTTATCAGGGAAAAATATATTATACATACCTTCGGAAAACTTTGCCAATTCGGTAAAAATACGAAAACCAACGTCACGTTCCAAAATATTCTAACTTGTTGATTCTATTATGAACTCGTAATGTACAAACTGGGATTAAATATCCTAATGGGGTTGTTTACGCCTCGTTACGGTCTCCGGGGCGAAAAGAACTGGCACCCTTCCAACGTTCGAACGTCATATTATATCCATGAGAAATAGCGGTACGACTCGTTTTACAATTCTGCACTTAAACAAATTTTCGCGTTTTATATTTAAAAAAAAATCGTTTGACGTAGTTATAGTTAGGTCTTCATATCCTTATATTAGCGGCATCTAACTTAAAATTCTGATGAGATCCTATTGGTATGATTCTTACACTATTCTCCACTGCTTTGCACAATTTCCATTGCTTATAATTATGCGCAATCAATAAATAATCTTAGCGATATTAGCGATACAACTTATACTACACTCAAATGTGTTCACATACCGTGAATACATAAAAATGCAACGCATGTTGTATTCAGAATACTACGCACTAGATAAGTTTCAAGAAATTGCAGAGCTATCTGCTAATAGGTAACTTGGCGTATTTCTCCCAAACAACTTGCTATCCTATCCCGAAATGTGTCCCATATTCCTAGCCACACACTCAGTGTTTCTTAAACTGCTGCCAAGACATCTTCACAAGTTCGTCCCCCATTGAATTCGTGCTGAATAGCCGTGGGACAGATGTAGCCTAGATTACTTTTTTAATCTTCTAAGAAGACGTTTCTTTGACATTTACAGTGTTTTGGTGTGTACGTATGTAACTTTCGATATTTAGTAGATATGTATGTAAAACAGTAAAAGTTTATGTGAGCAATAGATACATATAGACATAATGGTAGCTGAAAAATTCCACACTCGAATGAACACAAGCAAGAAGCCTGAAATTCCTTTTTGTATAGGTATCAAACTATCGATTTTTGTAGCTAGTCAAATGACATAACTACCATAAGGTACACAAGTTTTCAGAAACAAAACAAACTCATAAATGAGTAAAAATGTTTAGTATTAACTAAAACCGAAAAACTTTCACCTACCCTCAGACTAAAAATGGATCTTTATCTTTACCGTCACGCAACAGAACAGTTTACAGAATAAAACCCTTTTTGTCAAAATGTACCTATTCGTAAGAGCCGCACTGGTCATTAAGTACCTATAGAACAGTTGCCGATTTCTAAGAATGAACTTTGACAGTTTGGAAATGAGCCTTATATACATATAATTGACGTTAAGACTATCGAAAAAATGACGAGTCTTACCGTAATATTAATAATGATTAATCTTTAACTATAATACGTTTATTTATTTATTATTAATAACACAATTAATTTAATACTACTTATATAACATAATCAATAATATAAAAAAATACATATAAAATAAAAGAACCTACAAATAAAAAATCTCGCCCAAATCGCTGCCAATGGGCAGTGTGCCCAGAAGGCTGGCCGCATTGCCACGTTGTATGGCAATGCTTATTCGCTGAGCGAAATATTGACCAGCCCTCTGGTCACCAGTGGCATCGATTAGTCGTGAGGCTATGCCTCTGTAAAGACGACGCGCATTGGGTCCCCAAGGCCCCAGCGTTTCGACCCCAAACGCCTCAAACATATAGCCACTGCCAAGGGTTGCATATTTGCGGCGTTTGAGGTCCTCCGCTGTGGATGCAGCACTGCCAGCACTATTGCTAGTGCCTGGAAGGTGGGACGGCGCGAGGGTGTCTACACATGTAGCGTCCCATACCAAGGGGCGTCCCATACCAAGGCACCAGTGTCATGCCGTCGGGCCTCTTGCCATCGTCCCTCGCCAACCCAACGGGCTCCAGGATGGCGGGAACTTTCACGCTGACAAGGGCCCATCGGATAATGTCATTAATGCTGGCGTGCCGAGGTATGCGCCCGGCGCTCCGGACGCAGGAGAGTCCGTGGTGACCCAGGCGGTCGACCATGGCTCCGTATTGGCAGCGATGTGGGACGTTTGTTGCTGCCCCTATGCGCAAACTAGTCGCCAGATGGAAGGTGCAATTATCCAACAGCGTACCTATGGATGACGAGGGAAGAGCTTTTAGCCATAGACCCGCCTCCCATTCCGCAGTCGCAAGAAGACGAGCTCGATCTGTCGGACAAGTTGACGTATTGACAAGATTATTCCGCACTAGTCGACAGAGCGGCTCGTCCCATTGCCTCTGTGAACAAGGATTGGCAGGCGGGTCAGTGTTAGCGCAGGTCAGTAGCCTCAACATTCTTGGCCTCAGTGCAATGCGCAGCCTCCATAACCCCGAGAGAAGGAGTCAAAATATTTGCGATTAGAGTCTGAGCGCAGTGCACTGAGGACAGAAAGGCAGGAAGAGATATGCTGGAAATTTTGCGGATACCCAGGCCCCCGTGCCGGATAGGTAGAGTGGCCTGGGTCCAAGATTTCTCATCGAATGGTAAATTGAAAACTGAGGCCAAAGTTTATTCTTTAAAGATCTTTAACTGTCTAAAGTTCATTCTTAAAAATCGGCAACTATAATAATTATTCATATACCACTATCATCCTAAGTCATGTCATTGTCTCTTACTTATGTATTTGATACTTGAATGACTACGCCTCTATGCAATACAATACCGCTCAGGATTACCGTGAATCGGGAATATTCTCTTTCAATAACATATATGGTTCATACATTGTTATTATGACAATAAACGCTGATATAGTTGATGTGGATAACAATACAAAACGTAAATTTATATCCTCTTTAACAGAGCAATATATTAATACCACGTATAGATGTGATGAGTAATACGAAGAAGCGTACGATTACCTACGCAACTAGCAAAATTAGAGTTGCGTAGCATTTCGCCAGTCAAAATGAGCCAATTTCTGATAAACTAAGCATCTTATCTAGCTTAACGCTTCATCTACTTCGATAATATCATGATCAGTATTACTTAAATATTTTCTAGCAGGAACGAGAGATTGACTAAATCAAACATCGACGTAACTGTTATCGATGAGTACATCTCTCGTTCCTACTAGAAAAATATCTAGGAATGATGATCAGTGACATCTACATGTTATTATACCTACGTATATGTGTAGAAATACCATGTGCTATCATGAAAACCTCTAGAGAACTCTAGAAGTTTCCCGAGAAGTGTAATCTAAACTCAACCACTAGGGTGCAGAAGTATAAAAACCGCCACTAAGCGTAATACGCCATAAAACACAGGGCCGCACTCGAACCATAATGAGGCGAGTTTAACAGATTGAGCCAACTTGGTGACGTCATTAAAACTTGGCCAATTACCAACTTGGCAAGAACGTCACATGTCATGGGCGCTAGTGATGTGGAACCATTGACTTAGGTAGCTCGAGCGTTAATAACATACGACAGATAGCCTTTAAAACCATTAATTGAGTAATCAGATAACCAGTGATTGGATAATTGGAAAATTCTATGCTGTACATTACACGCGACGGCATTATGTGTTATTGTATTGTATTTTGAGGTGCGGTAACATTAAGATAGTACCAAAATGTCTATGTTTAGAATTTCGCAAGATTTTATGTCGAGTGTTTTGCCGGTTGTTTTATGAATAGTGCACAGTGAATATCTTAATACGGATCGAATACATTAATTAATTATCCTGGCGTTTTGATTGGCTTTACAAAAAGGCAGATTGTGAACTACTTACAAATATATAGAAATTATAATTATGATAACACGATGTTACGTTAAAGTTACCACTTAACGCACACGTAACATTCAATATATGTACCTGAACTAGGTATTTGCTTGCAACTGAATTCTATGATGTTTGAAATCTCCCGCTTCTTTTTTTGGTCGAAAATCCAACTGTGCGATCGTTAAATCTGTTAAAATATTTATTAACATAGTTTCAGTACCATATTTAACGTTAACCAGCCCTTTAAATTTAACTAAACTGCCTTTTGAGGTAGCCAAGTTCGAAATATTTAAAGACAAACTCGCAGCGCTCTGGTGGCTCGACCCATTCGAGTTGAACATTACGGCGGCGACCGATGCTAAGAGGCTAAGTTTTATTATTATGTTTGATTCCGTAAGCTGAGTTTATAAACTTGTTCACTTAGGGATGGGGCATATATTCCAGCCTACCAAAGTTTTGCTTTAGCCGTAATCCCACGTGTGTAATTGTAACTGAGGGTTTTTGTATTTTAAGTGGGTACCTAATATACTGATTAAGTTTTTGTACTTATTTCTAATCTTCGCATCAAAATCGTTCAATAAACCACCGGTATTTCTGCAGTTATAGTATAAAGAAAAAGTAGATGTCAATGAATATTATCAGTTAAACATACATATACATGTATTTGTACAGTGTGTGGCCTACAATCAGGGTGAAAATTGAAACGGTGCTTTAATAAGCTAATCAACAATCATTTCCACAGAAAGTCATAAAAAAAACTTTTTTTTGTATTTTTTTTCTTGAAATTTTCGTTATTATGGGTTTTTTACTTGACTTAAAAGTTATCAATAACTTATCAGTTATAAAACATTGAAAAATGTGCAAAAGTATTTAAAAAAATGGAATAAATTATTGTAAAAAAAAAACAAAATAATTATTATGACTTATATGACTCGGTGCCTGGTAAACTATCAAGATGTCTTGCGACTGACAAGCTACGATATCGTGATGCCAAGATCCAGTACCTAGGGTCCACAACTTTGAATAATGATATCTTCAAACTTAACAATTTTGAAACATCGGGACCTTTACAGGATTAAATATTGCAGATAATCTAAGGAGTCGCTCATTTCATTTTTCTCCAGTGTTAAAGGCCGTATACGTACATGAGCAGAACGATATATGAACAGTAGGTATGTAAACCATTTCAAAGGCGAATATTATCGAGAACACAGTCGTTGAGCAATCCTGCAGCCATGTGTATACAGCGTGAAAATAACGATGCTCCAAGTCCGTGTCTGGTGAAGATATCTTGTTTACGAGTACTACCTAAGTGTTTTACTGCTTTTGTTTTATTTATAAATTGTATTTCTCGGAATATCTTCTGGTTGACTAATATTAATACCTAGTAACTAACATTAGAGTTGATCGTGGCCGTCGGCTTAAGTGGATAAAATGGTAACCTATTAAAAACATGCTTATTATATTATCTACATATGCCATTTTATCCACTTAAGCCAACGGCCACAATCGACTCTAATATTAGTTACTAGGTATTGTCTTTGAATGATCGACTCTCGCGGCATGGTAGATACCTACTTGTCGGTGTAACACATAAACAGTCTGTGAGAGAACGGTGCGATGTAGCCGTAGCCGTAGCCGTACCATAACTTTGTAGGTAGGTATCGGTAACGTTAGGTTACAGATGTAGTGAGAAATGACTTGCCTTCGGAAACGTTCGTCAACGTCATGCTGTTTCAGTCTATCTCACTGAGACTGACAGTAATAGCTGTCATGCTACTTCAGTCAGACTCGGTGACACTGCCTGAAACAGCATGTGTTTACGAACGTTTCCGAAGGCAAGTAATTTCTCACTACACCTGTAATAGGTTTTACTCAACAGTAAAGCAGGGTCATCGTGCTCGCTCCAACATATCAGTTCAAGCGCGATAGAATGTATTACGTATCGAATGCTAAGCTCACTCACATGATGGGTCCTGTCGGGTACAACAGACTGCCGCACCGTAGTCAATAACATGGATTTCCCGCTATGTAGCTAAGATATTTCTTAGCTGCTACGACAGATTATCCTACGCAAACAATTTCGTACGCTACTCGCGACAATAATTTGAACCTAAGAATTCCTGTCATCTTCAAACACTGGACAACATGCTTTAACATCTTATTGTCATTGTGTTACGAATTGTTTTCTATTTCTATTTCTTTTGACGTCTGCTTTTAGGGTTTCGTGGCAAAAATAGTACCTACCCACTTACTTACTTGTAAGTGTCGAGTCGAATGTTAGGAAGTACAGTTGATTTAAGGCAAAGCGTATTTAAGTTATATTATTATATATAATAAAGATGTGACTTAAATATAGCCCAGTTGTCCTAATTTCCGTAAATCTGGTGGTTTTAGAGATAAAAATGCATTTGGGGATAAAACTTATTTACTAAGTTAAGGCTGGAAATGAAACCACTTCGAGTAATATTAGCCATTTCTATTTGTTACAGATGTCATCTCTACGACTAAAAAGTACTCTCTTATGAAGGAATACCCGGATTCATTTACTTTTCAGGGGTAAGTTATTATACAGTGTGCTACCATCACGCGGGCTTTTATGAAACGGGTCTCCCATGGTTCGCGGGCAACGGAAGGAGGGGGGGGGCAGTGCGGGTAAATATGAAGCGTCCCTCCACCCGCACCAGCCTCGCCCCCCGTCACCCGCAGACCGTTCAGTGTGACGCAAATTGTTGTAAATCTATATGTTTTCACAATAGCATTTGTATTTCCTTCAATGACAAGCAACAATCTAGAATTTACCGATAGTATGATCGTTTACGACTACGAGTTGAGATGCAATGCTAAGAACCTTGTAAACTGTTTAGCATAGTTCCCTAAAGTATGCTGTAGTTTGAGCGAAATTAGTGACAGAGTAGAAACTAATTTCGTTGGTGCTGACAGTTTGAAAACTTCTAACTCAGAGCTAATGAGCTTGTAAGTGCTTAAAGCTTCGTTAAATTATATGTATTGAGAAGTGTGGTATATTGTTTATAGCCATCTGCTGAAAAATACGGTGTGTAATATTTGTACTATTATGTATATGGACCTCATATTCTTATATATTTACCTATGTCAAATTCTGACGAAAATATCATTTAACCGAGTAAACGTTTTTAGGGTTCCGTAGCCAAAATGGCAAAAACGGAACCCTTATAGATTCGTCATGTCCGTCTGTCCGTCTGTCCGTCTGTCACAGCCAATTTACTCGGAAACTATAAATGCTACAGTAACGAAATTTGGTAAGGATATGTCTTGTATGAACCGCTACAGGAATGTGATACTAAGTTGTAAAAAAAACCATTGGGGTGGGGGCCCTCCATACATGTAACTGAGGGATAGAATTTTTTTTTTAGTTGTACATAAGCGTGTGGGGTATTAATAGAAAGGTCTTTGAAAATGATATGATGGTTTATAAATCTCATTTTTATTTAAGCAAATCGTTTTCGAGATATCAGGCCTCAAAGTCTGAAAAATGTGTCCTCCCCCTCTATTTTTTAAACTACGCCATATAAAATTCTGAAAAAAATATATGTTATGCACATTAATGAACTCTTTCAACGATTTTTAGTTTGATAAAATTATCTCCTATAGTTTTTGAGGTAGGTTGATTTAACTGTATTTTTTTAATAATAAATTGATAATGGTACAGAACCCTTTGCGCGCGAGTCCGACTCGCACTTGGCCGGGTTTTTTCATAATGATATTCTAAACATAATTTAGATTTATAATCACCAAATTAAAAATTTAAAAAACCGACTTCAACCGATTTCTCAAAGATCCCCGATCTGTTTCCATCATTGGTTTCCTCAAATCCTACTTTCTGAATGCAAATTCTTGTAAATGAATGAAAATTACCAAAAGCGACATACATGTACCTATAACATTTGAAGAGATCCCTCGATTTCTCCAGGATCCCATCATCAGACCCCAACTTGGTGCCAATGGGACCATCTCGGGGTAGTACACGTTCGATCACAAAAAGAAATTTTTGAATCGGTTCACTATTCTCGGAGATATCAGGTAACATACATACAATTCAGTCGAATTGAGAACCTCCTCCTTTTTTTGAAGTCGGTTAAAAATCGGAACACTATATCGAAAACAGTCGAATCGGGTTTCAGTAAATGAAATACATTTATCGTTTATTTTATTTGTTTATTTATTATATAATGAACATGTTTATTATATTATAAATAAATAAAATAATAAATAAATAAATATCTTGGGACATCTTACACAAATCAACCTAGTCCCACGGTAAGCTCAATTAAGGCTTGTGTTGTGGGTACCAGGCGACGATATATATAATAGATAGATACGTATAGATACTTAGATACATAAACACAGCCATGACCAAGGAACAAACATTTGTGATAAATAAATACACAAAGAATGCCCTCGCCGGGATTCGAACCCGGAACCTCCAGCTTCGTAGGCAGGGTCACTACCAACTAGGCTACAGAGGCTGACAAAATTATAAAATTATGTATAGGTAACGTGATAGTGTCAACATTAGAATTGATACGATAGACATATCTTCTGTTTTCTTCTTCTTCTTAAACTCAATAGTCGGTGGAGCAACTTCCATATAGTTATGTCTAGGCTTTTCTGCTTAGTTTTCTGATATGACACGATGACTAAATACTTTCTTTTTCACCTGTATGTCCTTCTCGGCCATCTTCTCTTGAAGGTATGAAGGTCTTAATGAAATTGTCGAATCTTAGAAGGTACTTTAGCATCTAACTAACTAACGAAGAGGAGCCTATTGTCAACCATTGATAAAATAGAAGAGGAAAATGTTGGGGCATTAGACACATTCTCTCTTCTTCTGAAACGGTCCCTCACGACTGAGGATCGTGCTTCCGATTTCTTGTCTTTGTTGCTGCTCTTCACCTCTCCCTATCGGTTGCTTTGTGGAAAGCGTTGCTCAGTGTGGTGTCCATTTGCGCTGACATCTGGTCACACTATCGGGTTGAACTTGATCCTCTGGACCGTCTACCGTTCACCTTTCCCATTACTACAAGTTTCTCCAAGTTGTTGTGGTCTCTAGTTTATAGCCATCTGCTAGAAGTTTTCCAGCATTCGTTGGAGACAAATGGTGGATAGTCTTGGTTGGTTTTCCATTTTGAGCTGGGCTAATATGGATACGTATGATCCATGGGATCCGGAGCATACGTCGCCACACCCACATCTCAAAAGTATCGACATTCTTCCGCAGGTCCGCTTTGAGTGTCCACGTTTCCGATCCGTAAAGAAATATGGGGAAGACAAGAGTTTGAACTATTCTAATTTTAGTCTTTGTTGAGAATATTCGTCTTTCTATATACTTAGCAACTGATTTGAACGCTTTGCATTGCTAATTAACACAAAGGCAGTGCAAAATCTTTTCTCATCTTTCCTCGTCGGAAAGTATCATTTTCATGGATAGACAGCCTGGTAGAATATTGCCTTTTATATATTTATTTATTTATGTAAACTTTATGGCACAAAAGAAAATTTTAACGATCAAAAGGCGAACTTAATGCCAAGGGCATTCTCTACCAGTCAACCTTAAGGCAAAGCAGAGAAGGTGTTTTCATCCTTAGGGAAGAAAGTTTATTATAAACTTACGTTGATACAGAGAATATCGCTATAGCCGTTATGAAAAATCTCAGTCAATGACAATGTAATAAATTAATTAATTATATAAAATGTACATACTTCGTCAGAATTGTATCGCTAATTGGTCTTGTGGGCAGCCCTGGTCCCACAAGATGGTCCGACGAACTGGTCAAGGTCGCAGGAACCCGCTGGAGGCAAGCAGCACGGAACCGGTCATATTGGTGATCATTGGGGGAGGCCTATGTCTAGCAGTGGACGTTTCTTGGTTGAAATGATGTTGAGTGATGATGATTAACTACTTACTAAACTTACTCAGCGGCGCTGTTCCCGAAACCATGGTAAATACGGGTAAAAATCCTAGGAAGATGAAGACGAGTTGAAAGTCAATAAAACAGTTATCCGTCTCAATGATTAGTGGTCCTAAAGGGGGCACGAGGCGCCCGCGGGGTTACCAAAATAACTTGTGCTCCACCCGTGCCCCAAGTTCTACTAAACAAACTTTGTGGACTTGAATTCCAATATGTTACTAAGTTTATATTCCAACGTCAAATGAAGCTTAGTTTCCGTTTCTTTAACATTATGGAAACCGCTACAAACCTACCTTATTTAGGTACCGCTAATTCATTATATTTTTAATTCAAGTTTTGCGTTTGTGGCCTGATGGTGAGGCCTGTAACTTGAAGTGGGTTTAAATCCCGGCTCGTATCGATTTATCGAAGCTTACGTATGCAAAAAATATCACTTGATATTTTGTAGCCGGTTTTTTGGGGAAGGAAAATATAAAGGAACAAGGCATGGGCTTACCCTCTTTTAGAAGGTCAGAGGATGTTTTTTGATTAAATATAGTGCGGACGCAGGTTCTTGGGTTTAGGTTTCTAAATAGATCTCGGATCTTAATGAATTGCGATAATGGTTCAGTTGGTAGTCATCAATGCAGTTTACGCTTTAAATATGTACCGTGTGTACAGGATGTGACATATTTAATGGTTGTGATCCGACGATTGAAGGCATTCTAATATATGTATTTAGATTAGAAAAAGTTCGAGAAAATTATATGCTTACGGAAAATCTGACCGATCCAGTAGACACAGTCTTCTTATAAAAAAAACTAGTTGTTTTTCTCTTATTCTCTGAATCTCAAAAACATGAGTGTCGTTTCTAAGACATGACTTACTTTTTATTATGCTATTTCATATGACGATTTCCCTTCGATGTCATTATATTTAAGCGAATTCTACTGTACTTGAAAGTCAATAAAGCAGGAATCACCCGACTCGCAATCATAAGTGGTCATAAAGGAGAAGTGCGAACCACCCTCGGGGTTATAACTTCCGCCCTTACCACGGGACTCCGTGTGGTACTGTTATTAACACAGAATTAGATTTGGATAGAAAAAACAAGTTCATTCAGTCGTATGGCGGCCGAGCTTGTCAGATTTTGTACTGAAGTTGTTACTTGCCTATGATTTTAAATGTCTCAGGCCCTTGAGTATTCATATTTTTTTGTGTTGTTGCAATTCATATTACTTAACCCCTTACCGCATGTATAAAAAATAAATTGTTGAAATTTGAACTCTAATGGCAATCAATAGAGTTCACTTTTATAGCGGCCATATATGGCTTCTATGCGGTAAGGGGTTAAGGAGGCATTATTAATGTTGTTGTATAATAAATAAAAGGCATACCAATAAATTATAAATATGTACTGACAAATGTGCAATTTCGTTGTATAAATGAATTAATTTACAATTATTGTTTTTAATACTTATTACTACTGTATTTATTACATGTCATTTTATTCACCAAATTATTAGGTACATACATTCAATTATTATTGTTAAATTTTAATTATCTATTATTGTGTTTGAAATAATCTATCAAACATAAATTCAATTATTGAATAGTACGCTTTCTTAACTAATAAATCAAATAACCTATTCCTATGCTGTTGTTGGCTCAGATCTCTGATGGTTTGTGGAACATTGTTATAACTACTCCTTTTATCAATATCTTAATTCCCTTTCATGCTTAGAATATAATAAATCAGCAGTCAGCACGTATTCCCCACCATATCTTAATTTTCTTGAAACTGGTAGTAGGTACGAGTATTTTAACAATAATTGTGGCTTCAACGCGTACAATTACGTGTCCTAACATTTCGGATCTAAAGTTTAACCGTAGACATTGCCAGACTTAACACTTTCATTGTGGACGAGTGCTACGCGCTACGCTCGTAGCCGACCCCGTGATTTTTCCGCTTTGTAGCGAAAATGGACCTACCACAGAGAACTCCCCTCGGGAGTTCCCCGCGCTCAATGTGATGAGAGTAGGTAGAAGAAGAGCAACACCTACATATTACGTGCGAGGCATTAGAGACCCGGTTCTGGATCCCCCCTGATCTCCAAAACGTATATAGTTTACAGGAAAATCTATTAGTACATTACGATACACGACCGAAGGGAGTGCTTTAAATCGACACGAGATCGCTTTAAATACGCGCGTGTATCGTACGATGTTTTTCTGTACTAATGGCTCCCCGAAGATTTCGACCTGACGTAAAATGAACCACTTTTCGCACTAGCGCATAAAAAAAGCGCCATCTGTTCTGAAAAAGTATTTTAAAATATCATAGAAAAAATCAACTATCGTGAACATACGGCCAAGTTCGAGTTAGACTCGCGCGGAAAGAATTCCCCTTTCATCACGTTTTATTTGCCGTTTTGCGTGGTAAGGGTGTCGGGAAAATAACAACAGACGTACAGAAGTTTTATCACAACAATAAAACAAGTCACGTGAACCTCACTTCCCAACACAAATATTGCGAAGAAACTTATATATCTACATGAAAGTACTTACGTAAAGTATGAAGCGACATTTGGATTTTGTAAATAGACCCTATTTTGGCATCATTCAAGATGCCCATCCTTTTTAATATCATTATTAATACATGAAATCTCAAAGGATATACATACAGGAAATCTCAAAGTATACAGTGTGTAAATCTAATACGGGCGATCAATTAAACCAGGCATGGGATTCATTAGTGTGATCATGGATTACAAGGTTTTTTCAAAATTACTCTTAATTATGGCCCCACAGAATTTTTTTAAGATTATCGGAGCAGCAATGTGGGTATGAACATTTGTTATTGTTGATATGTCAGTTATGTCATCTGCTTTTAAAATTAGCTGTCAACGAGTGTTTAACTCGCGTATGTTGCTCTACATTGCGCGCCGAATTATTTTGTATGGACAATTTTGTTGCTCTTATTTTAAGTAAAAGTTATTTGAATGTACTTATTATGTCGTAAACTAATACCCATTAAGAGCTTCGCCCGTATTAGACTTACACCCTGTATACATACATGAAATCTGAAAGGAATGTCAAATTCCAGGTTAAAAAATCTCGTTATATGAAATTATTCGTCCCTTATTCGTTGTATGTAATTGAGTACCAGGATTTCCTGTACAGTCAACAAATTGGAACTCAGGAACTATGTCAAAGTGACGTCGGAATGCAAATGTAAGAAATGTCTTATTATGTACTTGTTATTTTGGCATGGTCCTACTTAGAGTAGCCTAGAGTGCCAATTGGTTGAGTTTACCTATATGTCATCATCATCATCATCATCATATCAGCCGAAAGACGTCCACTGCTGAACATAGGCCTCCCCCAAAGATTGCCACAATGACCGGTCCTGCGCCACCCGCATCCAGCGGACTCCTGCGACCTTCACCAGGTCATCGGTCCACCTTGTGGGGGGCCTACCCACGCTACGCCTTCCGGTACGTGGCCGCCACTCAAGAACCTTCCCGCCCCAACGGCCATCGGTTCTACGCGCAATGTGCCCCGCCCACTGCCACTTCAGTTTAGCGATTCGGAGAGCTATTTCGGTTACTTTGGTTCTGCTGCGGATGGTCTCATTTTTAATCCGATCACGCAGAGAGACTCCTAGCATAGCCCTCTCCATTGCCCTTTGGGTGACTTTGAGCCTTCTTATGAGACCCATTGTAAGCGGCCACGTTTCAGTACCGTATGTCATCACTGGCAACACACACTGATTAAAGACTTTCGTCTTCAAACACTGCGGAATATTGGACGAAAATATGTGTCGTAGCATCCCGAACGCTGCCCAACCGAGTCGGATTCGACGATTGACCTCTTTCTCGAAGTTGGACCTACCTAACTGAATAGTTTGCCCTAGGTATATATATTCGTCTACAACTTCGAGTGTAAAGTCTCCGATTATTACGGGAGTTGGTGCTACATGGGAATTCGACATAATTTTCGTCTTATCCATGTTCATCCTAAGACCAACTCGCTCGGAGGCTTTACTGAGGTCAACGAGCATAGTACTTAAGTCCTCCAAGGTCTCAGCCAAGACTACTATATCATCAGCGAATCGAAGGTGAGTGAGGTACTCGCCGTTTATGTTGATACCCAGCCTTCTCCAGTCCAGAGTCTTAAAGACATCCTCCAGTGCAGCGGTAAACAGCTTAGGGGAGATGACATCTCCTTGCCTAACTCCCCGCTGCAGCAGAATAGGCTTCGAGCTCTGGTCTTGGAGTCGGACTGACATTGTGGCGCTCTCGTACAAACACTTCAACACCTCGATATAGCGGTAGTCGACTTGGCACCGTTGGAGAGACTGTAGTACTGCCCATGTTTCGATCGAATCGAAGGCTTTCTCGTAGTCCACAAACGCTAAACAGAGGGGCAGGTTATATTCTTCGGTCTTCTGTATAACCTGGCGAAGCGTATGGATGTGGTCTACGGTACTAAAGCCTCTTCGGAAACCGGCTTGTTCGGGAGGCTGGAAGTCATCAAGCCTGCGTGCAAGACGATTCGTAATGACTCTTGAAAACAGCTTATAGACATGGCTCAGAAGTGAGATGGGTCGGTAGTTCTTCAATAAAGCGTTGTCACCTTTCTTGAAGAACAGTACCACCACACCTCTGTTCCATGCCTTTGGCGTTCTCCCTTCCAGTAAGACGGAATTGAACAACTTCTGAAGGGCCGTAAGGATCGGTTTACCACCCGCCTTCAGAAGCTCAGCTGTAATTCCGTCCTCCCCAGGCGCCTTGTTATTTTTGAGCTGTTCAAGAGCCTATATGTAATCAACGTTATAAACATTAAAATACGATGAATTCGTAAAGTTCAAATTCAGGTCTTGTTTTCTATGTAAGACGATTACTCATTGTTATTCAGGCTGAGCTAAACAAGTGTCGACTACGTCTGAAGACAGCTTTGTTATTTGTATTTGTCTTTGGTATATCAATAACTGTGTTGATTATTAATGAAAATATTTTTTGGTTTTACAGTATATTTTGTAATATGTATGTTTTTCGATTTATAAATACGCTGAATCCAACCGACGGTGTAATTTGTAGCTTCGATACCATCACCAACAATTCAATGCCGTATTGTTGATTACCCATATTAATAAAACAATCGCTATCAAACTAAAACACATTCAATTAGGGTACCTATACTTTCATTTAATACAGAACATGAATAAATAAATTACACATATCCATGTGGCTATCAGTGTAAAGTATAAAGGACTATGTAATAATATAAGGTCCACTAGCAATATCCTTTCAATACAAACTTTCGTAATAATCTTATTCCTTTGAAAAAACGCTCTCAAAACCTCAGCTAAGTCCTTTCATAATCTCCATTTTGTCGCTTCACTCGGTCCTTTGATGACTATTTCCATACTTGGACCGTTTGTCTTTATCCTCGGAACTTACTTCAAAGGCTGCGAAGTAAGCGTTGCCGAGTCACTGAATATCTGATAAGTTATTTGGGATAGGGCTTTAATAGCAATTGAAGATTATTTCGGACCTTTTTTTAGGATATTACTAGCGACCTGCCCTGGCTTTGCGCGGATACAATACTGATACTGGAACCTTCCTTTTCTCAAACTTCCTACAGAATGTTGATGTTACTTACTTTAAATTAAACCCGGAAATACTACGTATCCGGTGTCATGTGCTAAGATGTAAAGATATTTCATGTATTTATTTCACAGATTTTAGAAAAAAGTTAGGCGCGACAATTTAATTTTTTTAAAGGCGATTTGTTTGTTTTATTTCATGCCCAATTTAAGAAAAGCACTATACAAATCTCGGCGAGAAACTAGATTCCAGACCGCATATTCCTATCTGATATATGTACTTGGCTTGTAACACTTCGTTTCCCGTCCTCCAAACTGGCTGGACAAAGGCCTCACCACATTCGTTTATGTGGGATATTTTTTATAATTATTTATTACAATGCTGAATCTCTTTACAAAATGCTGATTATTTAAATCAATCATCAGTATAATTCGGTATCGAAACGGCAATACAATTATTTTAATCTGCACTATCTGTACTACCTATACTACCGCGAACATAGTAAATTTCGTGTATCCCAGGAAGGCGTAATTTGGAGTGACAGAGAAAATTACCCGGAAGTGACAATTTGACGTTAGCGGCATGGATCAGATCAATTTCACTGACTATTGGATAAAATTGGGCTAAAATAATCAGAATTACTGATTAATCTATATTAAAGAATATAGATCGAGAAATATAAATTGAATGTTTATTTTTACTATAATGTAGGTAGAAAGTTACCAATTTATATTTCACGAACTATAAACATATTACTTTTTGCTCAACTCTGATATTGGGTGATTAGTCAAAAAAAAGTCTTTATTTAGACTTGAGTAAACATAACAGTTAAGTACTTTTTCATTTCAGAAGATTTCAGGCGAAATGTATTAGGTCAGTGATTAATAAAAATATAAGTTTTACAAATAAATTGATAATATTACTTTTGTTTCAGATCATTATTTGATTCATCTGTATTCGGTGAGTAAACAATAAATGCAATTTTAAAATTGAAAGTAACGTGAGCTTCAAACATACTTAAATATTTAGCGAAACGGGTTACTCACGTAATTTTAGAGGATCTTTATCATGGAGTACCTGCGACCAAAGCTCGACGCGTACTGCGGACTGGGGCCTATTTCTCGAAAGCTTGTAACTTGTAATACAAGCGAAAGTCTTTATCTTGTTAATGACGTTAAAAAGAGACTTCCACTTGTATTACAAGTTACAAACTTTTGAAAAACGGCTCGAAGGAAAGAAGCTCTGTTCTGGGGGCGGCGAGGGGAGAGAACTACTCTCCTTATCACTTTTGTCAGAAAGCAGGTTGCACACAACGCTCACTATGTCACTAAGGGCTCGTTTACACTGTCCACCGATGACACCAGTAGCCGTACCATGAGATGCGGTACTGATACCTACTGAGGATCCTCTTAATGGATCCAAACATTTACCCCCTTATTCATAAACGTTTGCTAACTTAACAAGCCGCTAATAATTGTTTGTCCCTTTCGGGCCTAACTATGTGTCCATAAGAGCCAAAGGGACAAACAATTATTAGCGGCTTGTTAAGTTAGCAGACGTTTATGAATAAGGGGGTTAGACTTTAGAGCAATTATCGAACCGTGTTGGCTAACTATTTAAACAATAATTATTTGTGAGAATGTGCTATACACATCCATTTCACAAGGGGAGTTTTTATGTTTACAATACACATTTATTTATTTGAAGAAATAAAAAACTAATAACCAATTTTGTATTCAGCTTCAAGAAAAATGAAAACCCGTAGAAGTATCTCCATGACAATGTCACAGCATTTTGGCGAAACCACCGTGATGCCGGGAGCTGATGTAAGTCATGTTTTGTATTTATCTTATTAAAGTACCCACTATTCCCACCGAATGGGTTGTGGTGTTGTGTAGATTGTGCAATCACCAGTCAGGCATGCAATACTCGATGTCAGGATTTACAACTTGCACTTGGCTATTTTTTACTTTTCTAATTAGGCAAATTGGATTGACGCCCGGTTTTATGGCCCCTGAGCAAGGAAAGGAAAAATACTTAAGAATTTGGGACTAAAATAAATTGAATATTTATTATGCAAGTCTTGAAGGGGTTAATTTACGGCCGTTTTTTTGCTGTCACTTTTTCTTTTAGCCGAGTAAATTGTGTTTTTTTTTTACTCTGACACTTAGAAACTGACTTTCTTACCTACCAATACATGTAATTTTGTAACAAAATTGTCAGCATATTTTTTTGCCAGGTCATTGTGAGGAGTGGTCTAGTAACAACTGAATATTCAAACCAAATATGTCTTTAATTTTACAATACCACCCCATTTTTTTTGTAAGAATATCGGTTTTTACCGATGACGTCATCTATTTTCTCTATCTATCTATTCATAACTCATAAGGTCGGGTTTTTTTTATTTGTACTCTCTCGCACGAATGCAGTATGTAATTCGCATGTAGGTAACAGCAACGATGACAAACGATAAAAATGAGATGAGCATAAGCCTGACAGGACCCTATAGATTTTGTTGTAAATATTCGGGTTTATTTCTAATATGCTTTAAATAGCCTCACAAATACATAAACAAAAAAATTGTGCCAATCGGCTTCAAGAGTCCGGTACAGATTTGAAAGTGAAAATCATTAATAATGAATGAATGCACGTTAATTGATTTTTTTTTGCATACTGAGACATAGAGGTAAGTTTTGTTCACTTTATAATAAAAAATATATTAAAGCAATTTACTACTGCGAAACAGCTAAAAGATTGAGGCCCACCATTGAAAAACTACGAACAAAAGTAGAAATGTATTACACTTATTCAGTTAGAAATTAAAGTATCTTTCGTTATATGCCCAAAATGCTAGCAGGATTATTTTTAGTTACTCCAATATAGTATTACAATGAGCAAGTTCGTAAAAACTATACCCGACTCTTAACTACGTCGAGTCTTCACATCGTCAATCTCAGAGTGTCTGAGTGCGTCTTACCCGTCATGAGTGTCATGACGTACGGAGCCGAAACATGGACACTGACGGTACGGCTGGTCCACAAGTTCAAACTTGAGGTCCTTGAGGTCGCTTAACGAGCTATGGAAAGGGCTATCTATGCTCGGCGTCTCTCTGCGGGATCTAATCAGAAATGCATAAATCCTGCAGAGAACCAAAATGATCGACATAGCCCACCGTATTAAAAGCAGAGGTGGCAGTGGATCGGCCATATTAGCCCTAGAACTGACAACCGTTGGGGTAAACGAGTTCTTGAGTGGAGACCTCGTCTCGGCAAGCGTAGTGTAAGACGCCCTCAGGCAAGGTGGAGCGAAAATGGCGGCCTGGATGTTTGAAATCCACCCCCATGTTATGGGTATCAAATGAAAGGGTTTGATGTCAGGAACCGGAAAAAAACGTTTTTTAATTTGATTAAATTCTTTCGCAACCATCTAGTTTCCGCCAATACAAACGTATATTCGTATGAGCGAGATGCATAGAAAGTTAGTTACCTAATTGCCTACTATCCTGGCAAAGTCACGAAAAGGATACTGATGGTAATTATTTAGGTAGCTAGATAAAACTCAAAGTGATGTTTCAAAGTTCGTTAAAATATCGCTTGGTAATGTTTCAGCCAAGTTGTAATTTTCTTTACCGTTTAGTTCCGAAATTACAGAAAGTTTGGAATAATGAAATTTGAGAATCATGGCCATCAATTATGTTAACGACTGATACAAGTAGTAACATTTATAGTATGTGGGTTTTTTAATTTGATTTGTGAGTTGCATTTGTGAGCCATGTAAAGAAAGTTTACGTTACTAATATATAATCTATTTATCTAAGTATCTATCTAACAAATACCCAGGTGAATAGAAAGCTGGATCTGATAATTGACAGCTTAAAATGATATATTATTTAGTACGAAATAACTGAGTATTCAATGTAAATTTTGACTGTTCCAATTTTAAATATTTGTTGGTTTTCATACCTAAGTGAGTGATGAGTTTTGTATCGTGTGTGAAAACGTTAAAGAGAAGCGCCTGTTGTGTTGTATGTAATTGTAACCTATCCATATAGGCATTTGTTTGGTTCGCGTTCGCATTTTAAGCATTTGGATACTACATAACTACAATAGGTGACTTACGTTATTTACCTATACTGTCTATGATAAGGTAACATTTTATAGGACAGGATTTATTTCTGTATTCCAAATTGTGACATTGTCATACTTTGTCTATAAATGCTATAATTATCTTGTAGGTATGTACTTCTATTTCGTCAATAAGATTGCCAATTATGTTGTCCACAATTTCAGGAACTGAAAAGTCTATTCCAATGAAATATGTTTGTAGTCTTTATTTGAAAAATTATCAATTTAAACATGTGGGTATTGGCAATCTCAACGCCGATTATGATAAGATAGAGATAAATAAAAATAACATCGCCATATACAGATACATCTTCAATGCACCGTGAGTGGCCAGCATCCAGGGAGATTCGTCTGGGAGAGGGACGGCATTCTCATCTCTTCAAATACGGATTCGAGGTAAAAATTCCACGAGTGCTCACAAGGCATTGCTATAATTAAGAGTTTAATATCAATTAATTTTTTTTTGTCGATTTGTAGTTATAGTATATTGGAATTTTTAAAAGTGGGAAACGGAAAAAACTGGGAGTGGGGAAGTGGGGTATTTGAACCTTAATGGCAGGTAATGGAATTCAAAATTAAAATAGCCATATAATGTAGCTTGGTATGCAAATTATGCAATGCATAACGTTAAATTACTTAATTAATGATTGCTTACGTAAAAAAACATTTTGTTAACGAAACAAACAAAACTATGTTATTCATTGGAAGCAGATTGGAAGCTACGGTTACGTAGGTATGTTTTCTGGCATTTTAAGAATGCTACAAAATGTATTAAGACGAGTAAAGCTAGTCAGACGACTATTTAATAAAAGGGAACTGCACCGTGAAGTTAATTTGAAACTTTTTCATTTTTCTTATTTAATCCGCCGTCGCTCCAACGTTCATTTGTTTCTAGTGGCAATTTAGTCTTATCTTCAGTCGAGCAAGTCTCAGTACCACAGATCGCCTCAACTACAAGTGAGTTTACACTTGCAAGTTATGGCTGTAAGTTTTGAGACGCAACTATATACTATAAATCTGCAATTTTTTTTTTAATTTAACTTAGTTTCAAAACAAGACTTGTAACAATAACTTGCAGGGTGTCGTTAAACTCAGGTAGACAGAACTCACCGCACATTGGTGCTAGCATCCTAATTTAGCACCGCATATTACTCGTATTTAGTCACGACTTGTGTTTAAACTGTATAAAAAAAAATTAACCAACATCAATCAAAGGCGATAGGCCCCTATCGCTTACTTCGAAAATCGTAAATTAGTCAAAATGGGGAGTATACCTTCTAGAATGGTGTTGACTTTGGACTTGTGAATTTGGATGCTTAGACCTACGGATATGCATCCTATATCCGTAGATCTAATGACGTCCAAATTAATCTAATTTTGACTTATGTGGGACTAAAATAGTATAACTAATCGGTTAAACTCACGTAACGACTATTTGAATACGCGAGAAATATTTCGGAGAGCCTAGGTCTCCACTATCAAGCACTAAGCCCGACGCTACCTCGTCATTTCGGTGGAATCAACCCGACCACCCTCTACCCTCTACCCGTTTTATCATAACAACAGGCCTATGTATGCCAGATTATACAAGTTGCGCGGCGATCGGCAGTTCGCGCCGCGCAGGTGTCGCGGTAGCGGCGGTCTCAGTGTTTGATAATGGAGACCTAGGCTCCCCGAAACATGTCACGTGTAGTATTAAATATACGCTTAGATACATTTAACTGGTATTAAATTTCACGATAGTTTAAATTAAATTGTGTCACTCTCGGTTTTCGTAAGCTTTCCATAACGCGATATCTAGCGACAGTCTGTGCTCGTACCCAGTCGCAACGAGGGCGCTGCCAGTTGCGGCACAATTTATAGAAGACATTTGTGTTAGCTTATTTTTAAATTATGGGGCATGACTGCGTTGCGTTGTTCACAACAACTGGGGTGAATTTTTAAAGCTGCTTGTGTTTTATGGAACTACGATACGAGATAATGATCTACGATTACATGAAATGTTGTGCTTGAATATAGTGGGATCAGTGGGCGTAAGATTTTCTTAAAAAAAGTGTCTATTGAGAGACAATTAGCATTAACATTTGTATAATCTGGCAAACATATTTCCTCTTTAAAATGGCGGTATTTTTATGTGAGCAGAGTTAGCCGACCATCAAAAAATACAAAGTGGAACTGAATAATGATCCTTTCCGCTACCGACCGAGTCCATGAACCGTTACGATGAACTTTTAGTATAGTACCAACATCGAAATATCTTTAAAAATAATTAACCCCTCATAAAAAGTGAGTGACAATTTTTCAACCATCAAGCATCACTTTCAGAAGTTTCAGATAAAGGTAACCGTGACAACAAACTCAAAATAGGCGCGCATATATAATGAGACACCTTCCTCACTACAACACGAAATATACATTTAAAGGCAAACATTTCAAAGCCCTGTCGTATCACTCGTATCACATTTTCCTTGTGAGTGATGGTACATTTTGTTGCCTTCTTATCTGCGATGGCGTCAAAGCATTTTAGGTCCTATTATATTGCTGTACAGATGCAACGTCTATGAATCAGAGTGCCGCGCTACGCAAAGGGGTTTAATGCATGCATAAAAACGGTAATAGGATCTTGCATGCACTTAAAAGCACAAAGTGAGTAAAGATGCTCGTTTTAAAAATGCAAACGGTTTGAAATGTTTGCTCATATTTGTAGATCCCTTTTTGTCACAGGTATGTACATGACAGGTATGCTGCATTGTTATGTGCTACCATAGATGTTTAACAGATTGATTTTGCTTGGGTACGGAGCTATAAGTATATGCCTTTCTTAACTATAGTTATTTTGACTATTGTCTCTGTGTAGATATTGTTTAAGGTGAACTGAAGATATGATAGAAATCATGAAATACCTGCTGCTGGATGCGAGTAGTTAGAACCACCGCCACTTGATTTTTGAATATGGATTTGTGGTAGGTTTTTGTGTGTTTTGACGTTAATTTCGATGAAATGGTCCAATGATAATTTGACATTTCACCAACATAGGTGAATAGGTACATACCTACCATCAATATAAATTTTTGTTATTCAAGCTACCTGTTCCAACTTCTACGTATCCTTTGGGAGTATACCAGTACCTGTGTTCGACGGTCGTCCCAAAATAGTATTAGCATTCGAACGGTTGGACTGCAGTTTCAGATTTCATAACTGGTTCACATGCCCATTCAGTCTTCTACCTCAATATTGAAGTAAAATAATAACGTACGGAATGTTTTGCTTCGAATGCTTTCTAGGACTACTTATAAGTAGGGCAAATTGTTGAGAGATGAGAATCCCGTATAGCGAGCGAGATAGAACAAAAGATAAAGTATTTGAACACAACTTACTTCACTTACAGCCTGTTTCACGTCAGATAAAATAATAACCACCCTTTTCTTAAGCCATATAAAAGAAAAAGACAACTAAGATTTATTTAATTCGGAAATGATGAAACAGACCCAATAATGAATATTCCCATCCGCAGGTACGGCATCAGTCAAACGCTGTCCCCTGACGGCGGGGTGACGTCACAATTGAACATATCACACATTCGGGTGGACGACGGAGGCCTGTTTACGTGCGTTGCTCATCATGGGGAGACTCAGTTAGCTCACCATGATCGGATAAATGTATACGGTCAGTTTTACATTCGTTATACTACAGTACCCCCGTAGACTTACGAAGCTGGAGGCACCAAGTTCAAATTCTGGTGAGGGAATGTTTTTGTGAAGCCTTGATTAAGCTTAATGTATGGGTGGTCGTTATGTGTTTGCTATTAACATACCTGTACCCGGGAAATTAGACCCTGTCCGCTGACTATTAGGTATGAGTATCAGCTGCGAAAGAAGACGACTTGGGTTTCAATTCCACCACGGACGTAAGTAAACTTGGTAGATATATTATATCATCATTGAAATAGTTTAGGGTAGGGATAAGGTTGGGTTAGGTAATTGAAAAATCGTTCACAGTAATTTCCGAGTACAAAGCTGTATATAATTATTTTACGTAAAAGTGGATTAATGCTTGGAATTGTTACAGGCCCTCCATACATCCGGACGTTGCCCCCATTCAAGGTTCAAAGCGGCCAAAGTGTCACTCTCAGGTGTCCCTACTACGGCTATCCCGTGAGGTACCTTTCATTTCATCATGTATTCTTTTTGTGAAAAATGTTCGGAGTGGTTAAATGAGAAACGGTCTGGTCTGTAGGAGTACGTTTGAAGTGGAAATATATTTTATTCGGTTGCGTCCTTACGTTTTTTTATCAAGGGTTCATTGCCGATTTCAAATTTTACCTTAATTATCTGATTCGTCAGTATTTTTCTTTTATTTTATATCTATGAATTATTAAAATAATATTTTGTTATAAATTACGAGTATGTGCACCCAGCTGAAATTTAACAATTTGATTGCAGACCTAATACAATAAACATTTACGAGATATTGAAATTGCACCTTTATCTGTATTTGCTGTCATTAATTTAAGTATTGTTTTCTATTCTAGAGAAATCACATGGGAATACAAAGGTAAAGAAATCAAACCCGACATATCACAATCCAGTCGCTACCGACGTTCCGTGCCCAGCATAGAAATATTTGGTCGAAAACCTAAATTAAGAAGCAAAAGAGATGCCACAGTTATTAGCGATGGTGTATTAAATATAGCTAAAGTAAGCAAAGGCGATAACGGTGGTAGCTATGCTTGCGTGGTTAGAAGCCCTTCAGGCGAGATGGCAAAGAGATCGTTTGAATTACAAGTAGTGGAAGCACCGCAACTTGAGGAGATTCTGCTGGCGTCTGACCTGCAAGAAGGACAAATAGTTCAGATACATTGTAACTTGAAGAGCGGAGATTCACCTGTTTATTATTCGTGGTTGAAAGATGGGAAGAAAATACCTAATCATTTGAAGGTAAGGTATTAAAGTAAAATATTTTCTAATTTCTAAGGATTTGAAGTAGGGGAAATGTAGGGGAAATTCTTATAATTGTATTAAAAATAAACTATTCGAATATTGAATTTATAGAACAGACTTAAGTTAAACTAGTTAATATAAAAAAAAAAATTTGCTGAAAAACCTTACTATTAAAAAATAATAAACAA
The DNA here is from genome assembly GCA_025490895.1 of Thaumatotibia leucotreta. NCBI lineage: Eukaryota > Metazoa > Arthropoda > Insecta > Lepidoptera > Tortricidae > Thaumatotibia > Thaumatotibia leucotreta. The sequence goes on along the minus strand of JALPQI010030533.1, from coordinate 155,460 downwards.
ATAAATTTAAAACAAATTTTCCTCTAAAACCGTCTTCTGAATTGATAAACACTGTTATCTGAAACTACTGTTTTCTTTTGTGTAACACGAATGCTGCACTTTTTGCGACAACGTCAGAGGTTTGCCAAGATTTAGTAGCATCCCGAGACATTTTATTTAAATAAAAGGAAAGTTTGTACTTGTTTTACACTTTCGGTGCCAAAAGATAAAACTAATAGACGGACAGAAGACTTATACAATGATTTATCCAAATTACAACTACCTACCTATTACTACAACTACCTAGGTACCTATTTATACTTTTTTTGTAAAAAAAAATTACGTTTTTATTTTTCCAGCGATTTCTCAAAAAAATACTTATATTTTGAAGAAAACTAATATTTTAACAGTTTATTGGGAGTTTACAGATTCGAAACCTTGTTCATCAGTATTCCCTTCTACCGGTCCTTAAAAAATCCTATTGCTGCCGACACTTCGAACTCATAATTTGTAGTCTCGCCGCTCTTCTAACTGGGCTAGGTTTATCTGTCTTATAACTCATAACAAATTATTTGTAAACATTGCAATTAAGACTATTCTCATTGTATGTATATAGGACTATTCAGGCGTTTGAACTGAACCTTGTCTCCGACGTATATAGTTAGGTATAATTATGTTTCAACGGCAGATGTATCACAATCTAAGTGCTCTCTAAGCCCCACTTGCACGATATCGTTTTAACGATGTAACACAAATTAACTGGTTGAGTCCTATACATATTCTTAATTGACACTTTTAACCGTGTTAGTGACCTAATCAGAGATTGTGTACCGACCACACTAGGTAGGCTGCTTATATCATTGCTTATTTATCTACCTGCATGTTTTTTAATGAATATGTTTAACGGATAACGCCAGGTTGGTGCAACTGACCACAATTAATGTGTAAAGCAGCACTATATACTTTAGGCCTACCTAGGATGAGATGGATTTATTCGCTATTACATAGATGGCTCTCCCGGTGGGAATAGTGATTCGAAAGTCGGGAGTTCGACTCTCGTCAATGGCAGTTGGTTTTTGTTAATTTATTATAATAATAAAATTAATAAAATAACAAAACTTAATCGAATAAGTAATTTAAGTACATGATGTGTTGAGTTGAAATCGCCAAGTATTTACTTAGCAGTAGTTTCAAAATGAATTTCCATTTCAATTATGAGTTCGATATTTTGCCAAATATCGGAGATTTTAAATTGTTTGGGGATGAGGGAAATACATTAAATATTTACTTTGCATCCAATTACCTCTTTTTTGCCCGGTTTCTGTAAATATTGTACAGAGTTTAATTAATCGACAGAAACATGTATTTGGTTAAAATATCTATTAGGGTAATATCACCAATAGATGAACAGTTAAGCAACTTTCGCAACTTTAAATATTTTTTTCTATATGATGTAACTCATATTCATCATTTTTTATTTTTTTATACGATTCCGCATTTAATTGAGTTTAGAATAAGTTATTTTCATGCCTCATATTAAACTTCAGTAATTTTATAAAAATGATTATATTAAAAAAGGAGTCAAATTCCCCAGTAGTTGAACAAAGTGCCCTATCTCTGAACAATTTGACCCCAATAGATGAACCAGCATAATCGCAATATGGCGAGACCAATATTTGAACGGCAAGACCCCAATAGATGAATAGAGCAAAGTAAAAACGTTAGTTTTTTCGATAAATTAATTGTATTTGACCTTATTTAATGAAACATAAACACAGTGTGTATTATGTAATAATCTGATCTCTAACAACAAAAGTTTCACTTTTCCCAAATTCAGCCGTTAAATAAAATCAGTTGGTTCATGTTTTGGACACCGCACTAACGAAATGAACGAATTAAATTGATTCGAATTCATTTATTGGAATCCAACCCAAAAGATGAACCAGCAAATTTTCCTAGTTCACGTTTTGGACAGCGATTCTTGAGTTGAACAATCCCGTTTTCATACAAAAATAAATTACTTTAAAACGTGTTACATGAAAAAAGGCTCGTTCATCTTTTGGTCAAAAAATCATCTACAAAACTGATTGTAATTTTATGTATAAATATTACATCTAGCTATTTTATTAAAATTTACACAAGCATTTTAAAATACGAGCCTTTGCCCAAAAGTTGACCGTCGTTCATCTTTTGGCCCGAACACACAATATTGGAACCATAACTTGACCAGCAAATATATCATAAAATAAATAAAAAAAACTATTCTTCATAATATACACAATAGATATATTACTCTAAAATCTATACATAAGTGAATTAAGGAAATAAAAGCCATATTCGATTTTTTGCGTAATTAAAAGCTTAAATTTTTGAGGGCTTTTCTTAATAAGGATCCCATATAAAACGCGATTTTGGTGTGAAGCGCAAACTCGACGGCCGCTCACTGCCGCGTGCGTGGCTTAACTGTCTGGTAATTCGCATGTGAGACACGATATAGTGTTGCCGCATATGAAAAAAATACTCCCGAGTGTGGAAAATTATTCCTGATTTAATTATTTAGATTTTTAGACCTATCAGTCAACTTCTGGGTGGCAGTCATCTATTGGTGCTTTTACCCTACTGTGAAATAAATGAAAATGCTATAACAGTCGCCTACCTGATACAGACGTCAACAAATGGTACAATTGATCATTTAGGTATGACTTATTACCAAGCTCACACAGTGCACGAATGTTCAGTTGACTGTGTTGGCGATGGTACCAATGATGTATAATTTCCAGATAGTGGAGAGAAGTTTGGAAGTGTTCAGTGTGCTGATAATAAAGAATGTATCATTGGACCACTGCGGCACATATACATGCGTGGCCGCCAACCATGTGGCCAAAGTCAACCGTACTGTCAATCTGTATATAAAAGGCAAGTATATTGTTTCCAGACCTAGTGCAGTTTTAAAAATCGGGCACCTCAAATAATTATGTTGATTACTCTCATGGATACGGTTTTCAGTGAAAAGTGCCATCTAGTGACTTAAATCAGAAACTTCATGCTGTATATATTATTGACACATCAAGTAATTTAAGCTAGCTGCTGCCCCTTCTTAATTTCGTCGCATTGCAGGTTAGGTCTGCCATCTTTTATCTTAAATTTTCAACTTATGCTGGTTATTGTCATTTATTTTTACGGTGATGATGAAGGTTTATGAATGCCTGTTTTTATTTTGCCATTTGTTAATAAAATAATATACCTACGTATAAAATGAAACGAAACAATTTTTCAAATGTAATAAAATATCAAAAACTAAGACTGAATAGGGACTTGAAACCTATTGAATAATGATGAAAATTATAAGATATCTACTAAAACCTCAAAAAGCAATACAGTAGCAACATCAATTTATTTAAATCAACCTTATTATCTTAATAAGATTCAGGCCGTTTAAAGTATCTTGGATTCCGCCCCAACTTTTGTTCATTAAGTATAATTTGATTTGAGAGTCCATAATTGGATGAAACTTGGCTTAGTAATGACTTACTTAGTGTGCAATGCCGTGTAGGATGGCTTGGTTCAAATGTCAAGGATGTCCTTGTCTTTCAATTTATTACGTGTACTTAAGTACGAACGAAAAAAAATGTAAATGTGATAAGCTACATAGTCTTGCTTGATCCTCGACACCTATTACATTCTAATAACAATATATCTTATTTGATACATTTTTCCTAATGTCTACTGTAAAGTATCGGTTACTTTTGAAACATTACAAATAAAAAGAGTTAAATTAATTTAGTAGACGACCTTACTAAAAATCAATGAAAACAATTTGTAGCTTCGCAGAATTCGGAAACCTGTTACCAGAAAGCTGTTGTTATTTTATCAAGACATACCTGTTAAGAAATGAATTTCTCATTCCACTAATAAAGACTGCTTGTAACAGTGGCACCCAAGTGGAGCGAGGAGCCTCAAAACACGTCGTTACTGTTGGGACGAAGTGGGCACATCTCCTGCAGCGCCAACGGGTATCCTCAACCCCAAACTCACTGGCTGAAGAAAGATGGTAATGAAAGGATGGTTTTATTTTTATATATTATTTGTTCACTTTTCTATTCTGCATTTCACGTTTTCTAAGAAAGGAACACGGATAATAAAGAAATTATGGAGTCAAAATCACAAGATTTTATTACATTGTGTTTTGTGGCCAGTGCGTAAACGTAAAAAATGATCATGTTTCACTTTGAAAGCTTGAAGCATATATTATATTAAAAGTGAATAGGTATGTACATGTAGGAATTATTAATGAATAAAAGTGCATGCAAATGCAAAAAATAAATGCGTAATGTTTTACGAGTATGTACCTAAAATTTCAAATCGGCTTAATTATAATGTAACTATATTATTTATATACTATATTATGTATATTGATAATAGATATTTGTCATAGAAAATGCCTTTAACGGATATTGTATTTGTTTGCCTGTACGTATTGCATAAATACAGATTGGGGCTGTAATATCTACGTAAAATAATACTGTTTATTTTCAGAATTATGTGTAGTATTTCGTATTGGAACTGATATAAGAATCTATTAGATATGGATACTTATAGTACGAAAATTTGCTAACCATGTACGAAACAAAAATACTCCATTTGTTTTTTTGGAAACTTACGGAACACCAAATATTTTAGCAATTGAAAGCTTTAATCATTTCTTAAAAATCAACTACTGCAGGTTTTTTATAACCTATAGGCGTAAACAACCGGAACCCCATATTTGCTTACAGCTTCAAAACAGAATTTCAGAAAACAAGTATAAATCGCTTTGGTGTTGGCAATCTGTAAAAGTAAACAAAATACTTTGTGAATCCATCAGCTAGCAAATAAAATTCATTGAGCTGGAAGGAATCGACGCAATTTTAGTTCGTTATTATGACGAGTCTGACGTGTGATCAACGAATATGAGGTAATTTATTTATGAAGCGGAAAATGTGGTTACTTTTAGAGCTACGGATGCGTGAAACTGTCGCAAATTTTGTCATAATAACGAAATTTGAATTTGAAATACAAAGGTTTAAATTAGAAAATTAGTATTTTTAAATGGCTTGAAATAGTGCAATTTGTTCCAGTACACACAAATGTAATAAATATTATACCTATCCGTGGTTAAAAAATATTGAATAGGTTCCCCTTCAAAAGACGAAATGCTACAAAAATACTTAAGATATATTATAACACTGTAGGTAGGTATATCAGTTACCACTATCCAAATTATAGACATTTACCGAAAGCGCTTGTCATTCATATCTAGAAGAAAGAATCGTTATTAAATAATCCAAGTTATAAAGTAATATTTAAAGTATTATATTCCTTTTTAGTAGTATCAGAGACATGGCGTCCAGTTCTGGAGGTGGCCGGAGGGGGGGTCCTAAGTCTGTCCAATGGCTCCTTAATATTCGACACAGTGGCATTATCGGACGCCGGGCTTTACACCTGTCACGTCGAAAACGGAGTGGGGGCAGCTCTCAGTAAAACTATATGGATATCTGTTAATAGTAAGTAGTATAGCCGGCCCGGGTAGTATATCCCTATGACAGCTGTCAGTTCAATACATTTCTTGTCAAGACGCGACATTGTTGACAGATGATGTATGGAACTGACAGCTGTCATAGGGATCAAGGTTCCACGGGTAGTATAGGCCATAGGTACTTATATCGTATAGCTAAGTGATGGAAAATCAAAGATATCTTGACGAATGTAGCGATTATCACGTAAATTTTATTCAGCACAGACATATATACCTGTGGACATAGACAGACGTCGCAACGGCCGGCAGACATACGGAATTGTTTTTGCTTGTGTTGAAGTGAAGGCCTTAGCAATTAGCATAGCTTTAGTATAAAAATACAACAGTGATTTCTAGCCGACATCATGATTTATTTTTTACGATTTAGTGTAGTTTATATTGATTAATTATATGTGTTTTTACAGAACCCGTGACATTCGACACAGTATTAAGGAATATGACGGCAAAACTAGGCCAACAAGTCACTGTAGAATGCCAAGCAAAAGGTGACGACCCTATAAGGATCATGTGGACTAGGAATGACAAGCCAATTAATCCGTTGACTCAAAGGTGGGTAATTTTTTACACGACTGCCCAAAAATGTTATTTTATTTCAGGTATGTATTATTTTCAGGGTTCATGTATTTACATAATATACATATGTGAGTTTCTTCGTGCCCCTAGAAATAAGTAATGCTTCAAACGATTTCGATGTATCAGGAATCCTTTGAATTCGTATGCTACTGCAATATGACGTTGAAATCAACATAGCGGCAGCGGCGTCTATACTTAGTTGTTACATTTTAAATGGAAAAAAATAAACATGTTAGAAACGAATTGAGTAGGCTATCAAAATTAAGAGCTTTCAACAACAATTACGAATATATATTATATTTGTTTGTTAACAACAGTCGTATTTTTTATTTTACTTGTTGTAAAAGCTTAAACGAAGGGGATATACATATTAAAGTTCTTTGTACTTGGAACTCGTAATTACAGACCGAAATTAATGGTAAGCCAAAGCGGAAGCTAAAAGAATATATTTACATTTATTAATCTGCATATGCGAACAAAATAATTCCTGATAATTGCCATGATCGTAGTATCCAATTTGTTTATTTTATTATTTACCTACAACATCACAGTTCCCTATATTCATTAGGTAAATGTACTTTATAATAAAAGTATAGATTATTACGTAGAACCTTATAGGTGATTTTTAGAACTAAAGCTAACAATTTACAATTATATGCCAAATAATTATTAGTTCTATTGTTTTCTCCTCATGACTTGAAACACGAAGTGATAATTAAAATTTTTATTTAACTAAATAAAAAGGGCTGATATTTGAAATTAAAGTTTTAATTATGATTCTTAAGTACTCAGTCTTGAAAAAAATGAATACGTTATTATTATTTTTAGGGTAAAAATATCAGAAGCAAAGACAGATGAAGGCGTTACAAGCGTGTTAGAACTCTTGCAAACTGAGACAAGCGATGCGGCATTGTACCAATGCAGGGCTGGCAACCCCTTCGGAGCTGACGTGTACAGCGTGTATCTCAACATTTTGGGTAAATATACCTCTGACAAACAGGATTGCAGATATTAGGTATCGACTGTGTAAACGGAGTGCATTCTCGCACTAATCAGGCAGGTGTGAACGAGATAAACCTAGTGAACCTACTCAGAGTGTATCTATGTAGGTAGTCGTTGCTAAGACCTCCTGTTTATTGGAGCATTATTAGACTAATATTAGTGTGTTGTCATAGAAACTAGTACGTAGCATCTTCGGATATTAATATTATTAGTCAAATATTGTTTGGGGAATTGACGTCTGTGTCTGCGTTTATGGTAAATTTTTGAAGATAATTCGCCCAGCATGAATTTTATTGTCACATGAGTATCGTCGGCCCAATATCAACAATTTGTTTTATATTTGAAATAAACTATGATGTGATTGTTGAAAGGGCATATCATAAATTTAGGGTTGGCTAAATAGAATAATTTGTATTTACTTTAATGCACTTAATAAAGACTTCTAGTTTGAGTACCATACCGGACCAGGTATTTAATTTCGCAATATAGAGTATAACGAAAACAGGAGATCCATTTAAAGACATCACTTCAGTACCTATCATAATGCTGACGAAAAATATTGAACACAGTTTTGTTTCAATATTCGTAAATATTTCTTATTTTTTAGAACCGCCATCTCCTCCCACGGATTTATCAGTGGATTCGATAAAAAGTCGTTCAGTGAAACTGTCATGGCGTGACATGGCGCGATCATTAGCTCAGTACTATACTGTGCAGATCACAAGTAGTCAGAGACTATCGTGGAGCACTGCCAGAACTGTCAACGTCTCCAGGTAATTATACAGAGTGACCCTGACCAACTAATAAGTGTACTCCCGCTGAGGCCAGGTTTTGTGAAGCAGAATAAACCTTAGGATTTCTTTTATTACCTGATTCAAGTTTCAAAGTAGTGTTTCAAAGTAGTTATAGAAGCCCCTAGTGGATAGATACCATTTTTTAATTCGTGTCTTCTGATACTTCTAAAAACCTCCTAGGCGACTTAATCTGAGTCCCATAACCTCACGGGCAAACGGAATACACTTATTGTCTGACCACCTTGTGTATTCTTTTTTTTATTTACATGACATTTCGCAGCTTTAATAATAAACCGTCATAACTCAAAATTTTCAAAAATTTAGTTAATGTACTAAAACGCAATATTTTCCATAGCTTTACCCGGTCTCTTTCTCAGACCCGTCAAAATAGCGTTAATGAGAGAGATGGCATGAGTTACTACGTTCAAATCACGCGATTCAAGTTGTGCTAAAGAGGCTAACTTCAATTATGATCCGATACATGAATAGGAAGGATGCTCATGATGAGACATTTCGATATATCGCCTTACTGTATTAAAAATTAGTTAAAGTTATTTTAGAGTTTGTATTAAAAAAAAGGTAAATTCGAAGTTAACGCGTTTTATGACAAAATATTTATTGGAACTAAATGGTTCATTTCAGATTATATCGTTTTAACAGTAACAACCGTCGATTTTTTTGATTTCTGCCATTATATTAATCATATTTAAAAAAATATTTTATCATAAAACGGCATATTTCGGCAGGGGTTTTTTCTAAGCTCAATTTATTATATTTATCACACTGATTTTGTTTTAGTTTGAACGTAATATCCAAGTAGACACTATGAACAACGCCATTAATATAATACTTTAACACATTAACACAATGTAGTAACAAATACAATAGATTGACCAATTTCTCAAACTTTAAACTCGATTTCCCAAAATTCACGTTTTTTGAGTTATGACGGTTTATTTTTACAAATTTTGTATGACGCATAATAAAATTCCCATAAACCAGAAACTACAATAAAAAATACCGTTACTTGGCCGGCCCTAGGAGATAAAATTGACCACCTGGAATTAACGTTTCAAATAATTTGACAAAATATGAAAATCACGTTCCACGATTTTCCTAGACTATTTATAATTAACCAAATGCTCTTGTATAACTCATTTTTTTTTGCGGTTAAATTTACTTACTAGGGCTAGTGTATCCCGAATTTATGGTAAATATTATTTAAATATTAAAACTTACTGAAAATAAGTTAGTATAATATAATAAATGTATGTGATCCTACTGGATTCTGAACAAAATTGCTTCAACATTAATAAAGTTTGGTTTCGAAACCTGCTGCTTCTTTTAGGATATTTTTTCCAATGCGTTTTATGAATATTCCATTATCCAATAGCTTTTACTACAAGCTATTATTATTTAACGATTCTCCAATTTAAGCCTTAAGCGTGGTAGCTCGAAGGTCACTTTTTATGAAATTAATCTACATAAGTATGCCTTCGTACACAGAACAGAAGAAATTCGCCATACTGTGGAGATAGAAGATCTTCAACCATCTACAGGTTACACAGCCAGAGTAGCTGGCGGTAACCAAGCCGATTTGAGCCCCTTTTCATCGCCAGTGCGTCTTACTACCACCGAAGAAGGTAAAAAGACGTTACCTTAGTCTGACATACCTACCTTAATATTGTATGAATGTGTTACACTTACAGACAAAAATTCAGAATTTACGAATTTTAGAAGACAACACGTTTCTAAGTCATGTCAAGTTGAGAGTTGACGTTTTTTTATTCAAGTAGTCCTAATAAGAAGCGCTCTCATATGTGTGTCCATGAGCATCACCAGTGAGATCAAAAGCGCAAATGGGTTGCGGCAATGTACCTACTCGTATTACTGATTATGCTTAAGGCCTTTCAAATAGAGCGGTGCTTCAAGCACAGTTGCGATGAGTATTGTGGCGGGGGACGGTAATGTTGGTAGCCCACGTGGTAATTTACACATTTGATTGCAGCCCCAACCTCCCCTCCCTTGGCGGTCCAACTGGAACAAACTGAGTCTCCAGGGGAAATAAGGGTGCGGTGGCTCCCACCACCAGCGGACGCGCACAACGGACTTATACTGGGGTACAGACTGAAGGCAGTACCACAATTAAATGGAATGAAGGGTACGTTTTTAACTTCCTTCTAAATTTGAGCATGCAGCCTTGTGCTGCAATTAAAGTAATAAAATAAGTATCCTTGCGCATTGTATTTTCGTGGAAACCTCCAATAATGCTGCCGTACCTAATTAACTTCAAACCTATCCAGCACAAGGCAAACCAAGTAATAATTATATTCTGACGTATCTGTAAAAATAAAATAGTTAAGGATTTTACAATTTACATCTGTACAACTACTTATTATTTTATTGTAATAAATAAGATAATTATTTAACAGAAAACCAAGAACCAAGTGACAAGATAATCAAAACAGCTTCGTTATACTCCAAGCAAGAAAATACAATATCAGGACTGTTGAAAGGAGTCAGGTAAAAACTTTGGCTCATGTGCTACCAGTGTCTGCTACTTATCATAATGCATATAAGGTTCCCACGACAAAGGGGAAAGATTTTGACCTCGTAGTCCCGATTATAAAAGAAGCAATAAATGTTGTATATCCCATACGCAAAAAAAAGGTTTACGTTTTTTTCTGTCTTTGGATAAATTTCCACATAACAAATAAATATGATTAGTGAAAATATTATTAGAAACCTTTTTTTTATTATTCATAATTTTGAGAAGTTTTAGAAGGTGCCTACAAAGTTTGTGAATTATTAGGTAAACTAAACTACCTAGTAACGAAAACGCGCTCACAAACGCGTTTTTAAGTGAATTAGAATGAAATAGAACGTACCTAATTAGAAATAATAAATTTAATTATTTTTCTTCATTTTAACGACAAACAGGTATAGATTCATGGTTATGGTCACCTGAGTCATGTTGCTTTTATGCAAAATTATGCTCCTTAAAGTATGCAAATCTGCGTGTAGTCTATGTTTGTACTCGTTCGTACATGGACCATTAAGGAAAGGGATTATTAAAAACAGAAAAATGCATGTTTGCATGATTACCCATCTAAATATTTTATGTTCAGGATTATGCTCCTAAAATCTTTCCTCATCCTCCCGGGGTCCCGGGCACCTTGTAAAGATGAATATCATGTGTTGGCGTTTGTATTTGAAAGTTAAGCAACTTTCTGAAAATAAAGACTTGTGTTTAAAAGAATCTAGTTAGGTAAGTAACTACTTACACTAATAGTTTCACATTTCGCTAATATTGTATCTTTTAGATATGCTGTATCAGTGGCAGCTTTCAATAGTGCTGGTACTGGACCATTTTCGATACCATTGTTTCAAGACACAAGAGAAGGCGGTAAGTTTAATTAAAATATTTGTATGAAATGGTTACGTAGAAGTGACTTATTTAGAAACGACTCTACATAGACCCGTATCGGAGCAAGATGGGATACCCAATACCTCATTTCCTTAAATTACTAAAAGGTAAGTAAGAACTAAAAAGCGAACGTAGCCACTACATTTTAGAAAAAAAACTGACAGTTGTGACGCCGCTGATCAGTCAGCGTCACAAACACGACGTATAGAGCGATCTCTCGTACATTACATTATTAGTAGTAGTGTTTCGTAGTATATATTATTCTAAATGGTGAACAGCCAGATTTCATATTTTACTGCCCAATAACCTAATGGCCATTTCAAGTAAGGTCTCTCTAGAGTACTTACTTTACTTCGTCAGTTCATTTGCCTCCAATGCCATAAAGGAACAATACCACAAACCTTAACTTGACATTAAAACGTTACAAAGGTCACCGATAGCAAAATTATGGTTATGTTATATGCGAGATTCGGGTTAATCGGATATTCGAACGCATTCATGAAACTTGGTAACAATCGTAATACATATAAATGTAACAATTGGAATACGTAACAATTGTTATGGGCGAATTAACAAAGAGCCCACTTTGCGAACTCCCCTCGTAAAGCTTTATTGTCGTCATTAAAATTACCGCCCAAAAGTTTCTTATTGCTTTTATAATTGGCTCTCACCTTGCCAATTTTTTGGAGCTAGATTCAAAATATGCAAATTTATTGGATCCGACAGTCATTTTCGTTACTGTTTTTCTGCAGCTCCATGTTCATGATGGTCACGTTTTTTCCGTTATCACTACGCGTCACTTTCCTACTTGCATACTTGTCAGTACGTGACGGCAATGATGATGATGACCATTGATTAAGCACTGGACCATGATAAGCTTACAGGGCTAGGAAGCAACATGTTGACTCGCTCTTTATTTTATCAACACAAAAAGATTCATATAAAGGTTGTGGCCAGGTAGCCACGCCAATCAGACAACAGCGGTGTAGAAATAATCACATTATCACTTACTCGTATTGTCGAGATTCTGTCGTCATATTATAGGTTGTTGTGTTTTTATAAGGAGTTTTTAAAGAAGTTTCCCATCTTGCCGCAAGTCTCCAGATAAATAAAGTCATGTTTAAGTTTAAATACCAAAACCAACAGCGGAGAATAATTAACATGGAAAAAAGCTGGAATTATGATTTAAAATTCCTTTTATTTTTGTTGCGAACACGTTAAGTTTGTTGGAAATTTCTGAGAAGTTTTCAAGTACGATAAATCTAGGCTATTGTTGTGAACAAAAAGTAAACATGCCTCCGAGGCTGTTGTTTTAGACATTTAAATCATTTAAGTTAACGGCCTAGTTAAGAACTTTGTACTCGTGTAATGAAATGACTTTTGTTTTATTATTTCTTACAAACTTTCCAATCTCTATGTTAATTTCTTCATTCTCCTCAAAAACGTAATTATAAGAGATTTTATGGAATAAGTCAGTTTAAATGCAAATTTTACTACTAAATGGGTTTATTTAAAAAAATCCTAATAATAATAAGCATGTAAGTGAAGAGAAGACCTGTCGTTATGAGGACATTTATTTGTATAAATGCTATTATTAAAATACTCGTACTGTTCACAATTTATAATGGACAATTCCGAAACGAACAGTATGCCAAATTGATTTTAATGTCAGGTACATAACTGGTTTGAGTAATATAATTTTCCATTTCTACCTAATAGTCTATGAACTCTATTAGGAATATATTTCCATAATATTGTTGTTCTATGTGCAATTGTGCACTTACGTAGGTAAGACAGTAAATTCGAAATTATATTCTTGGAGCTAACGAAATGTAGTACACTGTACGTTTACCACACGTTTTGTGTGTGCGTTTTGTACATAATGTGTGTACCTACCTGAGTATTTCTGAAACACGCTTTTGTAAGAGATAAACATAAACAAGCTTAGCTTAATATTTTATTATAATCCCATAAATGGTTAATTTTGAAGTACCTATTCAATTTTTTTCTTGGTCCTCAATATGATGAATCAGAATTAGTTCAAAATATGATGTGTTTACCTATATATTTTTATCCGTTTTTTAACAGCACCCGAAGAAGGTCCCTCGTCGGTAGAATGTGGCGGCGTGACGTCATCAGCTTTGCGCGTGAGCTGGCAGCCTATTCCACCTCATAAACAAGCTGGGGCATTGATCGGATACACTGTCTTATATGCTGCACAAGGTAAGTATCTGAATACAAATCAATAGTAGTAGGTATGCCTGTGCTATCGACACTGATCGCTGGGAGGAGCTTGCAGTGAAACGGTCATCTTGGCGTTCGACGGTCTTTAACAGCGTCAATAATTTCGAAGAAAACCGCCTGATCACCTTAGACGTTAAAAGACAGCTACGTAAGGAAAGACCTAAACCCTACTACGCGTACACATATAATGCTATAATGCTGGTCAGCTCTATTGCTCTGATTGCAGAAGAGTATTTAAAACAAAGTTCGGCCTAGCCAGCCATATCAGGGCTCACAGTACACAACGTCCATAGAGTTTATTTGGGGTCGCCGTCATCGAAAACGACATATATATATACTAGGTATTCATAATATATCTGGAATATTTTAGTCTGCATATTGTCGCACTGCCAGGCACAGGTCTCCTCTCATAATTAAGGGGGTTTAGTCCCTACACTGGTCCAAAGGGGGTTGGAAACTTCACAAATACCCATTTCTTCGCGGACTTTCCCGACCTTTGAATTTCTTCGCGGACGTAAGCAGGTTTACTCACGATGTTTTTATTCGCCGAGGGCTAAGGGTATTTCCGTACATAAGTTCCGAATAATCTCATTGGTACCTACGGGCCAGGATTTGAACCTGCGATCTCCGGATTGAAAGTCAAAAGTCTAAGCCACTGGGCAACTACCGGTCTCAACACGTTATAAATATCAAAAATGTGATTTTAAACATAGTGATTGAAAAGAATAGTTTTTTATGGATCAAGATGACATGTAAATATAAATATCATACGTATGATAGCATATGGTGCCTATCATGTAATGCGAATTTTACCTTTCGTATTAAAGGGCTATTTGTATGTAATTATTTAATAATTTACACAACAGTAAGTTAGTCTATAATAATATACAAAACAGGGTAATACCTAGGCTGACGACTTAATAGCAAGCTAAACTACTCTAACCAGATTTCGAAATATTATTATGCTTTTTAATGTAAACCAATAAATCCGTCTACAAATATTACACATCTAAATTGTGTCCATGTTATATTCTAATATTTCCAATACTGCTTATTTTGATCCGTTTTACGAACCAATGAGCACGTATCTAAACAATATTACCCGAAAAATATAGAATCGATTCTGCTATTGACGAGAAAAACCTTACCTTCTGACCAAAAGCACGTAATACTGACGAGAAAACTCTTTCCGAAAGAATTAAGTATTAGTTGAATATTTTGCAGCAGCATTTGTTATAATTAGGCTAATAATGGGCCCGTGTTTCTCGTTTGTCGTCGTTATCATCAGGTTCTGTTAAAATACAAGTAAGAAAATGATGCGCAAATAGCACGATAAATGGTAAAAGCGGAACCATCATAATCATCGGACATAAAAATAAAAGAGACGCATTTACTTGAACCTTAAGACGATGGCTATCAGGGAAAAAAATTATATTCATACCTTCAGAAAACGTTACATAGCCAATTAACGTGAGTAAGAAAAGATGAATTAATGCCAGTTTTGTGACGACAATTATTTAATTGTTTGTCATATTTATACGGACATGTGTGTACATTTTAATTACTTGTATTCAAATTCCAAGTACACGATTGAGGATAATAAATTTATACCGAATATATAATTTTTGAATTCATTTAAACAAAATTTTCCATTACATTAAATATGTAAATGCAGTGGTCTTGCCTTTATGCATTTTCTACTAAATATAAGGTAACATAATATGAAGGATAATAAAATTATCCTACTTGCTTCATGGAAAGCTAACTTGCAATCGTTTCAACACACACGTTTTAAGGGTTCCGTAGTAAACAAGGAACGCTTATAGTTTTCATATTTTCATGGTTCTATACGCAGCATAGCTCAGAGTACTAGAAATTTGCAACTTGGTGTGCTGTATACATATTAGTCATGCCGACAAAGTGGTAGAGAAAAATATAGAAAAAACAACGTGGAAACCTGCACTGATCTTGACCCGACACGGTCTTGGCCGTTTTTTTTATACGATCCATTTGGTAGTTTCGAGACATATTTAGTGTATCTCATCATAAAATATTTCAACTAAAAAACTCTGAGTTGGTACGGTTTTCTTACATCGCAGGTCGCCAGTGGCACAACGCAACAACTCTCGTCACAGAGCTAAGACTCCAAGGACTTAGCAAGTTCAGCAACTACACAATCAAAGTGGCGGGTTTCTCCAACTACGGTCTCGGGCCGTTCTCTTTTCCAATTGTTTGTGCCACACTACAAGATGGTAAGTACTGATATCGCAACATTAGATCGCAGTCACACTGATTTATTGGAGTAAGCGCGATGGCCTGCTTTACGTATCGAGTAAAACCTAACGTAACCGATACTTGTCAACCTGCGACCATATATACCATGGACGTCTAACGCCAGCTCAAAAATGCCCCCAAAAACAATTGTTCAATGATGGGCAGCAGCGTCATCATAGTAGACACATTACTGCGATCGCCAATCCGCTTGCCCAGCGTGGCGATTATGGGCATTTACCTCCTAATGCGTCTATACGCATAGTTAATAGGAGAGGCTTACGTCCAGCAGTGGACTATCACATGCTGCTGATGATGATGATGATGATGAAACGCTAAAGCAAAACTCACTTGTCAACTCATGGTACGGCTACTGGACGGCGACTTAGGGATTGCTTTGACAAAGTTTGCATTGTTCGAAGTATTGACGTATTTTTCTTAGAAACTTTGGTAATGGAATATAGTAGGTACCTACTATATGTAGCCTAAATATGTCAGTCTACTGCTGGACGTAGGCCTCTCCTATTAACTATGCATATAGACGCATTAGGAGATAAATGCCCATAATCCCTATATGTATAATGCCCTGAATATATGTAGTTCCATTTTTAGAATTATTTTTATTCGTTCATAAGCAACCCTATACTGATAAAGCCCTACAATTACTAATTGTTTAAAACTAAATTGAATAGAATGGATTCAAAATATCTCTTTGAACAAAATAATATTAATGAGGTTTTCTTAAACCTCATTAATATTATTCACATCTTTGTCTAGACGTTATTATCTTGTTGAAACTTTAATTTCGTTGAACTGATGTTTTTTGCCTGCAACTTTTGATTGTTCAAATAAAAAATTGCCAACTTTCTAAAACTTACTCGTTATAAAATTTTCAGTACCTGAAGCGCCAGCGGAAATAAAACTGTTATCACAATCATCTAACGCGTTATTGGTCAGTTGGAAAAAACCAAACCAACCAAATGGGAGATTACTTCACTATACAGTTTACTGCAAGCCTTCATCAAGGTATAACATTCCATTGTACATATTTCTGTTTAAATAAACTTTTAAAGCTCGTGAAGAATTTATTCCAGATTATTTTTCTTGCAAACCTGATGGAAGACAAAATTCCATGAAAATATCTCGTTACATTTCAGATACTTACTTACATTTCTATTCGTGGAGTTGGATAGTAAATAACGTCCTTGTTCATAAACATCTCTTAACTTAGCAAGCCACTAAGAATTGTTTGTCCCTTTCGGGCTTCTATGTCTGTAACATAGAAAGGGACAAATAATACTCAGCGGCTTGTTAAGTTAGGAGGCATTAATTAATATGGGAGGTAAATAATTACCTAAATGAAAATGAAATCATTGTTCGGTGGACTCGTTGCCATAATGAAGCGCTATGATATATATATATTTTTTTTACCAATGTCCAGTCCGTTTTCAGTAATGATGGCGCTCAATCATACCGCATTGACACTCAGCCTAACACTGACGCTTATGAAAGAACCCAGACCATGGAACTCAAAGGTCTCACAGAAGCAAGGCAGTACGATGTCTGGGTTACCGCTAGCACTTCTATAGGAGAGGGACCAGAGAGTAGGCGGGTTACCAATACACCTTCGCAAAGAGGTAATTTAACAAAATACTTCTACAAAAAAGGAGGAGGTTCTTAATTCAATTGTATGTTCTTAACTCCGAACTTCCAACTGGGTGAACCGATTTTGGTGATTATTTTTTATTTCAAAGCATGTTGAGCAATCATTGACTTAAATTACGTGAGTAACCGTGGTTTGATAATATTTTAATATGTTTCGAGGAAATTTTGATAGAACAACCAGGCGGACTATCAACTTTGTTAAACCAATAGAATGTTTATTAGATCTCTGATTTTTAATGATTAAGCCCTCGTATGTCTCGAGCTGGATCAGCGTACGGGGAAAACTATTAGAAAAAAATGTTTCCGGCACACGAGAGGATATAATGGACAATTGTTTTTACCAGTTGTAGCCGGAGTGGCATCGCTAGGTGGAGAAGTATCAGTAGCAGTCAGAAACTCCCTTCTCTTGGAATGCAAAAGCGTTGGCGCCCCACCGCCTAGAACGGTGTGGTATCACAACCAAAACATTATCACACATCATCCTAGGTTCACCAGAAATAGGGACGACAGTCTGCTGATCAAAAGTAAGCACACCACATACATAATTACGTACTTAAGATCAACCATAACTTGGAAACAAGCTTGAATGTTGAGTAATTCTAAGAAGAAACAATTATTGGTAATGTTGTATTTCTTTGACAGGTATTGACCAAGCTCTTAGTGGGAACTATACATGTCTAGCCAAAAATCTCTACGGATCCGACTCCGTGGTTTATCATGTAAAAGTTTTGCCGCTACCTGACCCCCCAAGTTTAAGAGCCACGCCTTACAAAGATTCCGTGGTAGTCCAGTGGGATGAAATAAGAGTCTATAGCAACGAGTCACTGGCTTACGGTATAAGTAAGTATTTCTTTCTGATAGAGGTTTCTATTACGTATGATACTGAAATTATGCAACATGATCTTAATACTGAGAATTGAAATTTTATAGCTTACAATCTCACCTGGAAGGAAGGCGATGGACCATGGCAAGAGGCTTGGCCGGTGGCTAGAGAAACCCGCCTACCAGGGATTCAGCAACATACTCTGATTGGCCTAAAATGCGGTACTAAGTACTCAGTCAGAGTCACAGCCACAGACTCAGTTGGGACGTCTATTCCCGCTCAGGTCGATGTTATGACTTTGGGAGGAGGTATGTTGCATTTTCAATACTTATTCGTCACTTAAATCGTAAAAAAAATATACTTGGTAGGTACCATATAAGGTCATTCGATTTGCTTCTTAAATAGAAAACCATTCAATTCGAGATGGTGAACTGTGAATTGTTAGAATATACTTTTCGGTCCTGAAAACAATTAAGTTAAAAGAGTTTGCTAGCTTAAGGCACTGGTCTCACCGCGAGCTACTAAGCTATGAACTATCGGCTATAAACGCGAACAAAAGATACGCGCTTCCGTTCAAATAAAAGAGATACGGCGATACTCGCCCAGCTACCAGCTATCACCGCCGGGCGAGTATCGCCGTGTCTCTTTTTTTACACTGGAGTGCGTATCTTTTGTTCGTGTTTATATCCCATAGTTCATAGCTTATTAGCTCGCGGTGAGACCAGTGCCTTATAACTATGTTAAAATCCAAGTAGGTACAATGTTGACGAAAGTTCAGTGTTGCGTAATTTTAATTAAAAACTTGTTTATTCAGCACCAGTCCCTTCGCCATCTACCGATTGGCTATGGAGCAACGCGTCACACATCTATATCCAACTCAGCGGTTGGGATGACGGTGGTTGTGACGTTACAAAATGGGACGTGGAATATCGACCTCTGGGCTCTAACTTTTGGCACAGGGCGGAGAACAGAGCAGTTAGTTTAACTGTATTTATAATAATTATACCAACATTTTAATTACTAAGTTTTGTTCATAAAATGTCTTAGCGTAGGTACACAGTTAAAATTCATATACAAGTATTTTTATCAATTGGCATTTGGCTATGAACATTTTGGAAATAATACTAATAAGCAACGTACCTTCTCGAACCATATAAGTAATATGTTTTTATATAGGTGTTTATTAAGAATATCCAGTAAGCATTTCTTTGACAGCCTGTAGATATGAACATGGGTTGGAGTTTTTATGAAGGCTTGTATCAAGCGCCTTCCCTTCGCGCAATGCCGACCTCGTATGCAATTGGTCCTCTCGCTCCTGCGAATTGGTATCAGCTGAGAGTGACTGCAACAAATGACGCTGGAGTTGCGTCAACAGTTTACACATTTGCCACGAAGAATGTGGATGGAGGTTAGTGACACGATTAATAGAATTTAAATTGTCGGGTATTTTCGTCACAGCGCGCGACATGTTTTAGAACCCACGTATGTAATAGGCACTGGTCCCACCAAAAGCCTGTTAGCGATTGATAGATCAAAAACGACTGCTTGACTCAAAAACGAACAAAATAATAATCGCTTCCATGTAAAGAAAAGAGACACGGCGATATTTGTCACAGCTAGTATAGTTACTAAATAGCTCAACGTCACCGTATCTCTTCTTAACTTAACTCATTGAGATGTAATTGTATTTATTGATGAATAATGAAGAAAGGATGTCGATTATTCAAATTCTTAAAATATGCTCCCAACTTCGTAGTACTCGTTAACTCCTCAATACTGTCGAATCAGAAATTAACTTCCGAAATCTTTGAACTCAAACATAATTATTAGAGAAATATTCAATCAACGGAAGTCGAATTTGCCGATAATTTTGCTTTAACTTTAATTAGAAACCTGACAAGTACAGTCTTGACAACATAATAGTCTCCTACATTAGTTAAGTTTCAAAGTATTTAGAAGTCATTCCTCCTAGTTTCACCAAAGTGTTATCTAATCTTTTCGTATCTATACCTACCATAACAACAGAAACAATATACAACAGTTTCCTGTTATCCCAGTGGATAACAGGAAACTGAAAAATATGTGCGGAAAAATATGCGCGCTCGTGTAGACAGTGCCAGTGCACTGTCTACACGAGCGCGCATATTTTTCCGTTATATTCACGCAACTTTCTTCTGACTTCAATTAAGTGTCAAATTTTATTGGATTTTATCATCAATAACTACTACTAACACATACAAAGAGGCAATGAGAAATAAGTGATTAACTGGTTTATTGTCTTTTTGCAGAGGAAATTGGCCCACCGTCAGACATGTTTGATCTAAATATGATGGTCATCATATGCAGCTCTATTCTCCTCGTAGTCTGCGTGTTTGCTTTTATTTGCATCCTCTTCAGAAGAAGGCGAGATATTTTTACTGTTTCCCTCATTTGTATGTTTAAGTGCTCAAAATGTCCTTTAGAAAAATGTCATAGAAAATATCATGAATTTGGTGCCCAAATTCTGCAATTACGAAATGTATGTCATTATTACTTACGTTTATAAAAGCGCCATTAGCTAATTATTTGTTTGTCCTCATCTGTCATTTTGACATTTGCGTTTGGTAGAGGGACAAAACATAAACTGGATAATTTATGCCTCGTAAGTTTTATAAGTAAAGGGGCTAGATTCCTACAACTCTGCTGTTGGCTTCTCACGAAGGTGGACATGTACCTCGCGTCCTTATTCTTTTGGCCTTCACTGAGGTACCCACTGGAGCTCAAAATGTTTTGCTTAGCCAATTATTGAGGGAATAATTATCTTGTATACACATAGGAATATATATAAGCCATTTAAATAAACAATGAAATGAAAGTACGTTTTTGATGGAATTACTGATCCGGAGAATAATAATACGTAATTTGATTAAATTCTAACCCCCTTATTCATAAACGTCTGCTAACTTAACAAGCCGCTAATAATTGTTTGTCCCTTTTGCTCTTATGGACACATTATTAAAACCGAAAGGGACAATCAATTATTAGCGGCTTGTTAAGTTAACAAACGTTTATGAATAAGGGGGTAAGTAGTTACGTCCACACAAGGCTTAATAGCATGTTTTCTAATATGAATGGTTTTTATTTGCTTTACCATAGACAAAGCTTCTCGTCCCAATACCGCCACTCCATAGCGGAGGACGTGAAGTCCCGCAACGAGAGTATGACGTCACAGACAGAGCACAAGGACCGGTATGCGCACACGCCGCGGATCTACACTTCGCCTGTTCACAACAGGAAAGCTAGTAAGAACGGTAAGAATATTGTTTATAAACGTTGCAAAACATTAGTTAAGTACCTACGACAATTTTAGAAAGTCCCCATTATTATTAATATTATTTGGAGCCTGCCGTATCCCACTGCTGGGCAAAGGCCTCCCCCCAATCTCTCCACTGGTCCCGGTCAAGCGCTGTGTTTGGCCATTCCTTCAAGAAGGAGTCCAGTTCATCCCGCCATCGCCGGCGTGGTCTACCAGATGCTCGATTCGAGTTTTTGGGCTCCCACTTTGTGGTGATTTTGCCCCACAACTCATTAGGCATCCGGCAGACGTGTCCAGCCCAGTCCCACTTTAGCTTGGCCGCTTTCCAAGCTACATCAAGGATTTTGGTCTTGGAGCGCAGCGTGGTGTTTCGGACTCGATCTGCCAATTTAACACCTAATATGCTACGCTCCATGGCTCGTTGGCAAACCCCGAGTTTGGACTTCTGGGCTTTGGTCAAAGACCAAGTTTGTGCACCGTAGGTGAGAACTGGAAGTATACATATGTCCATGATCTTCCGCTTGAGTGATATTGGAAGACGTCCTTTCATTAAGTGTTTCATGGACCAATAGCTTTTCCAGGCTCCATTGTATTTTATATTAATTTAATGAAAAGGATCTGTATTGTGTTTGAAACTTACCTATCTATTTTTATCCAACTTAGGCAAAGGAAACTCAACGAAAAGTTATCAAGGCAGAGAAAAGTCAATGAAATTGTATTACTTATACACTTTTAAGTACTTTGAAGTGTCAGTAAAAACGAAAGGGAACTTTTAATTTTGTTATTATGACAAGATACGAAAATAAACAAATCAATTTCCTTTGGTACCGTACATAAAATGAGTACGTAAGTACATGTTTTCTCCAAAACGTCAAAATTGATTTGGTATTTATTGGGCTGTCTCTATTGTATACATTTTAAACAGACTTTGGAATTGGAAGGGCTCTGATTTAAAATGAAAAACTATTAAAACACAGGTTTTTAATTGGATCCACCTTTAAACAGAAATGTTCGAGATAAGTCCATACGCCGAGTTCGCCTTGGGTTTCCGAACATTCGACCATGTGGAAAACCAAGATCTACCAAGCCGCCTGCCTGGCCGTCCGCGATTTGATACAGGTAATATGTGACAGTTTTAAGGTCTTCGCACATTATAACAACTCAACGGTGACTCGATTCTATGCCAAATATTGACAATTAGGCTTTATGTCTGTATATGTTCTAGGTTTTATTTCAAAAAGCGTAGCAAATTTATTAGTACGACAGTGTTACATAGTTACATTCTATTTATTTGAACAATAGTTTCGTAAAACCAAAAAATGGTATTAAAGTAGTCTGGTCTAACTACTCGTCGTACCCTAAAGGTCAATCCCGACTCAAAATCTAAGTAATGAAAAACGACCACGAACGACGAACGAACTGTTATTTATTTTCATAGATCTTTGTTATTTTTCATGCTGGCAATTGAAAGTAATTGAACAGAAAACTCCCACATTGTTCCCTCCTAGCAGGGAAGAAAAGTCCTGTGATAGAATAGGTGTTGTGAAATTATCATTTGACATAAGTATATCAAAACCTAACTAGTACAAAACTATGTTTATTTAAGTGTGGCTTTATTTTACTGTATGACTTTTTTTATATTTTTTATGAAACATTCACCGAGAAAAACTACGTAATACTATACTAGCTACATATTCATAGAATTACACTACAGAGTTACTAAAACCCAACTACAAAAATGCTTAATTGATAACATGGGTAAAATCGTTAATGGTGCATCATTTATGTTTCAAAGTGACGCAAAGTCGGGTTTATTGCGGTGCTTCAGTAACAAACATTAATAATTTACCACTAAAGAGCTCTCATTTATAATAAAATTATAACCCAACCGTTTTCCCTAAAATTTTAAATGTATTGCCGCATCTCCATTTAATCATGCTTTTGCTTCATTCATTTCGCTCGTTCACTTTTGCATTCACGAGTATCATCAATATCATCATAAAAATGGTAAATTAAAAAAAAATATACACACTAGGTAATAGGTAGGAAAGGGTTGCAAATTCAAAAATATCGAAATACGAGTATTATATGTTGGTGTTTCCTGAACTCGCTAAGACGCAAAATAGATTGGTTTGACAAAAAATCGTATTCTTCTAGAAAAGCAGTTTTATTCAGCAGTAGCACAATGTTAACGTTTAATGAGCATAAATAAATAACCGATAACAAACCGAAAGTAAATTCGTTTTAAATTGGAACTGTTCAGAAGTCCAACTGTAATTGCAAAAGAAAATTTATTTTGCTTAAAAAGTTGATTTAATTAACATAAAGTCCGGTTCAGATCTGTGCCAACTCCGAGAGGAAACAGGCCGAGATAAATCTCACTGAAAGTCTCTGTGTTGCTTACGAACAACCGTATTCTGGTAGTGATTAAGATTCGTAAGATTAATGAAATTGAACATTAATTACCCTAATTTGAGATTAATTCGAAAATTCATGTAAAATTATCGTAATATTCTAATTGACCGCGCTTGCTGGGTTATTCGGTAGGTTTTGGTAATTATATTCCGAGCTCGAAAATATAAAGTTAACAGTTTAATTTCGATAATCACGAATCGTTTATAATTTTGGTTCCTACCACATAGGATTTTCTACCCAAACCTTTAAACTTTTTACCCTATTCATTGAAATAAAATATGAATAGTATCTAGATACCCGTACTGATCTCATTGAAGTCGGTGCTAAGCCAAATACGTCCACAGGCTACATTACACTCCTATTTTAAGGTTAGTAAAGTTATTGTTTTAGGGTTAGACCCTTCAAAATATTATGAAGTGTTTACGTAATATTATTTAGTTGTTGTTGTTCTACGGCTTTCTATACTTTAAAAAAAGTATAAAATTATGAGCTTTTATAAGCAACAAGGGTACGTAGCGTCGTTGCAACTTAAGGTTTGAACCAGATGCTTCCAGAATATTCCCGCTGAGCTGAGTCAGGACCGCTGCCGGCAGAGTGAGCAATGCTCGCAGCAACTGGAACGGAATTGATCGCGTCTGTAAATGCGGATGTCGAATTGTTTATTTGAATTTATTTTAAAGAAACCAATTTGTAGTTGTGTGTACCTTGATAATAAAAACCCGCCAAGAGCATGCCGGGCCATACTCAGTGTAGGGTTCCGTAGTTATTCAAAAATGGCTGGGCCGATCATGCTTGAAATAGTTTTATTTTAAAGTATTCTTTAAGTCATTCATGGTTTTTTTTCATATTTTTTGGACCTACGGATCAAAAGTTAGAGGGGGGAGGGGGCACAATTATTTTGTCTTCTGGAGCGATATCTCCGAAAATATTATTTATTTATTTATTTAAACTTTATTGCACTAAACAGGAGTACAAAAGGCGGACTTAATGCCATAAGGCATTCTCTACCAGTCAACCATTGGGACAAACAGAAAGATAAAGTTGGTGCAGGGTCGTAAAGTGACTATTGACTTTAGAAAAAAACTTTCTCTTAAGACTGTTATACTTTTTAAGAGACCAATTCAATGATACCCCACACTAAAGGATTACAGCAAATTAAAAAAATCATCCCCACTTCACCAATTGGAGAGATACCCGAAAAAAAAAAGTTTTTATTGTACCACTTTGTTGGCATGATTAATATGTGTACCTGTACCAAATCGCAGATTTCTAGTATTAACAGCCACAGCTATGCTGTGGACAGACGGACAGACGGACATGGCGAAACTAGAAAGGTCGGAACCCTTTTTTTCCATTTTGGCTACGGAACCCTAAAAATGGTATGATACAGTTCTAAATGTAATCCGATGAGTGGCTAAAGAATTAGTAGTCAATTTGAAGACGAAAATTAAAAGGAAGCTTAAAATCATCTACACTCAATAGGGCACAAATATAATGTGCAGGCACAGAATTAGATTTGGATAGAAGAAACAAGTTCATTCATTTGTATGGCGGCCGAGCGTGTCAGATTTTGTACTGAAGTTGTTACTTGCCTATGATTTTAAATATGTCTCAGGCCCTTGAGTATTCATTTTTTTTGTGTTGTTGCAATTAATATTACTTAAGGAGGCATTATTAATGTTTTTGTTCACTTCAACTTACAAAATTTGACGCCCGAAAGCTGCAAGCTGCGATTAAAGACGGACAACTCAGTGGATTTCACTGACTTCATTTGACACGCTAAGTAGATAGATACGTTTGCTTGATCTATGGTATATATGACATCTGTGTGTGCAGGGCTCAAACATGGTAAGATTGGTAAGCCATTTCGTCTTCAGTAGCCGTACCATGACTTGGCAAGTATCGGTAACGTTAGGTTTTACTGATACGTAAAGCAGGACATCCCGCTCGCTCTAATAATATGTCAGTGCGAGCGGAATAGAATGCATTATAGATCGCATAAAACGTAACGTATCCTTTACTTTCCAACACTTCGTACTGCTAACTTTACTGTTCTCATCCGGCTAATTATCTATCCCAACTGTCTAAAAATAGTACATTACTACCGAGGCCGGGAAGTGACTGGTTGTCGGCCGAATATATGTAGACGGACGAGCAAAGCGAGGCCGGATAATATTCGGACGGCAACCCGTCACTTCATGGCCGAGGTATGTATAATGCTTTTCTCAAACATGCAATGAAATGAAACAAAAAAATGTATCTTCTTTCTAAGAAATTATAAGTCGACTACATAACCAAGTCTTTGAAACACAACAAAAGTCAAATACGACACCGACACCTCATTTTTTTTAAGTTTGACCTGTTTGAAAGGTGTATATTTTTCCTTTCAAAAAGCGGTATTAGACGGTCGCGGTCTGTTGGGTCCAATTAATCGCATGCGGGCCGACGGATCGCACGTTATAATACTGCTTTTTAAATATTATTTTGAGTAGTTATTGTACATATTTTAAATTATGTAATTGAAATACCTAATTATAAATGCAAAATATTAGCCAATCATTTTTTTAACACTAATATTACTTACAGATAATTATTGGCTAAAAGCCAAGATGCCAGGTCACAACCCTATGTCAAATGAAAATTAAAAAAAAGGCACTTGCCGGCCTAGGTCGGCAACGAGGTACTTCCCGGCCGCTTTTTAGGCACGTTGTGGTGTATGCCTTGTTTGTCTACGTATAAGTTATGTATCAACCATGTAATGAGTCAGTCTATAATCCGTGTTCGAACAATAAACACATGTTATGAACCTCGTCTTTCATTCATTAAATAGGCCATCCGGACATGGCGACCCTAGGCCAGTGACCGCGCACTGCGCGTGTTTACCTTAAGAGTCAGTGATCGGACCAAATATGGGAGCCACGGGCGAGAGGACATTGGCACTAGTTGCGGCCTCATTCGAACAATTCATACATTGGCCAATTTTTAGTGTAATCGTTACGTTGATTAAGTACCAGTGCACACGTTATTCAGAGTTTTCGTCGGAAATACGAATCACCTGTTCGACATCTGTTCAAGATGGGTTCTTCGACTTCGACTGATAAAAAGGAAGAAGTAATTATAGCGCAAAACGCAGCAGGAGGTAGCAACAACGGCGACTTGGAACAGTTAAAATTTCATGTTTCTACAACCAACATAATACTAGCCATCATATTACTAATTTCTTTGTTGGTGATTATGTATGGTGTTTATAAGATGTATCATAGATGCCATAAAAAAATGATTCATCGGGAGATAAACCACCACGTTATGTACCGGAGGTCCTTTAGGAGAGATAAAGGGTCAAGCGACGACAGAGTTTGAGGATGGCTACACCCACCCGCGACCGCCCCAGCTGCAGCATCAATGGTGACAGTGCCGTAACAGTGAGTGAGTGATAGATTAAGCTTGTGTATCGAAATAATATTAGCGTCGGTTTAAAAGTAGAACTAAATAATTTCAATAGTAACCATATGTAATGGTCGAAGAGCTTTCAATTGTGTACGAGAGTTTGAAGAAGTTAAAGGACAATACATTAAAATTAGCAAAAGATAAAAGGACACTAAGTACGTTAGAGAAACATTTAACTAATGCAGGTATATTGTATAAAAAATATCTTACATGTTCAGAGGATTTAGACACGCAAATTTCAAATAATTTAATCAAGGGTAGTGATATAGTACGCGTCAAAGAAATCTGTATTTGCATAGAAAACTTGTACTTTAGAATAGAAGAGTTTTGTACAAAACAGGGTACTGAAAGCAAAAACAGGATGGAGAAATTTAACCTTAAAACCGCGGTATCTTTATTACCCGAAATTACAAGTGACGAAGACAGTGTTAAAAAATTAATTGATTCTATAGAACTATACAGTGAAATGATTGACTCCGACAGTCAATCACAGCTCATTAAATTCGTGCTAAAAACTCGGCTTACAGAAAGCGCAAAATTACGGTTAGCATCCTCATATACGTCATGTAAGGACCTCGTAGCTGATATAAAACTTCATTTACTAACAAAAAAATCTTCTACTGCGCTCCACACTCAATTAATTAAAGAAAGGCAAGGGACCAGCAGTATAGACGAATACGGCCAGAGATTGGAAAAATTATTCGTGGATCTAACAATATCGCAGGCCGACGGTGACAGCAATGCTTTCGGTGTACTAAAGCCTATTAACGAAAAATTAGCTATAAGATCTTTCACTGACGGCCTGAGATCACGTTATCTAAGTCTGATATTAACAGCTCGTAATTACACGTCCCTCAAGGACACCATAAGAGCAGCCAAAGACGAGGAGTTGTCTACGTCGCGCTCGCAGACACAGGAGGAAATCTTTGCGGGGTTCCGTGGAAGATCAGGTGAGTACTACAACCGTCCCTTCACAGGCCGAGGCAGGAGCGCATGGTACAATCAAGTAGGCAGGGGGCAACCGGGTCAAGGACAATCGTTTACGACGCGAAATGATTCGAGTGCAACATATCATACTCGTAGTACGGGCAGCCGCGGCCGTCCGCACTATCGAGGACACATGCACCGAGGAGATCGCAACGAGCGCTACGCGCGTAGCACATATCGCGGTAATTACAATCGGCCGAATGTGAACTTTATAGGAGACAACAGTCCACCTAATTCAGGCGAAGCTGCCAACAATACAGAAAGTGAGTCAGAATTTTTTCGTGAATAACATATTTTCTTGTGACAGCAATGATTATGTAGAATTATCAATTAGTGGCGTTTCTTATACGTGGCTTTTAGATTCAGGCGCGTCACTTTGCGCGGTAAATCCTGAAACTATAATTGAACTTGGCATTCCGATTACCGAAGATAAAATTCTTATAAATGGACTTGGAGGTCAAATCTACACTGAAGGATATGTTTACCTAAGTTTTCTTATAGGCGGTGAAGAATTTGAACATAAATTTCATGTTATAAGAAATTGGCCATGTTGGACGAATGGAATATTTGGTCGAGATTTCTTTAAAAAATACGCTTGCATATTAAATTATGAAACAGAGATTGCATCATTTTTGAAGCCCGGCTCAAATAGAAGATGTAGATTACAAATGTGCACAAACGGAAAAGACAAACAAAATTGTATGCGTATACCACCACGGTGCGAAAAGATAATGTACATTTCGACCGATTTGAAAAATGACTGCCTTATAGAATCAAAAGAATTATGCGACGGAGTATTTATTGCCGGAAGCATTAGTAGGCCCGTAAACGGGAAAATTCCTGTACAAATACTTAACACTCGGGAAGATAGCGTTAGCCTTAGCAACTTTAGTCCTGAAATATCTACATTGAACGATTATAACGAATGTAGTTTCGAAAAATGCGATAGCATAAATGGTGAACGGGTTCGTAAAATGTTTAAATTTTTAAATTTAACCCATTTAAATGAAGAAGAAAGACATTCCATTCAAAATATTTGCGCGAAATATTCCGATATATTTCATTTACCTGGTGACAAATTATCAACTACAAACATTTATGAACCCAGTATCACTCTACGACCTGACTCTGCTCCTGTTTACGTAAAACCTTATCGTTTGCCGCGAATTCAAAGAGATGAGATAGATAGGCAAGTTAAACACATGTTAACAGACAAAATTATCGAACCATCAAATAGCGAGTGGTCTAGCCCTGTGCTGTTAGTTCCAAAAAAATCAAACTCTAACGAAAAAAAATGGCGATTGGTCATTGATTTTAGAAAACTTAACGACAAAATCACGGATGATAAATTTCCACTTCCGAATATTACAGATATTTTGGATTCTCTTTCAGGAGCCATGTATTTCACACATCTTGACCTCAGTCAAGGATACTATCAATTAAATTTAGACCCTACGAGTAAGAAATTTACGGCGTTTACTACACATTCAGGGCATTGGCAACTAACCAGATTGCCACAAGGTTTAAAAATAAGCCCAAATTGTTTTTCCAGGGCTATGACTATCGCAATGGCAGGATTAAATAATGAAAAATGTCTAGTATATTTAGATGACCTGATTTGTTTCGGTAGAAATTTACAAACACATAATAAAAATCTTTTAGACATATTTTCTCGACTTCGGAAAGTTAATCTTAAACTAAACCCCAGTAAATGCAACTTTTTAAAAAAGGAATTATTATATTTAGGGCACATAGTGTCTTCAGACGGTATCAAACCGGACCCAGAAAAAACGAGGGCAATCGAAAATTACTCAACTCCAGAAAACGCAGATGACGTTCGCAGGTTCGTTGCATTTGCAAATTATTATAGAAAATTTATCCCATCATTTGCAGAAGTCACTATACCATTGACAAAACTATGTCGAAAAAATGTACCATTTAATTGGACAGACGAGTGCAAAACAGCTTTTGATGAAATTAAAAAGTTATTAGTTACTCCACCCGTGCTGCAATACCCAAATTTTGACGAAAATAACACTTTTATTTTGAAAACAGATGCAAGTGGTTATGCTTTAGGTGCAGTTTTGAGTAACAGCGATAATAGACCTGTAGCTTATGCCAGTCGAACTCTCAACAAAGCTGAAATTAATTACCCAATTATTGACAAAGAACTTTTATGTATAGTATGGGCAATAAAATATTTTAGGCCATATCTATATGGTAAAAGGTTCAAAATCGAAACTGATCATAAGCCCTTAGTATATTTATTTAATATGGCTAATCCAACCAGTCGTTTGATGAAATTCCGGTTAGTATTAGAAGAGTACGATTTCGACGTAGAATATGTAAAAGGTTCAGATAATGTAGCAGCCGATGCGCTTTCTCGTATAAAAATTAGTAGTAATGAATTAAAAGGAATGCATGAGAATATTTTAGCAGTATTAACTAGGGCTCAACGAAGAAAAATTAATAATGATGAAATGGACCAAATTTCTCCCATAAATACAGCACCAGCGTCACCAGCAACTGATGAGTGGACCGGTGAGCCACGAGTAGTAGACATGATCAAAGTTCCAAACAATTATACGGAACTTTTATTACCGTCAAATGATAAAGAAATAAGTACATTAAAAAACAATGTAACAAGAGAAAGCGATGAATTCGCATTTGTAGAAGCAAAATCATTAATTTACGTCAAACCAATTTCCCAATCACAATGTGCACGAGTTGACTTTGCGAGGGCGTTGAGTTTATTTTGCGAAAGTATTAATATAAATGACGTATATATAATATTAAATGAAAGAAATAAAGAAAATGTTGAAGCCATAACACGTACTATAAAAATATTACCGACTTGGACCGGTCCCCGGTTACACATTTTAAGAGGTAAAAAAAAAATCAATGACAGGGACACAATTCGTGTCATATTAAATGATTATCACATGCTGCCCACGAGTGGTCATGTAGGCATCAGGCGAATGCTGAACAATATCAAACAGCGATTCTTCTGGCCCGGCATGGAGAAAGACGTCACGGACTTTGTAAAAAGATGCAGCTCGTGTCAGAAACAGAAACACAGTACGTATACAAGAGAACCAATGATAATAACTGACACAGGTAAGTCAGCTTTTAGTAAAATATTTTTAGATTTAGTAGGTCCCTTAATTAAGGATAACAGTAATTATAGTTATATTTTAACATTACAATGCGACCTAACCAAGTATGTGGAAGCGTACCCTCTCGCAACGAAGGACACGGCAACAGTCGCTGCTGCATTTGTAAACAACTTTATTTTACGCTACGGCATACCCAACGAAGTTGTCACCGACCGAGGAACGGAATTTATTTCGTCCACCATGCAGGAGGTATGTAAACTTTTAAAAATTGCACATTTAACGTCTACTGCTTATCATCATCAAACTATAGGTGCACTAGAAAACAGTCATAAAAATCTCATATCGTTTCTACGCATTCAAACGGACAACACAACGCACAATTGGAGTACATGGTTACCATACTGGTGTTTTGCTTTCAATACCACTGTTCATACTGAAACGAAATATACCCCATTCGAACTTGTTTTTGGAAAATTATGTAATATTCCGACAAATTTAACATGTACATTAGATCCATTATACAACCATAGCGATTACCCATATGAACTAAAGTACAGAATACAAAAGTCGCAATTAGATGCTAAGGACAATCTATGTAATAGTAAAGAAATAAGAAAAGCCCGCTACGACACTTATGTACACACTGTCAACTATAAAGAGGGCGACTTAATTTTAGTAAAAAACGAAGCTTGTACCAACAAGCTGGACACCCTGTATTTAGGTCCATTTAAGGTAGTTAAGGACATTGAACCGAATGTAATCATTTTAGATAGTAAAGATAGACAAAAAACCTTGCATAAAAATAGGACTAAACTGTTTTATTCCTAAAAAAAAAAATATTACTTTAATATTTTTTTTAATATGATAAGGGGGCGTGTGGTGTATGCCTTGTTTGTCTACGTATAAGTTATGTATCAACCATGTAATGAGTCAGTCTATAATCCGTGTTCGAACAATAAACACATGTTATGAACCTCGTCTTTCATTCATTAAATAGGCCATCCGTACAACGTAACTACAACATTTTATTGCATGTTTGAGAAAAGATGAATTGTTCTATCGAATATAGTTTTTTTACTAACCTTACATGGAATGGAAGATCATTAAATTTTATAGTTAACTAGTTTCATGTATTAACCTAAATATCATCGAAATCATGCTTAGTAATATTAAAAGCCTACTTATAGGTATTTATTTTAAAGGTTTAAGTTATTGAGAGGATATTAATTTCGCTTGTAAGGAATAATTAACTGTTACAGGAAATTAAAGGACTTCGTTAATCAACACTGCGTATACGGCATATTAAATTTTACTCCTCTTGATTCAGAGTTTATAGGAGCCGGTCTTACTATTTGTTAATTTAACGGTAAATTGTTTATTATAAATACATTCAAGAAACGCGAATCGTTACGGAAGGCTGGTACTTGGTAATACTTAGTGTGTTACCAATTACCAGCCTTTAATTTTCTTACGATGATGGCGATGACGAAAAGGGTATTTTTTTACTACCTATGCTTCGACAAAAGACCACACAAGATGAATCGTCATGGAAGGCTGGTAATCGGTAATACTTACTCGTAGTGTGTTACCAATTGCCAGCCTTTCATTTCCTTGTGATGACGTTACGTCAGTGGCATGGCAATTAGTATTTGTTTACCATGCTTACCTAAAACAAAATACAATACAACATTATATACAAAAACCTTGAAATATCCTATAATACAAAAAGTTGTTTTGAATGATTATGTTCCTGATAAAATCTCAGTTTTAGGAGTATTGGTAAAAAATATATTCAATAAAGTCATTTCAAAGTGTATTTACTTTTAAAGATACGTTAGTTTAAATATTATGTTTATTTTTAATGAACGTCAATAATATTTTACCTTCATCAAAAACCTCCAACTTTGCCACCCCACAACTTTCGCATTGTCAACACATATTAGGGGCGACAGCGTCAAACTTTTATTCATTAACCCGAAATATTATAATAATCTACTTATACAGGAACTCGGAATGAAATTACCAGGCCCGAAGTCTGAAACCCAATTAAGACATCTTCATTTTGGATGTCGGCGATAAATTGGGCCAGTCTCATAATTTCAGGACGAGGTGGCCACAGTAGTCGCGGCTGAGTCAGTTGTTTTATCGCTTAGGTAAACTAGATATGGCTCCCCAGCTTTTAACTATAATTCGTCAACTTAGTAGCTACATGGTTATTTAACCCATTCATTGCTGACGCCCCATATTTTTAATTATCACGCAGCGCCGCCGCCTTCTACGCGACGACGCGAATTCGCGTCCACGGCATCACGTTAACATTTCAATGGACGCGAATTCGCGTCCGCGGCATTAGGTTATATTATCACACTTCAAGGACGCGAATTCGCGTCTGCGGCATTAGGTTATTTCACACTTGAAGGACGCTAATTCGCGTCCTCGGCATCTTGTTTACGCATACACAGGACGCGAATTCGCGTCTTCGGCATCCGAGATAAGAATTATGAAAATTACAAATGCATTGAATCCAGAAACCAGCGACGGTATAATATTATCCTCCATAAATAAAATAACATTTTGGTATCAGCTTTTAACCCATTCATTGCTGACGCCCCATATTTTTAATTATCACGCAGCGCCGCCGCCTTCTACGCGACGACGCGAATTCACGTCCACGGCATCACGTTATCATTTCAATGGGCGCGAATTCGCGTCCGCGGCATTAGGTTATATTATCACACTTCAAGGACGCGAATTCGCGTCTGCGGCATTAGGTTATTTCACACTTGAAGGACGCTAATTCGCGTCCTCGGCATCTTGTTTACGCATACACAGGACGCGAATTCGCGTCTTCGGCATCCGAGATAAGAATTATGAAAATCACAAATGCATTGAATCCAGAAACCAGCGACGGTATAATATTATCCTCCATAAATAAAATAACATTTTGGTATCAGCTTTTAAGTACAGTTGATTTCTAGCAAAAAAAAAGAAATAACTCGAGGACGCGAATTTGCGTCCTCGGCATCACGTTTACGCATACATAGGACGCGAATTCGCGTCTTCGGCATTGAATGGGTTAATGTCACGACGTGACGTGCTGTTTCAACGTAAATGAATGACTTAGTTAGCTAGTATTGTAATAAAATATATAAATTGATATAGTAATAGTACGTGCTGGATTTGCAGTAAGAAAACAAGTAATCAAAATCTAGTCAAGAACTAATTTATCAAAACTTGAAAACTTGTTAGAGTATTGTACCTCATTTAAAATGTTTATATTACTGGACGACAATACACATTAATAAAATGACTAATATAAAATGTAATATGCTCTTAGACGTAGGTACCTATCTGCTCACATTGATATGACTCATTCAAGTTATTTATTTAACCTATAATATTTAGTTTCTTGGTAGATAATAGGTAGGTACATACAAAACATCTTCAGCATAATTTCTAAGCATTTTCATGCTTACAAAATTAAACACAAGTGTATATTTTAGGTATATTAAGTTTTAATGAATTAGTTTTAAGTTAGGGTTTAGGGTTATAATGTGTGTAATTATGTATGTACGAGTATGTGTGTATAGGGCACCTATTAAATGTTACGTTTTCATATAAGTGTATCTTAAATTTAAACCTTTGGCACACGGTCTCTTCCATTTTTATAAAATCCAGACAAACCTAGAGTGACAACGCTGCATTTGGGTCTCCATTGTTATACTGCTGGCTCGACCAATCGGGATGCGGGCAGCAATTGCCAGACAGAGACTGACAATCACTTTGATTTGCGTTCTGTTCTATCCATACTAATGCTGCTATTGTTGGCTCTGATGTGATTGATGTGCTTCGAGGTAGTTGAAATTCGATCACTGTTTTCAACCGGCTTCAAATAAGAAGGAGGTTCTCAATTCGACTGCATTTTTTTGTTTGTCACCTCAGTAGTTTCGATTGGGTGAACCGATTTTAATGATTTTTTATTTTATTTTGAAAGCTGATACTCATGGATTGGTCCCATTTTTTTCCAGTTTTGCAAGTTTGTGTTACACTATGTATAGTATACTCAATATGACGCGAACCGATGTCGATACTACAGGGTGAACGATATGAAGTGTTATCAAGTAGATTTTATCAAGTCTGGTATCAAAGTAATAGCGGCTTATTATCGGGAATATGTTTTCGACGCCGCGTCTTAGGCACGCAAACATTTGGGTTGTAGATCGCAAACTTGAGAAAGAGACTGAGCTTCGGCTTATAAAGCTCGTAAGAAGCAAAAATGGCTCAAAATCTAATTTCACGTGCAGCGAGTTTCGGACTTCTTATCTGGTCTACTTTGAAAAGAAAGGTGAGAGCAATTAAACATGCTAGTATAAATGCAACGAAGGATGCGATCGTATTTACGTATTCGATCGTAAAAACGTGCTGCGAGCAAATATTTTTTTACCATTTGTAGACCATCATCATCAGCCTATGTTAGTCCACTTCTGGACGTAGGTCTCTCCTATTAACTATGCGTATAGACACATTAGGTGGTAAATGCCCATAATCGCCACGCTGGGCAAGCGGATTGGCGATCGCAGTAATGTGTCCACTATGATGACGGTCGTGACCCTTTTTACGAAACTGAAGTTTCCGGGTTCGAATCCCGGAAAGGGCATTATTTTTGTTTTTATTTATCACAAATATTTGTTCCTTGGTCGTAGCTGTCCTATGTATTTGTGTATATGTATATATGTATTTGTATTGTTATATATCGTCGCTTGGTATCCACAACCCAAGCCTTAATTGAACTTACCGTCGCAATAGATTGAGTTGTGTAAGATTGCCCCATGATATTTATTTATATTCTGACTTATACTACGAACATATGAAGATAAACAGCCCTTTGTCAAAACATTTTAATAAAATTGAAATCTATTTAAATAATTTCACTACATTAAATATCTACAATATTTCACTGTAATTCTAATTCTAAATGTAAAACATTAATATGAATTTTCGGTAAGCCTCTTAGATTTAATACTGTCTATTAATCTTGATTAATTAAAAGATAAAATTAATGACTGTTTCTCCCATTTAAGTAAGTTTTTCGTACACTAGGTTTAATGAATCTGTCTCGGAGATCCCTGGGGCTCGGTAATTGATTGATCGTTGCTTTGGCACCATTAACCTTTTTGTTAGATAGCTTTGGCATCCCACTTAACGTTACAAACGCCGCCTATCGTAGAATTCCTAGAATACCAAGCTTAAACAAATAAAGCGTTTCTTATATAAATAAAATTTATCGGCTTTATGTACTAATACAGAATTACCCTTTCATTCATAAATGTCTCCTAACATAGCAATCCAATAAGTACCGGAAATTTGTCTCTTTCAGTCTTATAGACATGTTGATGAGACGGAATGGGACAAACCATACTTATAGGCTTACTAAGTTATTAATAATTGTTTGTCCCTTTTGCTCTTATAGACACATTGTTAAGACCGAAAGGGACAAACAATTATTAGCGGCTTGTTAAGTTAGCAAACGTTTTTGAATAGATGTTTATAAAAAAGGGGGTTAAATCGAAATTGTAAACAAGATTTACTTCAAAATGGTTTACGATGTTGCGGAGGCAACACATTTTTAACACACTTTTATCAGCTTCACTTGTAACTATATATTACTGTAAGAAAATCTTGGAATTTTAGTTAGACTTATTTAATTGGTCTTCGATTGGGATAAAATTTGGCACACGCTCCGAGTTCTGATTACAATAAATGACTAGCTAAGAAACGTTAAGTCCACAAATTCAACATGGCGGCCTCCCTAAGATGGAGGACTGGCTCTTTGAAATCCACTCCCACGATATGCGAACGAGTATCAAATGAAGTGTGAGTTTTAAAACTATTGTTTTTATTAGTGTACAATATCCGGCGTTGAAATCTATCATTTACGCAGTGAAGTTAGGGAACCAAGCTAGTTTCAGTATTCAAAATTGTTATCAAATTCCCAGGCTTCGTGATTGGGTATTCTGGTTAAATTACTTGTTTAGAACGTTACAAATGCTATTTTTGTCAACAGAGACCAGCTTCCAGGCACGTTCCGAGTCAGACGACAGCGACAGCACGTCGAAAGCCACCATGTCAGCGATTCCACGAAGTAAGATTTTGGCTTACTGTCCTTTTCGGATTTCTGTCTCTGTCACACCGATGAGGCCTTCGTTGGACTGACAGAGACATACTTTTTAAACTGTGCAACGCCAGTTCATGTTACCAACCACACTGTGAACGTGGAATTCACACATCAGCTAACTCTGATAATATTAGTTTAGTATATTAGTAAGACTGTGGGGGTGACACTACCCAACAAATCGATGATAAAACCGTAACATAATAAAATTGTTTGATCTTATAAAATACTTAGTTGTAGTAAAAGTGACTACTTTCACATTATGTTTCTTGCCCACTATTACTTCGCTTTCGTTTTTGTAATTATGTTCTGATTAACTTAACATTTCACGCGTGTTCCTTAAGTATTCCACGTATACTGTAATAAAGAACATTGGGGGTTTTAAAGATTTTGGAGCAACATTTTAAACTTAAAAGTCTTTTCATTTAAGTCAGTAGATACTTAAAACGTCGTACTGACAGCCAATACGCGCCTTGCCCATTACCGTAGCTTCCCATTAATGCTGCTTTATTAATATTACTCGTCGGCATATATCCACGTTGTACAGAACTGTCTTGTCGGAGCCAAATTGTGTAGCAGGTCAATTA
This sequence comes from Thaumatotibia leucotreta, assembly GCA_025490895.1. Classification (NCBI taxonomy): domain Eukaryota; kingdom Metazoa; phylum Arthropoda; class Insecta; order Lepidoptera; family Tortricidae; genus Thaumatotibia; species Thaumatotibia leucotreta. Next base: position 117,088 of record JALPQI010030533.1, on the reverse strand, counting down.
GTGGTCATTAGTGCTCGAAGCGGCTTGGCGTTGGCAGCAAGCCTCGTAAAATTTAACGAGTTAAATGCTTTCAATGAAATATTGGCGCGAATACTGGAATTTGACTGAATAACGCGAAAGACGAAGAACTGAAATTTGGTAAATAATACTGCCTGAGATACTCGTAGAAATTTTCTGACTTTTACTTATACGCTGCTATTGTTGCGAAGTCTAGCAAATAAATTAAATAAGAAACCAAGCATATTCATACAGGCAAGTTAGACAATGTATGTATGTGAGAGAGAGAGAGGTTTGTCCATGAATAGGAGTATTCGCTTATTAAGGAACAGATTTTTAGGATTTTCTGTATATATTTTTTTACTCTTTCAGGACACTGCCGCACACCGCATCACAGATAACAACTAAAGCATTAAGCAAGAAAATATCAAGCCATTATTAATCGATTGGTCCTTTATTCAATTACGACATTGACACTAGTCGTGTATACGTGTCAATGTTGTAGAATATGTCATAATTATAATAGAGTGCGTGCCATGAGCTGCTAAAATACAATACTTTCTATACAGCACGCTCATACTCACGAATTGTTGGTGAGAGAGGGAGGGACAGAAAGTATGAGTAAGTCCACAATCATGATAACTTTCATGATTATCAGTAATTTTCACTCATACCTTAATAACAAAAGGGACTTACGACCACGGGTGTAACGTCTTGCCAGAAACGTCAGGAAAATATTTAACGTTCAGTTTACGCGATTAAGTCTCCTTTGTCGTTAATATATGGTTGATCTAGCAAGATCCAGGAGAGGCTTTAAGCTATTTTTTTTATTGAAATGGTATGCTCAATTTGTTTTGTTTAAATTTAAAAATATTTTATTTTGGGGTCATCTACATCATTTACTTATTTACTTTCTTAGATATCTCCATGATATATTATACGAAAACTTTAATTACTAATATTCAAATGACAATATTTATATAATTCTGCAACTATGTTAATTTAATTGTCTTCGAAAATAAAATTGGCTGCGTCAGTCACAAAAGAGCGATCTAAACCCACTTTCAGCAGTGGGTAATAATAAACTATTTCACCTCGATGGCTATCTAGCTACTCCTAAAAACCTATAAGGGCTAAAAAAGATGATGTTCACTTCTGCAGCCCATCACTGCAATAACCACATGAACGGGCCATTTGCGTCAATGTAGATTTTAATGTTATAAGTATGTACCTAATAGTGTTGATCTCAATCATTATAAAAATATAGACGTTTATATTTACTTAAATTATCTTTATTGAAAGACTGATGTTTCAATTAGTGTAAGGTAGATAAAACCAAAGCGTTTGTGTCAAATAGTTGTAGGTACTGTACATATCTATTACAAAGTCTATGGGAAATCTGTGTAACTCTAGAAGAGTAATTCAATGTAAGTAGGTCCGCATTCTTTAATTTTGACCTTGTTTCTCATTTTCTCTTTCTGACACTCCTTTATATTAATCTGACAAAAATACTTGCGTTTGTGTTAGTGATTGGAACCTTGGCTACGCACCCAATTACTATTTATATGAAGCGTTCGAAACAAAGTAAATCTTTTACTTTGTTGCACACATTGCAGCTTGGACAAACCGAGACTAATATTTAATAATCAAAGTAGTAAGTAGTCAATCCAATATTATTTTATTAATTTAAAGAAATGCCTGTTAATTGTCTACTGTGCCTTTTTCTGACTTTTGGTATGGACGATTTAAAAAAAATCGTAATAATCGGAATTATTTATTTTTAGCAAATGGTTATTTTATTCAAAATGTTCTAAAAGTGACGATAAAGAGTACGAATTAAAGCAAAAACGTCCATTTACAACTCTGTGAACGCAACTGCCACTCCTAAAGGTAACATTTAAGTCCGTTTCGTATGACATTGTCAAAAAGTTCTGCATAAATATACCAACGATCAATGTGAATAATAATAGTTATCTTTAGAAAAATGTTTCCGTATGCTATTGTGTATTTCTTATGGAACTATTTAATATAATTTTTGTTACCTACTGAATATACTGTGCGTAAAAAAATAATAAAATGTTCGAAGTATGTATAGAAAGTTGTTTTACTGACAGGTACTTATCCTTATAACTAAATGATCATGTCAAGTATTCAATTAATATTTAGTGAACTGGGTTACTCACTTAATATTGCTGGACATGTTTCGACCCATTAAAAGGGATATTCTATCAAGGAGCAACCCTCGGCCAAAGCCTGGTGTATATACGGGGTACGGGGGGCTTATGCTCAGCTAGAAACGTGGTTGACGAACGACCCTTGCTCTACCTAACCTAAGACGTAGTTTAATGTTTATATTTAATACGCATAATTCAAATCGGCATAACGTTTTAAAGCATACTATTTAAGTAGCATAAGCATAATTCTGCATAAACGATTACGCATAATGTATTTGCGTATAACGTAAAGTATCATAACGATGATTTGGATTTGGAATAATTAGGATGAGCATAATAACAATTGGTATACTTAATGAAAGGTATAAAATATAAGGGATAAAATAATAATGACCGATCATAGATTGCGTAGCGAAACCTATACAATATACCTAATATTTGCCAAGTTACTGACGATCAGTACGTATTAATAAATAATATTTACACATGTACAGTCGCTGTCAGATATATCGGAACGGCGAGGGTGCTCACAAATATCTGAGCAGGCTTCTATTGTCATCGCATTAAGGTGCGTTTAAACCAAAAGACCATTCGCTGTTCTAGCGCCCGTTCTACGAAATCAACCAATCGCGTTTTGTGTACCAATCGAATTTCGTAGAATGGGTGGTTAGAACAGCGAATGCTCTTTTAGTTTGAACGCACCTTTAGAGTGCATGTTCAGATATTATTGAGGACTGTGGCCGCTCCGACATGTACATTGTACGTGATGGGGACAACACGACCAAAATATAATCCGAGTTTTTGGAGTACGCATGAGTTATTGAAAGGAACTTGCTTAGAACAGAAAACAATACCGAATCTTGGTACCATCGGTTTGAAATTTTAATAGGAAAGCATCGGCATATCAGCCAGGATTTTTATTCATGGAATGAAGTATACACATCAATGGAAATTCAAAAACTGCTTAATGGATGTCCGCCAGCGCCAAAAAATCACATAGATAGAACGCCTCGTATATACTCGTATAATATTTTGCAGCAAAAAGTTTGTCACGTTACCAAAAATCCTGAAGATTGCTTCCAATTTAAAACTAGTTTAGACTTTTTTTTACTTGAGCGTTGTGCGTAGGTGTAAGTATAACAGGTTAATGTCTAGGTCTGGACATATTTTATTGACTAACATACATGAATACTTTTTAAAGTAAATATTGATTATTTAAATTATTACACAAATGTTTACCCTAGAAATTTATAATGTTTATACGACGTGTGTATTTTATACGGGATACAGTTATCGGTTTGTGATCGTAGAAATCATGGTATAGGTAAATAGGTTACCAAATGTGATTTATTTACTAATAAATGATGATTATTAAATACCTAATGTTTTATTTAATTGATTGTGTCTAATGTATTCATTAGGAGATATCGACGAAAGTTACTTCGCTTCGTCGCTCCCGCTTATTAATCTTTTGAACTTAACTTTACTGTCTTGGTTTTACACTGATCTGCTTCATTCGCTTGATTTCTAAGATTATGCAAATCCATATTATGACGAATAAAGTTATATTTAATAATGTTTAGCATATTTCAATTATGCGTAATCAGTAATATATATGCGTATTAAGCATTATGGTATTTTATTATTTTGCCTATTCAATATTATGCTTAATTATTTATGCCACATCCGTTATGCGAATTCATATTAGGATTATTAATATTAGGCATATTAAAGGGGACCCCAATTTTAGGGAAATTTATCATCGGTTAACAACTAAAACTCGCTACAAACACTTACTTGAAATAAAGCTCGTATCTGAATTCTGAATCAGTAGCAAGTAACAGATACGTTAGGTTTTAATCGATACGTTAAGTATTCTATCGCTCTCGCGCTGATTTATTGGAGCGAGCAAGATGGACTGCTTTACGTATCGAGTAAAACCTAACATAACCGTTACTTGCCAACTCATGGTATGGCTACTGAACTGAGATGCGTACGAGGTTGCTAAGAGTAGTGACAGTTTTTATAGTAAGTTTTGGTTGACCGCCGCCGATACGTAGATACGTGAGCAGACTCCCTCTGCCTTGTCCAAGATAACTTGATATACCCTTTGTTGTTTTTAAATATACCTTGGGTTCAATGTCCGAAGCAAAACTATTTAACAGGTAGGATAATAATAGACGTGATTCCACAGATATATGAAAGAGTTCTGATCTGTGCGTGATTCACAGGTACTGTTTCCAATAGTATTCTACACTTGGAAATTGTATTCTACGATTTCTTGTATTTTCGCAGGCTTACTCCGTTTATCGTTCCAAAGAAATACAACAAAACACAAATACAATCATATATATTTTGTATTGTATTATATTCTGGCCATTTTCCGCAACTCTACATCAAACGTGCCTATTTTGCGTGGTCCCCAACGCTGACGCAATACTTGTCGAGAACTTCACATACACCTTTGAATTTTTTCAAAGATGTATGCAGATTTTCTCATGATGTTTTCCTTCATCGTATAGCACTTGTAAAGGTCGCGGGAGTCAGCTGGATGCGGGTGGCGGAGGACCGGTCATTGTGGCAATCTTTGGGGGAGGCTTATGTTCAGCAGTGGACGTCTTTTGGTTGATATGATGATGAAAGCACTTGTTAATATCAAGTGATATTTCGTATATAAGTTTCTTGAAAAACTCATTTGTGCGTGTCGGGGATTGAACCTACGACCGCTGCGTTTTACCGCTCGACCACAAGAACTATATTTTACGTCTTGCAAAAATATTATTGCAATACGATATGTTTTAGTTATTGTTATTGCAATACCTAGTACATTCCAATCTCTTTGATAAAACATTGATGCTACTGCATCGGTCCAGAGCAGAATTCGATTAGATTGTCAAACATATCAGGCAACAGGGAATCCTTTGTGCGTTAGACAGAAACCAAACGAATTAATGACTGTGGCATTACTTTGAAATGACAAGCTGGTAGTAACCTGGACCGTAACCAAACCAGTCAGATCTCATATTGCAAGAAAATGGGAGCTGTGACAGTTCAGAAAAATAGATTTTTATTAAAGTACCTACCTATTGCTACGGACTACTGCAGCTTCGCCTGATAATACCTACGTAACATACAGAGTTTCAACACACACTACATAAACATGAACATGAACACCACACCCAGCAAGGAACAAGCCTGCTCCGGACAAACCGGCATACCAGGGGGCACGCGGTTTTTTTAGGGGTAGACACGCTCCGGGATAGGTAGGAAGTTTAGAACCGACCGACTATGCAGCCTTAAGCCGATATAGGAAAATAGGAGGAAGGGTTATGTCATTGAGGGAGAGCGTTGATGTGATCTAAGTCTCATACACAGTCCTCATCAGATATATCGAAGCGACCACGATGCTCAAAATCATCTGAACATGCAGTCTATAATAATATCCTCCTCAGATATTTCTGAGCACCATGGCCACTTCGATATCTGTTGGAAACTATAATATTTATAGCGAAAAATATAAATTTCTAGCATGCTGTATCATCGAGATGTAAAAAGGACTCGCGCAAGAAGGAAGCAAGGTAAGAGAAATTGGAGGTAGGCTAGGTAGACGAGCCACACGATACCATAGACGATACACGATACCACAGACGCAGCGAACGAATCTCCAAGTCTGCAAGATATTATTCACTATCAATTCTAGAAGGCAGGCCTTGAAATGTCAGTGGTTTATATGAATCTAAAAGCCTCTGTCGCATTGGCAAATTCGTACGTAAGTGTGACAAGGAGGAACAATCGTGGTTCGCGGTAGGACCTCTGTTTGGGAAGATCTTCAAATCGAGAGAATTGAAGTTTGTATGAAAATAAAAACCAATTCATATAGACCGTACCGGAATTGGATTATTAGCAAAAAATAATTGCAAAAAGCTAGTAAAAAGGATTGATTACCTATGGAGAAGAACACAATTCAATAGGTATACCTACCAAATCATTCACTGTAAGTGTGTCTCGGCAGACTGAATAGAATGGTACATGATGAATATTATGACATACTCGTAAGATGGTGCTGTGTATAAGGTTAACCTTCAGACACCATAGCCATCGCGCCAATGACTGAAGTCTCAGCTCCGATGGCGCAACGTCAAAGACTATACTCGTACATATAATTTACGTTATAGACCTCTACGCGTATGTGTAAAGTTTAAATTCAGTTTTGATACTTTGCTGAAATGGCGTCCGAGTGACAGTTTTTGTGCATGACGTGGCTTCGAGAAGGATAACTACAAGCATGCGTATGTTTGACTATGTACATACGTAGGTACTAACATAATTACCTACTTATATTCGTTAGAGCTTTAACCCTTGACTACCTACGTCCTGTTTATATCACATAACCACCTACCTGCGGTCATGGAGACCGCTTCTTCTTATGGGACCTGATTTATTTACTTTGGCGCGTCTGAAGAGGGTTTAAATATATTAAATATACTTTAAATAGTTTCAGGCATTTATTAACCAACAAGAATACAAAAATAATCAACATTTTGTATTTCAAACTTAACATATTTATGAACTTGTTGTATTTTCGATTACAAAACTTAGTATCCTTCAGGTTATGAGATTACAAAATTAAAGAACATAATATAAAGCTTTTCATTATAAAAAAATAAAATTGAGCAATCAAAAATGCTATTAAACTATCTAATTTGGTTACAAATAAGATATTTTTGTAAAATTACATGCTTTTACAATAACCATTCTTGTCTGCCGTCGACACACAATTTGTTCGAATATTCACATTCAAAACAAGTTTCTAGTCCCGTGGAAGACGCTGATTATTTGCACGACGCTCTAAATAGGGTTTCACTAATGTTTCGGCCAGTTTCTTCATAAATTTGAACCTTTTTTCAAAACTGTTTTCAAAATTAAAATAACACAACCACCTACGTGCGGTCACTGAGACGTGCTGAGACACTTACAAAATGTATCGTAACCACCTACATGCGGTCTTACGGACCGCCGATGCTACTTTATTACTCACCAAATCCAAATGAGTGCACGTCTGAACGAGTCGACAGCATGGTCAGCACTGCGGAGGGGCTGGGCAAAGGTACAAGGTCACAGAGGCATGAGCGATGTACTTGCGTTCAGTTATTGTCAATTTTGAATAATCCAGTGTCTGTGAGACCGCACGTAGGTGGTTAAGGGTTAAATTAGGTAGATAATGAACATTTATCGGGTAATTTAAAATAATTTAAATTGAAATGTTTTTTTTTGCTTGTTTTACTAACATACAAATCGGCTAATGAAGTAAATTCTTTGATAGTTTAATTTTGGAAGAGCGCCAAAGGGGTCAATCCGATACGTTCCAATATGCTAGTTGAATGTACGCTAGGAATTGGTATCTCGTTGCTGAGCATTTATTTAATTTATGGAAACTGTTTGTTTTTTTTTTTAAGAATAATTGAAGCAGAACATATACCTAAGTATTCCGTAGTACATATTCGGATTATTCGGGTATTGACAGCTGTCAATACCCGAATAAACATTTCTTTTTGGCAGCTGCCAAAAAGAAATGTTTTGAAAGATTCACTCTAGAAATAGGCCATGCCTTTTGTAGGTAACGTAACAACGTTCGTTTGCGCAGCCAAATCGACGACTATCAAAATTTTTATTTTCTTTTAGCCTGTCTTAAAACTGGTATTAAGTGCTTTGATTTTATCGATGTCGCTGCGTCTAACGGACTATGGATATCAATTCCTGTAACCTGTAAGTTGTACATAGAGACGGTGTTATTAGCTGGAATGAGATAGTGATCTTCACCTCTTTGAATTCGTAACACTTTTTTAATTCTAGCCTTAAATAATTTTTCATTTGTACTGTAGTTTCGGCCTTATCAGAAATCTAGGATAACTCACGGCCTGTGTCGCAACTTCCAGATAAATATATCCGATAAAATTACAACTATCCTTTAGCTCAGGCATATAAAATAAAAGGACTGCTAACAATGCTAACATATTTATTTAAGTGGAACATTTCAAAATTATTGAAACTTTTTGTGAGGATATATATCAGAATCTCTATAATAATTTATAGATTAAATTTATTTACGACGTTTTTTCAATCTCTATAATTCTCTGCTAGTGAGTCATAACTCAGACCCGACCGCGTTGCCCTATATCATCCCTTAAACTTCATAAATAAACAAACCAGGGTCAGATCGTAAATTTCAGTTAAAACTAACAATTTATTCCCCATTGAATAAAATTTCCATCCGACTCGTTTTCAATTTTACCTATTCCTGTTTTGGCCGTTGGTCCAAGTACTTAAAATATTGTGTTTGGTTTTCCATAATGATCAAGGCATTTACTAGTAGATTACACACCAAGGGGAAAAAGCACTGTTGTATATCACGGGCGCGATATTGAATCCGATCCGGCTGCGATATTGAAGCGTGGGAATCAAGACTGAGTCCTGAGTGTAGTGAGGGATTCAAGGGCACAAAACAAAAACCGTTTTATTCCCGAGGTATATAATATACAATACATAATATACTCTACTTTTCTCACCTTATGCGAGACAATAAAAAAACAGGCTTAATCATTTTTAGTATTTAATATTTATTGCAGCAAATTAATGGTGTTGAAATTAAATTATTAAAAAAAATTGATACCGCTACTTGTTTCTGCTAGTATAGCCTACTTGATTTAACAAATGAAGATCGTGCAAATCTAGTTTGCCGCTTTCGGTGAGGTTTATATCATATGTAATTCGGCTTTGTCGAGGATGTGGTGTGAAAATATCATCCTTATCATTATAAAATCTCATATTACAATAATAGAGTACCAAAACAAAGAAAATAGTATTACGTAGCAATTGTAGTGAACCGAAAAATAACAAGACAATTACGGATGAGGTCACAAAGAAAAATGTTTCATATGAAAATAAACTTTTCTAGCAATTTACACAGCATTTGTCGGCAATAGAATAATATTATTATTACCTCTGCCGTGACTTTGTAATGCGTAATAAATAATTTGATAGGCCGGCTACCTAAAGTGATAAGTTAGGTACGATCGAAGGTCCGGTCTATTATTTTTTTATTTATTATTGGACCAATTGCGTGTCGATGTTTCCAAAATGGATACTGATAATATATGTATTATATTTCAGTTTTGCTGGGTTGGATTCTTTAGCGGTGCCTTTTAATGTATTAAATTACATACATTACTAAAATCACAACGACAACCAGACACATGTACACTTGTGTATAATCCAAGTCACTTGATTTTTTTGAATAATGACTGTGTCTGTTTACGATACCAGTAGTACGTCAATCAGTTAACTTGATTTAGTTGCCAAAACTGTAAACAAACCTCGTATTCAAAATATGTTTTTCGAATATACGTAATCGAAACCTGCTAAATCTATTTATTATTCATAAATTATTCTAAACCATTAAAACAATAAAAAAGTGTTAGTTTGTTTACATTATTCGCAACTGCTATAAAAAGTAAATAAGCATATAAAAAGTTAGTAATCTTTCACAGACCTGCAATTATATTGTAGAAAAACCACGTGCACGCCCGCAAATTTCTAAAATGCATGCATGCACGTTATGAAAGCCTTAAAACACATACGTTTTATAAAATTGTCAGGAAGTAGGTTTTGTACTTCTCTAAATTCTATGCCATAATAATGTGTAAAAAAAATAGTATGGCCACTCCGAAAAATTATATTTTTTAATATACGGTTTAAATATATTTTAGGCTTATTTTTAGCCAAAAATTTGGAATTTAGAATTGTTGAACAAACAAAATTTTCGCATAATAAATAATAAATGCTACTTTCTGTAGATTACTTTTACAAAATGGGTAGGTACTGTAATCTTCCCGAGTCAACTGTTGAATGTATGTGGAAGCATCGGAAGTTTTATCAGTCTGAAATAAAAATAAAATAAGTACCTATTAGATAAATGTTGGGTGTCGTGTGGAGATGTTACCTATGTAATTGGCGTATTTAGTCATGGACTACCTACGATTTTGGTCACGTGAGTCACTTGAGTACGTTTTAATTATTACTTTGTTAAAGTCATGGCATTAAATTACAATAATTTACGTTTAGAGGCCTTATATGTACAATTGTACATCTCCAAACGTGCATTACAATAATGTTATTATTTTATACCTACCTATTCTGACAGAGACCTTTACTTCTCTATAAATTACTAGATATAAATGTTCGGACTTTTAGAGACTTTACATCTCTTGTTATTATTAATATAATTCAATTTATTTCATTTAATTTTTTTTAATGCATGTTAGTAGTAATATGTACATACCATGATGATTTGAAAAAAACAAGTCCCACCGAGTTTCATACCGGTTCTTCTCGGGGTCAGTGGTGTAGGGTTTGAACCGGAAGTAGTTTTAAGTTTTTATAACTTAGACCATTCAAAAGAGTTTGTCGCTATCCCAATTTGAATAAAGAATAATTTGTCTTTCACTTCACTATTTATTTTTATTTTCAACAGTGTAATATGTATCAATTACATGACGATTTCCCACACCTTGGACCATTCCCGTTCTCCGTGAAGTTTGCCTTTAATCACATTAAAATTTCACTCGGCTACATTGCACCGAGCTCTTCAAATTCCCGATAGAACCCATTTAGCCCGACTGTGGTTACGAGTATATTTAACTAGTCCGCTTTTAGTGATGGATGCTCAACATTTTCATTCGCTCTGAAGTGAAAGTGAAGAATCATAATTTGGTGACACCTGTTGAATCTGACTTAGATTTATCATTATCAAAAGCTTGTAACACAATCCGAAGTCATTTTCTAATTTAATGGCGATAAAAAGAGACTTCCAATTGTATTACAAATTACAAACTTCTGATAAACTGGCCTCTAAAATGACACAAAAATTACACTTCTTTTAGTAAATATTGTACATTATCAGCATTGACGTCACTCGAAAGAGGGCCGCACATAACATTTTTTCAAAAAATATGGCATAAATAGTGCAGAATTTGCCAACGATAATAGCAATATGACAGATATATGGTGACGTGAACAGTGATTTATGTACTGTAAATGAAAACTTAATAGACTTACTTTACTTCATTCGTACAAGTAAATATTAACTTCATTCACGTCAAATATCAATACCGGTTCTCTATGTGTGTATTTCTTTTGTTATTTGAAACATAAATTCGTATTTTACAATAACGAAATAAATTTACAATAACGATATAAGTGATGTAAGAGTAAAGTATTCTTCAACTTTGTCTAAATTTATTTCAATTACCAATACAATACTTTTCATTTGGTCTGAATTAGATTATAGTATATTATCAGATTTTTAATCAATCTTGATCATACAGGGTGTTTACTGTAACAGGAGCAATAAATTAAATTGTAGACCCTTTAAGTAGTCTATAATTAAGTCCAAGTGGTTTTAATTAATTAAAATGAAAAAAATATATATCGTTATTTTCCTACAAAATAAATCGAACCAGCAATGTACAGCCGCCACGCTGGGCATCCATTAATTCGCCATCGTGTTTCGTCTGAATAATTCGGTGAAGGTGACAGAAACGTAAGTCACATAATTATGTCCACAACAAGGAAGTTAAAGTTCTCCAAAGTTTATGCTAAGCGTTATTTACGCATACATACTTGATAGATAACTGATAAAATAAAATGCGTCTAAACAAAAATACACAACAAACTTTTACGTACTTACACGTTTAGAAAATAACTTTAAAACGTGAACTGGGTACCTAAAATAATTATAAATTATAAACAAGAATAGAATCAACATATTTATTCAGTCCAAACAACACATGGCTTACTTTTTTTACTCATGAGATGTGTATGTACTTATGTTGTATTAGTTAGCACTTTGATGTGATATTACACGATGTGCACAATGCACAAATCGGCTGTTTTGAAGCCAGGAGAAGGGCTCTTGAAGGCGAAAATGTTCAGTCGATAATAAAGAATTGCAGCACACTTTGGACACGTGCTGTACAGGCTGCCGTTCTGGTTATTGCTTATGCTTATTATCTGCACTTTATTCACTTAGCCAAGTGATGGAAGGTTATTGTAAACAAAATACTTAAATCTGGGCTTAGGCTCCTTTTTGGCTTTAGTGAAATTAAATAACGCCACACAATAACGTAGGTAAACACAATTCACACCTTAGTAATTTGTAATCTTTTTGTAATATTTATTGGACAACAATTTGACTTGACAGCATGACATTGTCTATGTATTCAGACCCACGCACATTTTGTGTCTTATTGTCACGTGAGCGTTGTGATCCTCCGATTCGCAGAAAAGTACCGGAAACCACGATTACTTCCGAACTTTATTCACCAATCATTTGTGAAGTTGCTATGGTTACCATAGAAACGTTACAAAAAGACGATAGTCAAGTATGTACTACTTATTATACCTAACTATAGTTGCTAGGTTACTGTTACTAGACTTGCCATTGATTAAAACGAATACATCCGAGTAAGATCGTATGTTAAAGCTAAATAAAAAAAAACATTACAATCAAGAAGTTTGCAGTTCGGATTTTGTTATTTGTCATACATCTGATGCATCCTACAAACCTGCGGCCTTAGCACATCTTGTGTTTGACAGCGACTCGCAGATAGCCATCTCTTTTCAAGTGTATTGTTTAAAAAGAGACAAGTACCTGCGAGTTGCTGTCGAACACAAGATATGCTAGTTTTTTCGTGCGGGTTACTCATGTCTTCGTCGTGCAGCCAGGGCGATTGGCTCTTGAAAAAGCTCCTCATTTACGGCGGGAAACATGTCAAGAGCACGGTTACCTACCTTCTTAACAAAAAAAATCCTGCGAGTTAGTATGCTGGTACTTCACATCACCTCGAAAAAAAGGGATGAGTACATATTAATTAGTTCTTTTACTGTTACTGACAGAACTGGTTTTGTCAAGAAGATCAACTCAACGAAAAATAGCACATGTTAAAAGTTGTTCCAAGTATTTTATTTGGTACAAATGAAATTATTTTAACATTTTGGTTTTATGCACGTACAATAAACAAATTCAAGAAAACAATATTGTTGTACAAAAAAATAATATTGTACATGTTCTTCTAAAAATGCTTAATTGAAAATGTTTTCAATATGCAATATGTTAACCGCTTGCATTATACCTTACAATGTATTTCGATGTACTACATTGGTATTGGTGCTGATACTGGTGAGCTCTATCTTCCTCATTAGACGGGGGTTTTCCGTATTCAAATTCATTTTTTGGATTTCTTATTCCCTTGTTACTAAACGTTGATTCGTTCGTCCAAATAATATTTTGTGCGATATCGCGTTTGTTCCCATGGCACTGATCCATAAACCACTCACAATAAACTTGCCGCACTATGTAGTCTCGCTGCAGCAAAGCCTGTTCTTTTAAAAATGTGTATGGATGCTTATTTTTATTTTTTAGTACTTTGTAAACAATACTGTTGTTGACACCATATATTATACCAGGCCGGCTCTCCTCGTGCTGGTAGTTGAATGTTCACGGCAGTGCTGAAGAAGCCCCCATTTCAGTGCCAGTCTGACGTTGAATGTTGCAGCAGGCCTTTGTGCCGGCTGTACTCCGCCGACTAGGTATGGGCTGGTTGGGACCCGTACACGCTGCAGAACGTTCACAATGACACAGCTGTTGGCAGGATGCCTCCGGTTCGGATAACGTTCCCTTCCCGGTATACATTAAGAGGTCGAACAGCATTGCCTCTCGCTTTTCTGTACAATAAAATCATGTCACATATTTGTTGGACATCGTAGTAATTAATTCGTGCCATATTTTATCGACATTGACAATTTAATTGTCAAAATCAAAACTTTTCTTCTTAAATTAGGTAGCATAATCAATTAAACAAAAAGTTATGACTGATAGATTTTCACAATTTTGAAGACGAATTTAAAAGAAATAACACAAGTCGTGTGACATTTTGTTTACCTATCTTACAAATGAAAACAGTTCCTAGTACACCTGAATAAGACCTAATCTCGATTGTTTTAAGATTATTTCTGAAGTAGCACCCCCGTACCACGACACTAAACGACCGTTGAGCGTTCATATCGCTATATTCGGTATCCATTGACTGTTAAATTAACGTTAATTGCCCTTTTTCTCTAAATTTAAGAATTTTGGAAAATTAAGTTATTGTTATTATGATTACTAATTATGTAAGGAAACTTGGTTTTAATTTATTGCTCCTGTTTTAGGAAACACACTGTATTATCGACATTATTTAAACTAAAATGTTTATGTGTGCGCTTTGTGGCGTGTGTGTGTATATGTCATATAGGATGTCACACTGCTTGCGTGGCGATCTCTCGCGTGTCACGGTGTGCCATCTACTATGACATTTCCTACGTTACAAGCGCACGCCACGCACACATGCACGTGCTGCAAACGCATCCGGTGTGGCTCAGCCTTAATAAATAAGGTGTCAGGTGTCAGGTTACTTTCATATGCCTAGCATGGTAAAGTGCAAAACACATGCCGTAAGGATCCGCTCAGAAATATGGCCGATAATCGTATTGAATTCCAATAAGTGGCAATGGGTCATATTTTTGTGCTAGGTTAATACCCTTTTTTTGTATAAGACGTATACAACGCTTAGAGAATTAATCCTCAAAGCCCATAATGCCGTATTTGCAAACATGTACATAATGTTTACAGTTCAAAAATAATTGCGTCATATAAATTCATTTACTTCATTTACTCGAAAATAAATTGGAAAGAGGGGAAAATGAAAGGGTTATTAAGTTTTGGAAATTATCTCTCATGTTCAACGATACAACCCAACATTCTCATCATCTTCTTTTTTTGAAACACTCGAAATAAAAAATCATTAAATTCACAATCAAAATTTATTAACGATGCATTATACATCATTCGTTATTTTATTACTCAGTTCTATAACAATAGTTAGGTAATAAATACATTAGCGATGATATTCCCTAAGGAATCGGACATACACTATTACTAAACGGAAATTATTCCATCATGCAAGTTACATCCCAAGGGATTTAAACTGAGAGCGTAACAAACAATACATTTACGTCACATTAATTGTGTTTGATGGTGAATTGTTATCAAACAACCGTTACGAAACTATCGAATGTAGGTAATATTTACAGAGCTAAATGTTGTTAAATGATTGTTTAGCAATATTCAAATTTAATAATAAACATGATTATTGGTACCATGTCAAGTGACATAAACTGTCGTTTAAATGCATTAAATTTTACTTTTTTTATACAGACGGTGCCTTTTCTTGTCGCTAGTGCGAGAAGTGACTCATATTACGTCTGGTCCAAAACTTCGGAGGGCCATCTGTACTAAAAACATTGTACCTACGAAATACGTGCAAAAAGGAAATTTGTAACTTGTATCGATTTAAAACATCGCCACTTGTGTAGTAACGTACTATTTTAGATGTCAGATGCACCTAGATTTTAAAGCCCATTCATTCTTAGTTGACGTACGCAAACAAATTTTTCACAAACTTGCTACGGAATGTTGATGTTACTTACTTTAAATTAAACCCGGAAATCATATGTATCCGGTGTCATGTCCTAAGATGATATGTAAAGAGATTTCATGTATTTATTTCACACCTAGGGCTGCAAACAAACTGTCTTTTGTTTTGAAACGTCAAAACAAAAACCTTTGAACTAATGTCTATACCACCAATTCACCAGGTAAAATGATACCTCAAATAGATTAAAAAAAAAGTTGGGCGACAATTTTTTTTTTAATGTTTTATGTCTTATTTACAAATTAAGTAGTATGGTTCGGCGAAATTAGTTCGTTTTAATGGCAAGTTTGTGAAAAGCACTATACAAATCTCGGCGAGAAACAGGGTTACAGACCGCGTATCCCTATCTGGCCTCAGTTCCTTCGGCCAGATATACCTACTTGGCCTATAACCTTCGTTTCCCGTCCTCTTACCGCGCCATTGCTTGCGTGCATAGCGGGAGTAATAGAAAAGTGAAATTCCCTACGGAGTAATATAAATGTCAGTACGTCATTTAATAATATTATGTCTTAAAACTTTTTTTTTTTCTCGGCAAGTGTGATGAAAAACATTTAATGCATCACGGTCGGTAAGCTCGAACACTCTCGTTAGTAATTCCGTACTTACCGCCCTTGATGCACAATGTATATTAACCTGCTATAAAAGCACCTATTATTGGGCTCGATTGCAAACAAAAATTGTACATAATAAAGGCCTTAATCAAAATCAGAAATCACGATTGCGAAAAACTTTAACGAAAGTTAGTCGTACTAATTATAGTGTGTACTCTGCTGTCCAACAACCTTTGAAAAAGGCGTCAAATAAAAAAAAAAAACCGGCCAAGTGCGAGTTGGACTCGCGCGCGAAGGGTTCCGTACCATTATCAATTTATTATTAAAAAAATACAGTTAAATCAACCTACCTCAAAAACTATAAGAGATAATTTAATCAAACCAAAAATCGTTGATAGAGTTTATTAATGTGCATAAAATATATTTTTTTTAGAATTTTATATCGTGTAGTTTAAAAAATAGAGGGGGAGGGACACACTTTTCAGACTTTGAGAGCTGATATCTCGAAAACGATTTGCTTAAATAAAAATGAGATTTATAAACCTTTATATCATTTTCAAAGACCTTTCTATTAATACCCCACACGCTTATATACAACTAAAAAAATTGTTCTATCCCTCAGTTACATGTATGGAGGGCCCCCACCCCAATGGTTTTTTTTACAATTTAGTATCATAATCCTGTAGCGGTTCATACAACACATATCCTTACCAAATTTCGTTACTGTAGCATTTATAGTTTCCGAGTAAATCTGCTGTGACAGACGGACAGACGGACAGACGGACAGACGGACATGACGAATCTATAAGGGTTCCGTTTTTGCCATTTTGGCTACGGAACCCTAAAAACGCGTATTGTTGATCGCTCTTAGAAAATTGGAAGTTGTCGCCCCTTTTTTCACTGCCAAA
Source organism: Thaumatotibia leucotreta (assembly GCA_025490895.1). Classification (NCBI taxonomy): domain Eukaryota; kingdom Metazoa; phylum Arthropoda; class Insecta; order Lepidoptera; family Tortricidae; genus Thaumatotibia; species Thaumatotibia leucotreta. The sequence continues at coordinate 99,869 of JALPQI010030533.1, read as the reverse complement.
AGTTGATACACAAAATTTAACTATGTACATTTTTTTGATGACTAGCCACTAGACGTGACATAATGAGAAAGACCATGAAAAAAATAGGTACATTTTAAAGTTAAAGGTCAACTTTAAAAAAAAGCATATATTATCCAAGTCAAAATAGTTTGTGGTTCTTCATTTGATTAACTTGCCTGCTTCGCGTATTGGCTAATCAGTCGCTGCGCTGCGCGTGTGACGCTCCCAATCACGACCTATAAAATTATGTCGTGTTTCGGTAACATCAAATGTAGATAATATATCCTTTGTTTTATTTACATTTAAAACAAATTGGACAATAAACAGAATTGTTGGTTCAATATATTCGAAGTTACCGTTATTCAGCAGTGTTTCAACGCAATAGAATAACAGTATATTCTTACCCCTTATTCATAAACGTTTGTTAACTTAACAAGCCGCTAATAATTGTTTTTCCCTTTCGGTATTAACAATGTGTCCATAAGAGCAAAAGGGGTAAACAATTATTAGCGGCTTGTTAAGTAAGTCGACGTTTATGAATAAGGGGGTTAGATAATATTTATATTAATATAAATACATTTGATGTGTTTCCTACGGTAGCCTTCAAATATACAAAAAACAATATTGTTCGGTTCACTTGGTCATAACACAAAGTTTTACAAATTGTCAAAAATCTAAAATCCTGGAATGGCGCAGAACCATAAGTTACAAGGTGAAACCGTATTCGATTTGCACGGCACCCAATTGTACGGGATAACAGACCCAAGGAATAAAACATGAGACGGCCTTACATATTCTGCGATGAATAATTTGATCCCCACGTGGGTTGCGGATGACAACGGATCCGAGGAAAAATTGATGGGCTAAGAAATTGCCGATTGTTCACCTGGCTGTACTTTTTTATATTATTTGGCGCATCGTGGATATTTTTATGCTACTTCTTTTGTTTTCTGTGGGTGTGAATATGGCACGTGAATCAGTGACAAGCTGTCCCACATGTGCCCGTATGGAATGAGGATGCATCCATGCATGGATGCCGCAGGATGATTCCAAGGGTTGCGCTGACCGGAAAACGGAGACAATCAAAATCACTAAGCTGCACTAGACGATGTGGTTTCAGCTGATCCATACTCCATCAAGGGACTCATTTGGGATAAAAGTAACTATAACAAAAAGACTTAGCCGAAATATAAAAATACCAGAGCCTAGATACAAACATGTGTAGATAACAAAGCCTTATTTGCGACTGTTTTTTCGAACTTATTTTGGACAAATGTTTACGTTTTGATTGGGTCATTTTCAGAGGGCACGTTTTTTGGGCGTCGCGTAGAATAACTTTGTATTCTTGCATATATGTTGCATAAAAAAAATGTTGGAGGGTAGTTTTCGTTTTATTCTACATGTAGCAGTTGTAATTTTGAAGATAATCTCTTGATAAAGCTATGTACCTCCTTTAAGGTTGTAGGTTCTGGGAATTCCTGTACAGCCCATGTCTTTTCTTTTGACGGCTTCACTGTTCCATTTGATATAATATGGCCTAAATATTCCACTGATCGCTGAAGTAACTGTGATTTTTTCCAGTTTATTGCCAACCCATAATCTTCTGCTACCTTCAATAATTTCTTGAGGCGTTCCAATCCTTGTGCTTCATCCTTGGCCAGGACAATAAGATCATCAATAAATATCGGCTCTGTGCAATCCATGATGAACTCCCTGAATATGATGTTAATATACCTCATAAAGTACTTCGGACATATAGATAAGCCGTGCATCTTGTCGCAACTCTTTAGAATGCAAGCTAGAATGGACCTTATGTGTTCTTCTATGAAGTCCCTTTTTGAACACTGTGGCGGGTTGCCTTTCCGTGTGCACTGGCATAAATAAAAAATAAATAAATAAGTAAATACATAAATATGTAAATACTTTATGTACAAGACAGTTTAAAATTGTAAAAAATTAACGCTGTCTTGCCAACAAACTGCTTCTGCAGTTTGGCAAGTAAATGTAAGAACCTACTTTGTGTTAACATTTTTGGTAAATAAATTAAAAAAAAATCGAATTGGCCTTCCGGACTGCTTATTACAAATGCAGTATATTTAATGGATTGGAGTCTTCTTCAATTGGCAGGTGGAAAAACCCATTTTTGAGGCCCAGGGTACTAAAACCCTAGCTTGACTTAATTTGTCGATGTGGTCATCAATCACTGGTAATGGGTATTCATCCTTTATCATTTTCTGGTTAATCTTTCTGTAGTCCACACAAATTCTCGTGGTTCCGTCTTTTTAAGTAAGAACTAGTAATAAAAAAAAATAAAAGCCTACTTTTATCATGCTCCATCAAACGTACAGACTCCAAAATTTGGGACAAACCCCTTTACAACTCTGGAACCACTACTATTACCTAACAAAGGGTACTTTTTTATTATAGTCAATGAAACAAATTAACATTTTGTTAAGTTAATTGTTATTTAAACTGCTTGTATAAAGAAATATGTTTTTTTCTCCGCGCGTACGAATTTATGACTAAACTCCGTTATTGAAAACAAAAGTTGACATCACTATTTGCAAGTTTACGGACATCACTATTGCATTGAGCGAGCCAGTTTAGTGTTGTCTGTGGGTGAGCAAGGTGCGTTTGTCGACGCTGGGGGATTTTACGAACATAAGTATCTAATCTCCGTATTTTGTCACTTGCATTTTCTCAACTCCGTTTAGTCATTTATTTTTCTATTGGTGTGATTGATTGTTCTACTATTTAAGTATAATAAATTAAACTGTATTATCTGTTAAATGCGTGTAATATCACTGTACTAAATAAAGTAATTAATTAAATAAAATACCTTTATCCCTAGGCTCCGCCAAATATTTAGACGGAGTTGAGAAAATCAAAAAACCTACGGTGGAGTATATGAAAGAAGTTCAACGTAGGCGTAGAGCTAAAATAAAGCAAAATCCCCGAAAAATACGCTAAGTCAAAAGAAAAAGAGCGTCAGCGTAAAATAGTATTATTAAGTGTAACATGTTATTCACTAAGTAATTGTTAATGTTTTTTGTTGATTTTGTTATGCTTTCTTCCATGCCTTTTTAAATTAGTAAAAAATGTAAAGTAATGATGGTGTTATTTTTCTTTTCAAAGTGTGTTTAATATTTTAATACTACATAGTATAAATTAAAATGACTTTTTCTGTCCTTATGTCCCTTTGTACGCTTAAATCATTAAATTTTAATGAGATCGGATTTTAATGAGATTGTTTTTAATAGGTAGAGTAATTCAAGAGGAAGGTTTACATGTGTGGTATAGTACCCGTGCGAAGCCGAGGCGGATCGCTAGTATTAAAATATATAAATGATCATTCAGGTTTTAGAGCACTGTATTCATCAACTCCATATCATATTTTTTAACTCCGTATAAAATAGATCAACTCCGTCGCAACATTATCAACTCCGTCATGGTGAAAAAAACAATGGCTTATAAAACGTTAACTGATAGATATATATGAGGGAGAAAAATATATACATGATCTAAATAGCTCAATGATTCATATTTTATACATAATATAGCAGTAAACAACATACTGTACAAAATCAAGACGGAGTTGAGGCTGAGAACGCCTAATTCTGAGAATGACCCAATCGATTCAAGATCGTCATTGTGTGATAATATTTAAAGACTTACACGAAATCACCGATGCGTGATTTGAAATTGTTATGGTTTCAAATGCATGAAACTTTATTTTCTTTGTAGAATACTTAGGTACATATTACAAAATAAAATCCGCAATTATTAAGAAATACCAGAAAAATATATTCTTAAATTAACGGGGACAGAACATGTATGTGTAAATCCCAGTGGATGCATTCTAAAATGCAAGCAAATGTTTGCATAGCAGAAATGTTTGCCCGCAGTTGCGAGCGAGGGATGTTGGTTTGCTTGTTTCACTGAATTCCTCTTTCTAAATGCAGCTTTAGATCAACGAGTATTTAACAGATATAAATACTCATACTTTTGAATTGGATACCACTAGTATTTATAGTTTCTATCGTGTGGATTATGATGAAACCCAATAAGGAACAATAATATGGCACTGGTCCGACCAAAACCAAGTGAGCGAAGATAGCTCAGCTATAAAAGGGCATTTTCACTTATTGGGTCACCCAATTAGCGTGGAAAAGAAACCAATGCAATCAGGTTTGTAAGGACAATCAATCACTGATTTTCAATAAAAAATCGGTTTTTGTGTTCACGCTATAAATATAAGATATATAATTGTATTATAAAAACGCCGATCAAGTTTAAATTCCTGAAGATATCGTACTTAATTGTCATTACAAACCGGACCGCAATGTTTTTCTTTAAAATCACGCTAATTGGGTATCCCTAAAAGTGAAAATGCTCTAACCACTGCTAACTACGCACCATTGTTCGTACCAAAATCATGTTCAGGCTTCCAGCGAAATCTGAGGTGAACCATATTTTGTGCAAATAAATAAATGTTTTGGGATATCTCACACAAATCGACCTAGTTCCACGGTAAGCTCAATTTAGACTTGTAATGTGGGTACACTGGGTACCATGCGATGATATATGTAATATATAGATACATACAGATACTCAAATACATAGACAACCATGACCAAGGAACAAATAATTGTGATAAATAAATACACAAATAATGCCCTCACCGGGATTCGAACCCAGAACCTCCAGCTTCGTAGGCAGGGTCACTACCAACTAGGCTATGGAGGCTGACAATATTTGTGTTAGTTTTTAGTAAAACGTCCCACTTTGTCGCTTACCATAAAGACGAGATTTACTTGTATCTTCATATGAATAAACTGACAAAGCGGCTTTATGGCAAATGACAAAGTGGGACGTTTTACTAAACTCACTCACATTTATTAAAAACACTAAACTCTATTCCACTACTTTACGAATTTTATACATTTAAACAAATAATTCTCGTAATATTTTTCGTTCCTTGAACGAAGGGCTGGCAACTCCCTCGTACAGTATTGCGATACAATACAACGAGGAAATACCTCCAGAATCCTCGGTATAATGTTACAAGAGTCAAACTGAGATATTTAAGGTTTAATTTATGTATATTGCATATAAATTGTGTTGATTAGTAAATAACACAATTAGATCATCTTTTTGTTACTTTATTTATTTATTTCGTAAAACAGGTCTAATACTCGTAATAGCAATTATTATGATAAAAAATGTCCTACAACTGGAAAATCACATGTTTAAAAGTTAGCGAGCGAAGCATTAAGCAGGTGCTAAAGATAATTATGAGTATGTAGTAGGTACATACATGATATTACATAGTTACTCAAAGTAGCACAAGTATTTTACTTGTTATAACCTTTCCCGTGCTTATTCCAGTTCGAATTGACGCGCATGTATTTGACTTTCAGCACAATGTTCGTACGGTAACTTCTACATGATTGGAAATGTTAATCCAGAATTTTAAATGCGATGTTCTATTGATCAACGTTGATTGCTTGTTGATATAGTTATTATAAATTTAAGTGTTCGGGGAAATGTCAACGTAAAATTTTACTTCAGCAGTATCTGTGGTAACGTAGTTCACTATTGAATTTACATATATAATTATGTCCTGTTTTGACAATAATTATAGCTTTTTTAACATTTTAAGAACACCAGGATAGTGTAGTTTTTGAGACGTCGATTATATTGTTATCGACGATTCACTTTTAATGATTATTTTAGCTATTACTTTTTGTAAGATTAAGGTGGCCATGATGTCCTCCTTGACGTGTCCGTCAACGGCGATCCCTGGTTCACTAACTTCGTAAATGAGAGCGAAGATGGCTGGCAAATCCAAATTTAGTTTTAAAAGTACGGTTGCACGGCGCACAGTACAACTGACCGAGAGAGTTAAAAGTGTAGTTGTAGGAGGGCTTAGGCTGGTTCTTTTTGTGAAGGCGTTTTACTGCAAGATCTTCAACACGAAGTTTTTCATAATTTGCCACTGCCTTATTAACAGAGTTGCGCCATTGAGATCTCTGTAGCGCAAGCTCCTCCCATTTATCCTGGGGTAAGCTACAGGCCGCCAAGTGTCGTTTTAAAACATCCTTGTAGCGTAAAAATTGACCGCCAGGTTTGCGCTTACCTTCCTTAAGCTGCGAGTAGAAAACAGCCTTCGGCAGCCTGGCATCACTCATACGCACAAGGTGCCCGCACCACCTTAATTGCCCTTTGACGAGCATGGACTCGATACCGTCCATCTTTGTCCTACTCAGTACATCCGAGTTTGGAACTCGATCCTGCCACCTTATGTGGAGAATGGAGCGCAAACATCTCATATGGAATACGTCAAGACGCCTAATATCTCCTTTATAGAGGCACCATGTCTCAGTGGCATAGAGCAGTATAGGTAGAACGACTGCCCTATACACAGCGATCTTTGTGTGTAACTTTAGGTCATGAGAGTTCCAAACCCTTGAGCGAAGCTTACCAAAGGATGCCGCTGCCTTGGCAATTCGTGAGGATATTTCCGATTCAAGGCGGTTGTCATCCCGAATAACGCTACCCAAATAACGGAAGGACGCTACCTCCTCGAGAGGTTTACCATCCAGGTATACAGGTGTTGGGTCCGGCTCCGTGCCACGTGCGGGTTGTTTTAGTATCTGAGTTTTAGATGCACTGATGACTAGTCCAAACCTTCGGCATGATTCATCCAGATGGTCTAGAAATATTTGCAAGCTGTTCAGGTCATCAGCCATCAGACAGACATCGTCAGCATAAAGGGCGTCCAGAATAGAGAGCTCTTGTATCTTTCTTTTAGCTCTGAAGCGCGAAGTATCAAAGACGCCTTTATCGCTTCTGACGAGAAGACGAATTTGGCCTGTGCAACCACAGTATGAGTCTTTTAACACGTAGGCGAAGTATAAGGCAAACAGGGTTGGTGCCATTACACAGCCCTGCTTGACGCCGCTGGTTACGGGGAAACGGTCTGTGAAGTCATTGTTGTGACGTACTCTGGCCATCATGCCGTCGTGGAATTGGCGCACAAGAGTAATGAACTTCGCAGGACAACCAGACTTCGCAAGAACCAACCAAAGCGCAGATCTAGGGACCCGGTGGAACGCCTTTTCTAAGTCGACAAAACACATGTTAAGACTGCGATACTGCTCTAGGATTTTTTCTTGTAACTGTTTGACGACGAAGATGGCATCCACCGTGCCCCTATTTGGTCTGAAGCCGCACTGACTCTCTGGCAAAACTTGTTCTGCAAGTTCCGCCAGCCGACGATTCAAAATATGGGCCAGAACTTTGCCCGCCGTACTGAGCAAAGCAATACCCCTGTAAGACCCACAGTCAGAAGTATCACCTTTACCTTTGTAGAGCTTTGATATGGTTGCGTCCTTCCAATCTTGGGGAACAGTTTCCGTCTCCCAGATGCGCACTACGAGCTCAAACAGTTTGTTCTGAATATTGGGGCCACCATATTTATACAGTTAGGCCGGCAAACTATCTGAACCCGCAGCTTTTCCATTTTTAAGGCGATTAACCGCACGGAAAAATTCATCAAAAGATGGAGGGTCATCAAGCTCTGGAGATGTTGTCTGAGCCTGAAGATTGTCTATGTAGGTGAGGTCAGCATCGTGACTGGCCGGGTTCAAGACTTCATTGAAATGCTCAGCCCAGCGAGCTAGCACTTCATTGTGATCAGTGATTCGCTTAGATTTATCACGAGAGCTAATTGGGGAAGTCTTTTTATACCGAGGGCCAAAGATGGATTTAAGACCCTCAAAAAACATGCCACTTTGCCTTGTATCAGCAAGATGTTGCAGCTCAATTGCTTTCTTTTGCCACCAAAGATCTTTTAGCACACGCACTCTAAATTTAAGACTACTCTGAATATCTTTACGCTGAGCCTCACCTGAAGAGTTCTTCAACAGTCGTCTGGTGTCGCTAACGAGCTTCATTATGGCGGCGTCGGAATCGTCAAACCAATCCTGGTTCTTCTTCGTCGGTTTTCCAACAACTCGTTGAGCAACATCATAAAGTGATTGCGCTAAGGTGCGCCAATGTTCATCGATTGGAGCTGTTGCATCAAGTGAGATCTTATTGAACTCGATATTCACATTTTCTTGTACCTCCTTAGAATTAACAAGCTTTGCAAGTGCCAGACGAGTTGGAATTTTATGTTTTTCTCGGCGAGGTGGCTTGTAAGCAAGTCGGATGTTCGACCTAATCAGACGATGATCAGTCCAACCCTAGGCACCACGCATTGCTCTGGTAATAAGCACATCTCTCAAATCGTCTCGACGCACAATGACGTAATCGATGAGATGCCAGTGCTTAGATCGCGGGTGCATCCAAGAGGTTTTATATTTGTTGGCCAGACGGAAGAACGTATTTGTAATACAGAGGTTAAATTCGGCACACAAAGTTAGCAGCAGTTCCCCGTTTGAGTTACAATTTCCCACTCCGTGTCGGCCGAGGACTCCTTTCCAAACATCACTATCAGAACCAACTCGAGCATTAAAATCGCCTAATAATATGATCTTGTCACTAGATGGAATAGTTTTCAAAATTTGTTTGAGGTCGTCATAGAACTGAAATTTGTCTTCATCGCTGTAGGTCATCGTAGGCGCATAAACACTGATCAGATGAAGATATTTTTGGGCACTGACATGGAGCCGAAGTGTCATGAGCCTATCATTGATACCTTTTGGTGTTTCCAAGAGTGATCGCGCAATATTATTCTTGACAGCGAAGCCAACCCCACTGCCAGCTCTCTCATTTGATGGTTTTCCTACCCAGTAGTAGGTGTATCCACCCTGGCTTTCGCAAAGTTCACCGCTATCAGCCAGATGGGTCTCACTGAGGGCAGCTATGTCAATGTTGTACTTTGACAGTTCCCGCGCTATGAGAGCAGTTTTTCGCTCTGGACACAAGTTGGTCGGGTTGTCCAAAAGTGTTCTAACATTCCAAGTAGCGAAGTTAAAGGAATGTTTACAAGTTACTTTAATTTTCTTAACTATTCTTTTTCGACCGCGTTTGTAACGGTTCCCGATGACCGCGGTTTGCCATCCAGGTTGAGTGTAAGGCGGGCTATGTTTGGGCCACCTTTTCTAGGCCCCTCCCCTGTGCAGGGGTAAGCAGAGCGCTCCTAAATAGGGCTGCTTAGTCATCAGATGTGCTGCCGAACCCGATCTCCCGCCTCAGTCGAGACCAAGAGCGACCACTCTCATCCGACCGCCTCATCCTTCCATGCTGGTCTGGGAGCGAAATAAACACATCGAATGCATCAGCTGCTACTCAACCCGCGCAAGTCGTAAAAGTCGACTGAGGGAAGACAGAGCTTTCGAAAATGTCAACATCTAAAGGTGGCCATAGCATTACTATGACTAACTCTGGTTATACAAACTGAAGAAGCTATAGGTACACTCAACATAGGGGTACAACAATTAGTGCAGACATACAATAAAAAAGCTATGTAGGTACGTAAGGTAGGTAGCAAACATGAACAACGTAGTAACACTGGGGACGCCTGTGAAGCGCCGATGGGCCTGTATTTCATGTATTTTCACTAAAACACTAGTTGTTACTAGTACCGATCAAATAATAGATCAAGGCAAAAGAGGAGTGTACCAGAATAACCACCATTATCCAAGAAGAAATGAAAATCAAGAGCAACAACGTATAAAGGTAGGTTTACACCAAACAAGCGAATGCTCATTCGTTACACAAAACGTAATTCGTCGAAATTCGTTGATTTCGTAGAGTGGGGGATACAGCCGCTAAAAATTAAGATTAGGTACAATTGAGTGACCATTAATGCTGTAAAAGATGTTGAATGTCGTATTCAAAGGTTAAACTGAAGTAATACTGCAGTATACGCGATGATCACGCCGATGACGTACACCATCAGCCGGTAGCGTAGTGGGACGCCACAGACTCGCACGTGGTCGAAACGTGCCCGTTTGACACGTTGCACGTTTTTGCACAATCGCCATAAGTCAGCTAGAAAAAATTAGGAGAGATTTTTATAGTGTTTTTTTCTTATTTACGTTAAATTTAAGAGAAGATTAGGTCAAATATAATCAATTTCTATAAGAAACTTGTGTCAGCTCTTACTGTCATAGCATAGAGTTATTAAAAAAAAGTGTATGAGTGAACAAGTCCATTGCAACCTTTATTTTATAACATCCTAATGTTACTTATTTTGGCATGTGCTATCACTATCAGTCATCTGAGATTAACTTTTATGTTATTCTTAAGGTTCTCTCACACTTACCATTTCATTACTTATAAATGAAAATGAAAAAAAAAAAACAAATTAACATATACCATTACATCAAGCAACTTTAAATGTCTCAACTAACCTGTCTAAATTAACGGAAAATAAACAACCTGTGTACGGCCATATCGCCATATTATTTGTTAAAGGTCTACTATAGTACTTCAAACTTCAACTTATATTTTGCCTCTGAAATGAATTTGACACGCAGACGTACGCGCGTTAGCATAGTGTATCTTACACTTAAAAAAATGCATATATTACAAGTAACCCAAAGATTGATGGAGAGAACAATGGTAAAAATCACACTTAGGAACAAATATTCAACAAGTGACTGTCCCAACAAAGTAGTCACTGATGTTGAAAAGCAAAAACATGCTCAGCTCACTCCCGCTCTTAATTCACCATTTATCTGTTCCAGGTGAATTCCAAAACATACATTTTAATAATAAGTAAGTTGTCAGAATTTTGCATTATGGTACAAAAACTAGTAGAATGGCCACATTGGGGGGAGTAAAAAAGCCAAAATTGCATAGACAATGATATGATGATATTATAGGAATAGCGAGTGAAAATGGGTTCAAAAAACATAAACTAGACAATAATGCTTACATCTATATGATTGAAAACGGCTAAGAAGAAGAAAAGAAGAGACATTACTTTGTAACCTCTAATTGGTGTTCATAATTATATAAGGTGTTTTTAAATTTACCACCGATACCTTGGGGTATGCATGTGTTCATGATAACGTACAACATTTCAACATAATGATGAATTGTTAATATAACTGTTGCATGCTAGTTTGTATTACTTATACATATGTAAGGACTTTGCAATTTCTCTCTAATGTTGTGCATAGTTGTTATCGAGTTCCAGGCTGAATTAAATTGTTTAAGTATTGTGTTATCAATGTTTAAGTTTGAAACTTGTAACTGTGCCTTTTTGAAAATAAAATAAAAATAAAATCTCTACAAAGCTTTATGGTTAAGTTCTTAAATAGCCAGAAACCTTTTGTTGTTGGATCCAATTCTTATTTTCGCTGTAATTACAAAAATGCGATTGCGTGCATGATTTTCCTGACAAAATTTCGTGACATTTTCCTGACGTCAAGAAATTTTGGATGTTTCATGGTGTAGTGAAATTAATTTTTGAGTATAAAATGTGTACCATGTAGATAAGTATGCGGTGTTTGTGTGTGTGTGTTTTTTTTGTAAATTATAGTTTACACGTCATTTGTGTGTATGAAATGTTTTTAAACTTATTTATGTTACTTTGAAAAACGACATACATATATCAATAATCGAATAGAAAGATATTGTTGAATATCTTAGCCAACCAATAAAAAAAGGAAACTGCCACATGTTTCCTACTGATATAAAAGTAAAATAAATTGACATTTGTTACCCTGCTTTAAGATTTTTTAATAAGAAATACATTTGATTTATGGCATCTAGTCAGTGTTTAATTTTGCGTAACTTGATTTCCATGGTAGATCTTTTGGTATAATGCCATCCAATTTCCTGACCTTTCGTGACAAACTGATTTCTTGACAATTTCCTGACGGGACACTTTTTTGAGAAATACTCATGGGACTCATATCGGATTAAAAAAAAACCTTTCCCTACAAAGCGGTCCTAACGGCTGATCAAAATTTCATAGAAATTGTTTTTTTTTTTTAGATTTCGATATGAGTCCCATAAGGAAAGTTGTTTGTTATCATACACATATACATATCCTAATGTATCGGTAACTAATTTGGAAACTCCGTGCACCACTACTGCTTAACTTACTTGGAATTTCAGTGTTAAGAAGTTTGCTACACAATTCATTAGCTCGATCCGCCAGCGTATAGAAATGTTCACAGGCATAGCAAACAGCGAACAAGAGAAGGATATTTTTGAATACCCACGTACAGAGCGAAATCTTCCCTCGTTGCATGAGAAACTAAAAAAATAGGTGGAATGATTTAAAGACAATTTAGTAGTACGAGTATTTGGGGACGAAATTGAACTTGTTTGACCTAGCTTTGATAAAAAAAAAGCTAGGTACGGATACTGGGCGACTATTTACACAAATAATAAATAAAACACAGACAATAAGACAAATTACCTATAAAGAAACCAATATTTGGACAAGCTCTAAATTCAATAAAAATAATCTATGACCGGGGCTCGAAATCAAAAACACTCTTGCTATTTTTAGCAACAAACTTTATTTGAATTCTAGCTTTTTTTTCGGTTCGTCGTTTGGTTGTTAAAATATTACATAAATAGTATTATACATAACTAACTCACCGAATAAAGATTTTGTGTAGGATTTTGCTTTTTTAAATCAATGTTCACTTGGAGATATAGCAGTGAATGAACGATCAAGCTGATTATTTGAGAAATAATCTGTAAATAAACAAATTAACATAATTTTACGTTTTGTATTAGTTGTAAATAAATAAACTTTTTGTGAAAAAATATTTTATATTTAAGTGCAATATGTCATGATAGACGAATTTCTGATGAAAGATTTCTGGTGTTAATAAGCCCTTTTGTGATGTTTTCATAATTTAAGTAAATTAATTTTGCATAAAACCCGCGCGACTCAGAAGACCGTCACCGTTGCGATAGCAGACAGAAAAAAGTTGATTCACCGAAAAGAAATTACTTACCGGAACTTTGCATATATTTTTGTACATATCATAAGCGTTGAAAATTAATTGATACGTCGCAAACATATTTTCTCCTCGTGACGTATACCCTTCTAATTTCAGAGGCATTTTAGTATATTTCTGCATGTTGTGTATCCACACTTCTAATGCCTCCTTAATTATACACATCACACGGGCTATGTACATTAAATGCAAATCAAAATAAAGTAATGGAAACATATTTAAAACCGATGATAATCTAAAAAAATCATCATAATAATTTACGAAATAGAATATAAAAAAATACAATGGAATAAGGATCATTGATAATATATTCCAAGTGGTTAGTTTTTTAACACTTTTAACAAAACAACATAGATTTCTTGAAGCTGTTTGTAGATTCGTTACAAGTGTTACATTGTCCACAGCGTATCTAATATTAGCCAAGAATAGTGCGATATACATACAGAAGCAGGAAATATTGTCAATGCAAACCGAGGTGGTGATGAAAGACTTAGTTTCAGAATTCATTTCATTGTTGAGCACAGAGATTTTAAAACGATAGTAAATAATAATCAAAAAACCAATCGTCGCTAAAAAAGATTTAGCTTTTCGCCAATTGCTGTTCGGACACACAAATCCGCTGGTCATTTCATAATATGGACACATTAACAAAGTCATAGGAGTATTCAACGGTAATAGCATGTTTTCAAAGTTTTTATTTATATAATTGCCGAAAAATGTTTGTGTCCTGCCTAGTTCAACCATATTGAACATCTAATTTTGACCAAAAATTATCACACAAATGTCAGACTTTATCGGCAGCAGCAATTGTATTAAAAGTCTAGAACACATTAAGTCTTTCGATTGATCAATCGTCCTTGTGGGAGAAAGTAATTTACTTGAAACAAGTGACATAAGCAGTTATTATTATAAATAATAAATACTTTGAAATGATGTGCCACAATTCAAGTAATTTTTTAATGGTAATTTTTACCTTTCATATTTATCTGTAGGCAAACAGATCCAATTCTACGTATTCTGGCCTAAACTTTTAAGAATTATTCATTTTTCCCGATTGGATGTAACACATTATTTTTCCTCACACTTGCTTTCTAAGCGCGCCATTGCTTGCATGCATCGTGGGAGTAATAGAAAAAAGAAATTCTCTAGGGAGCAATAGACATCGTCCATTAAATACAAAAGCGACACATGTCAAAAAAATACTTTTTACAGGGGAGCTGTTTAAAGATTTTGTATTCGTTTTTTGTTCACAAAATTTTTTTACATCATTAATATTATATGTGTTATATATCAATTTGTAGGTATTTTAACCCTCTTTTGATGTGTTTGGTTATTAGAAAGTAATATGTGCTGTGCAAGCTTTTATGAGCGTATACGTCCGTTTTGCATAAAAAAATAACATTAACTCTGAACTTTTTTTTTCCATGAAAGGCCACAAATACAAAAAAAATAGCAGTTATTTCATTTAAATCATACATAAAATCATGTCTTAAACATAGAAATACTGTTTTTTTAACAAAACTGAACCAGACAAAACTTTTTCTTACTGTTTCTTTACTTACATATTGTCAAAACATGTTTATAGGTACCGCAAACCGGGGTTATTTTGATTAATTTTAACTTTGGTTACATATTTTGATGAATTTAACGGACGTACTAGTTTAAAATTCAGATATAATTATCGGTTTTCTTCAAGAATCAACCTGCTATATAAAAAAATGTGGTACTTTTAGGTAATAAATATAAAATAAATACAACGCGATCAAAGTTATATTGTTGAGAATGGAATTAATACTTTGATGCCACTTATTTTTACTATAAATTGGAAATAGCCCACCTAAAAGCACGTAAATAATAAAAATCGGTTAAGTACATCTTTAGTTATTTGTTTTTTCTATGTGTATTGTATTTGTGTGGTGGTTACTATGATCCCATACTAAATGATCCAAATTGATATATGTTTTGACGGTCTACTAGTTTTTTCATTAGAATTGATGCAAGAACTTAATTTTTACCGATACAAAAGTATATCTTTCAATATTTAATTGCAGAGATAATAAGTCTTTCCTAAAAATCTACTTATGATTAGTAATAATGTAACAATTTTTTTTTCTAGACGACATGACAGTTTAGCGCTAAAATTCTTGGGTACTACCTATGTAGTGAAGCAATAGGCATGATGACTCAAGTCAAGTCAAGTCAACATCTTTTTTCGATTTTTGAAAGATTTACATGAAATACACAAAAGTAACGTCACGTTTGTATACTACACTTATATTAAATAAAAGTTCTGTACAATAATGACTGTAGTCTATATCTTAGTAATACTTTATTCGTGTATGATGCCGTGCATAATGTCTAATAATTTATTTTAAATACAGTCATCATCCCTATGTTGGCAGTTCCAAAAGTGAAAAAATAAATATTACTAATATAAGTTTTTAGATTCGTTAAAACATACACCGGGGTTAGATCTTTGTTTGTTTTACTTGTATTGTATACAAATAATATAATAGGAAAATATGACAAATACTTAATAATTCGAAGTTTATGCCATTATTGTTTCTTCGTAGTCGCAATTATAGGTACACAAAATTCACAGTCATCTTCCACACAATCTCTAATATACTTTTAAGTAAAACGAACACAATACAAAGTACCACGTTTTACAATTACTGTTTTTATAAGATGTATTGTATTTTTTAAGATTTCATGCAAAAGATACTCAATTATTCAATCTGGTACTTTTATGGATTTTAATATTAAACTGAATTAAAAACGGTTGTAAATGCAACAATGTTTTTTGAAATTCAACATTCCGTATTGCGGCTCCTTTGTTTATAAAAAAATCTAAACCATACATATTTACTTTATTCAAAACAGCATCATGTATAAATATGGCTCCTGTGATTGATGCATTCGAATATATTTTTAATTCAAAAAGGTTGCAAATCCTAATACGGCAGTTTTGATGAATGAAAAATCAAATTTAAGAGGATATTTTAAAATTAAAGCTGCCACATTCCGTTTTGCGACTCCTTTTTACATAAAGAAACATGATATTTACGTATTTATTTTATTCAAAACGGCCACATCTATAAATATGGCACCTTTGCTTACATATTTTTTAACGTAATCACTTATTTTTTCGTTTCATGGCACTTTTTCACAAAAATGTCGTGTGTTTTGGTCGACAGTCGAGTCGCAACTGACAAAATGGCAGTTTAGCACTGAAATAAGTTTCGAAAGAGCGATAGTGCAAAAAGGGCACCTGCATAATTTTGATACTTACTAACGTCAAATCGACAGGTGTCTTAGTGTCACGTAAAATATTAGTGCTGATAATGTCGTTTTTGCAATAAAATCATTTTTCACGGTTTTTGAGTTGTGTCGCTTTTGTATTTAATGGACGACATGTTAGTACGTCATTTAATAATATTTTGTTTTAAAACTAATTTGTTTGCTCGCAAGTGTGATGAAAAATATTGTATGTGTCACGGTCGGTAAGTGGAATACTCGAGCCATTAAAAGCCTTCTGACTACGGCGTTGGGCTTCTAACACTCTCATTAGTAATACCGTACTTACCTCCCTAGATGAATAATGTACTAATATTTGTGCTTGACTTCTTAAATAGTATTATTTTTGCAAGCATACGTTCTTTTTTTTTATTGTGTGACATAATGATAAATAATATTAAAATATGGATATCCTTGAAATGTGGGATGTTAAGTGTTATTCCTTAAATTTCCATTTAATTCATCAAGGACGCAAAAAATCACTTAGCGGCAAAAGTATGTAGGTCAAAAGTTAATAGATTAATGGAAGCAGAAACCGACTAATTAACACGAAGCGGTCATTTGCAAAGCGGTAGTATAGGTACTCGAATTTAACTCACTTTCAACCAATGCTGATGTAACCACAGACAAATGGACTAGACCGAACAAATTAACCCTTGGCCACGTAGTGATCAGTTGCCTAGCACGTCATTACATTTCATCATCATCAGCCTGTGTTAGTCCACTGCTGGACGTAGGCCTCTCCTATTTACTATGCGTATAAACGCATTAGGAGGTAAATGCCCATAATCGCCACTCTGAAGAAGCGGATTGGCGATCGCAGTAATGTGTGTCCACTATGATGACGCTGCTGCCCATCATCAATATTTATCAAATAGTGGTCAGTGACACTTCAATCCCTTAGTCGACTCTTACGACACCCGCAGGAGGAGTTGGGGTGGTGACAAATGTATTCTTACTGCCGTCACCACACGGCACGATTACATTACATTACATTTATTTTATCCTTATTTACTAGTATGCATTACATCTGCATAAATCGTAAGATAATTTTCTGAAAATTAATTTGAAATTAGGCACCGTCCTCGTCGATAATCTTTTGTGATTCATTCATAGATCAAACTCATCATGGCTAAACGGAAAAGTGGCGGTTATTTTAATATTTCAAATGGTTTTAAGTACAATTAATAAAACATCTTTTTAATGAACGAGAATGAACTGTTTTGTAACATGTAGTCTAATCTATGAATATTTACTGAAATTCGAGATTCTCCATCGTGGGATAACGTGTAACGTCCATCATGACTAATGGATTTAACCAATTTTTGGTGTTTTTACCAATGATTCGGTATATCGTGTGGATTGGAGTATATAGCGTTCTTCTAATTTGGTCATACCCCCTTATTGAACTCCTGCATCTAAAATATCTGCTTTTAACCTTGCTCATGGCGGTTGATCTTTGCATTTTAGATAACTAGATGAAACAGAAACAGTAGTGACGCTGCAAACCTTTTCTAATTTATTAAGAAAAAGGCCAGCGAAGGCGTTTGGGAATTCCAGGTCCGACTGGTAATTAATTTCCCTCTGGAAGTTGTTAAGTAACGAGTGATGTCGACTTTTTATTGTATAGGATGGGACGAACATTAGGAGACAAATTGCAATTAGGTACCATCGCCAACGAAGACACGGGTTCATACTTTGTTTTTATTTTGTATTTAAGAAATACATACATCAATTCGGAGTGTAAGTACAATTACAAATATTACTACTGTTACTCTACAGCCGTTTTGTTAACGCCATAGATTCTACCGTAGTTAATATTATTTTGGATATATTTTTGAAAATTTATACAGTAAGAGCGAATAGGGACTCACTATTTTCCGACTGGACTAAGCAAATTATCCTCATTCAAGCGTAACGGGCACAATACTTTCATTGTTGTCCGCTACAGTAATAATTGCGCGCCAGGGGCTTGAATGAGGCACTACGGAACGAAAAACTACGACAATCTCCTACATCATTTAAAGAGAAACCCTGAAAACTACCGTAAACGTAAGTTTTAAAGGAGAAATTCCAATCTTTGTCGATGTTTCGTGCGAGATTCTGGCGGCTATTTGCCGATTGGCTTCCTTCGACTCAAGAACAAAGGGCACTGGCCTGTGCACTCATTTTGGTTTCGCTAGAATAATGAAAGTTTAAGTCTTTAGAAAACGGGTTTTGTTTTGGTTAATTAGCTAGATTTTGTGGCGCTTACGGCGGAACGGTAAACCGTACGGTTGCTAGTGCTACGCAGGGGGCGTGGGTTGAATCCCCGGCACGTACCAAAGAGTTTACTATTTACTGTGCGATTTTATGTTCACGAGTGCTTTACGATGAAGGCAAACATCGTGAAGAAACCTGTAGAAATCTACGAAGAAATTCAAGGCTGTATGAGCAAAATAAATAGGCACGTGCACGTTTAATGTCAAGTTGCAGAAATTGGCCAGAATAAATAGGTACCTAGTTACAATACAATTACTAGATTTGAATATTATTACAATGATATTTATTTACATACTAAGCCAGAGAAAGCCGCAAGATAACAGTTAACGCTTTATGACAATTGTAGGATTTCATGTCCTCAGAGTGTTGATAGCACCTGGTTACAAAAAAGTAAACTAACTTTACAAGCATATGGGCCAGTTGTAGCAGCAGTAAGCAGTGACCTTAGCCTATGTATACCCGCATCTCCAGTGGACTAGGTGTCGCATGCCCGCATGAACATTGTTGTCCTTTTAAAAAATTGACGGGATATACTTGCCTTTATTCTGGCAGAAATTACATCAAAAATGGTACTTTTTAAAACAATTATTGTAATAAGTCTGATCGATATTTGGGTTCCACTGGCTCATCACTACATTTACATAATTATTTTTATCAAAGCGCGAACTTATGAATGATATTATTTTTTTGAAGAGAAGGTAAGTAAAATGTAAATAGTTAGAAAACCAACTGTGGTCAGAAAACGTATAATTTTGTGTAAATTTCTGTCTATAAGTCACAAAGCTGCTATTAATTTCGTAACATGGACATACTCGTATATTATAAAAGGCAGTGTATAATAATTAATAATGGTGAGAGCATATTTTCAAAGTCTCAGTTTATATAATTACCAAAAAGTTTACATAATATGTACCTAAACATTATCTTCTTTGGGCAATACAGCAGTTTCTCAAATACCTACAAGCTTAAGTAATTGCCTAGCACCATAATAAACAAGTCATAAACGGCCTTCATAGTCTGGCTAGTGACTGGGCTAATGAACCATCATTAGGCCTACAGGTTGATCATTTTTCATACACCATTGTCGTTAGTTACTAACTTGAAAGAAGCTTTGTGGGCATGTTACGTTAATAATGTAAAAACTGCTTTGTATAATAAAACGGTTAGGTAATGATCTATAGTACAGTCGACGTCAAAGACATCATTACGGTTTAGGTGCCAAATATATATTTACACGACCTTAATGCAAAGGCAATAAAGTCCTGTAAATATATTCTTGGCACCTAAATCGTAATGATATCTTTGACGTCGACTGTACCATAATATTATCCAGTGATTGTCATCTCTAAATGAAAAGCTGGTTATGTCTTATTTAGTTTGAGGTCACGACCATGTTCAAAACTTAGGGGTTTCCAGGAAGTCCAATATTTTGATTCATAATTGTGATGTAGCCCCTGATATCGAAAATTAAGTTTAGGTAACGCTAACTTTCTGTACGTGGCTGTGAAACTCACAAAAATCTGTATGAGACATAGTAATCCCACCTGTTCACGTTTAGTTTTGTCAACAACGTTTATTTTGAGGCTAAACCTTAAAGGATCTAGAAATGTAAGGATTCCATTGCCAAAAAACTCTTCCCACTACGCATCAATAAGGATACAAATTAAACTATCGAAATTCGAAATATAGTTTCTGGAAAGCAAAAAATATACCTTTTGGGACGAATAAGGAGTTAGTCAGAAAATAAGAGACGTGAAGATAAGTAATACGACATATACGTATGTATAATTTTTACTACTAATCAACAAAAATCAGAAAATATTCATTCATTATAATTAAATACAGAAACCACATATGGATATTATTCCCAGTAAATTCAACAAACTGATAGGTACTTAAACAGTTATTTTCACATATTACTTGAGCTGTCGTTTTCGCATATTACTTAAATTAAATTGTAGAATGACAGCTATGTACCCGGTAATCACACCGATGACTTGTACCATCAGCCTGAAGCGTAATGGGATGCCACTAACTAACACGTAGTCGAAACGTGCCCGTTTGATACGCTGCACATTTTTGCATAATCGCCAATAATCATCTGCGGAAAAAATGCTACTTTAATTGAAATCCTGCTTTAACTAATTATTACAATACGAATATTTGATAGTTCTGCATGCGAATTTTATTTTATTTTATTTTATAATACACGATTGGATTGGAATTACCCTGAAGTTTTCACCTGATCCGAAAAACACGGAATTTTATCGTTATATGACTCCGTAGTTATAAAAATAGCAACTCATGATTAAAAAAGTCGTATTACCATACATTTTAGGTGGTTTCTTAAACGGTCTACATTTTTGTCTCTACAAACCGACCTAACGACAATTTTAAGGTTTTTTTGGATTTATTTATAAATTCAGGGGAATTACAATACAACCTGATTTAAAAACTATTGTAATCTCCCCACTAGTTTAGCTTCCTTACATTACCTACTCAAAATGTAAATTGTTTTTTTTGACGTTAAATTAATGCTCGCTGTTTACTTAATGTATAAATTTGTATGTTTTCTCGCTATAAATGAAATGTAAATTTCTTTAGAGGAAATAAAGTTCTTTAACCACAAAAATAGATCTTATCTAAATTCCTTAAATTTCATGCTGCCATACCTATATCGGTTTCCAACCTACTTTTCGCCGATAGTTAATTTACGGCCTATTTCACAGTCCCCGAATAAAATATATCCGTAAGATAAAATGACCGTCAAGCTTTTCCCCAGGCATATTATAAAAGAAAAATACCACTAACAATTACCAATTCGTATTCGCCAACTTTAATTTAGCTGAATTTTCATAAGCCAGTAAGGCTACTTTGGATATATGGAAGAAAAAATACATTTGCCAAATGTCACAGTTGGCAATTGATTACTTAGTTCAGTGAAATGAAATTTTGCGATGAGTTTTCTTCAAGAAGCTCGTAAGATTTGTACTAACCTGGAATTTCACAGTTAAAAAGATAGCTGCAAACTTCATCAGCTTGTTCAATCAGCGAGTAAAAATTTTCACAGGTGTGACAGACAAGGAATAAGAGAAGAATATTTTTAAATACCCACGACCAAAGCGTCAACTGTGTTAGTTCCAAGAGAAACTGAAAAATAAATTTAATTTAATTAATACCTTAAAACTTTACTGTCGGTATGGCACTGGTCTCACCATGAGCTACTAAGCTATGAACTATGGGCTATAAACACGAACAAAAGAGAAGCACATCCGTGTAAAAAAAAGAGACACGACGATACTCTCCCGGCGGTGACAGCTGATAGCTGGGCGAGTATCGCCGTATCTTTTTTATTTACACGGGAGTGCGTATATTTTATTCGTGCTTATAAGTCTTATAACCGACAGTTCAAAGCTTAGTAGCTCGCGGTGAGACCAGTGTCTAATAGCCTATTTGTAATTTGACATGTACAGTTTACGTTACAAGCACAATTAATTGCAATGTATAAAGTAGAAATACAAATTTTGAAATTCCAGGCAACGTTTGCTCTTGTTGGGCTTAATATATAAATTACGTATTTCAACTTTTGATTTTAATACTCAAAGCCACCGTATGAGCTTTTTCTGCAAAAAATATCGGAGTGATAAGGAAAACTATCAAGATAAAGCTTTTATGAGGTAAAAAACCGGATCAAAATATTTTTGTGGCAAAGCCGGAATGTTTCAATCTAAACTATTACGCACTCTGGTATTTTTATCTTGCAGATCAGAATCTTGGACTATTCGCGGAAGAATATTGATGCCTTTGAGATATTGTGCTGGAAAAGTAAGTAGCGGGGACCGACCGTAGCGATGCTTACCAAAAAACCAAATTTAATATTAACTTAGCACACAAAGAGATGACGATGATTTCGAATAGTAAATAACGTAAGTTGTATATATCAAAATAAGTTCAAATAAGTTCAATTGGTACATTTCTTATTTTTCTTAAAGATGCAGTTGAGTTTTGAGAATATCTTTAATCACAAATTGCCTCATGGGAAGATTAGCTTTTCCACCACAGATGTCATATATACCATAGATCAAGCAAACGTATCTACTTAGCGTATCAAATGAACTCAGTAAAATCTACTGAGTTGTCCGTCTTTAATCGCAGCTTGCAGCTTTCGGGCGTCAAATTTTGTAAGTTGAAGTGAACAAAAACATTAATAATGCCTCCTTAAGTAATATTAATTACAACAACACAAAAAAATATGAATACTCAAGGGCCTGAGACATATTTAAAATCATACGCAAGTAACAACTTCAGTACAAAATCTGACACGCCCGGCCGCCATACAAATGAATGAACTTGTTTCTTCTATCCAAATCTAATTCTGTGTTTTCCACCAGCACCACATCTTGAGCATTTTTTTGTTGCAGCATCCAAAACAAATAAAATATAAATATCCTACATACACAAATATACAACTTACCGAAGAGAGACTTTGTTCTGGATTCTCATTTTTTAAATCAATATTAACCTGCAAAAATAGCAGTGTTTGAACAATCAAGTTCAATATTTGACATAGAACCTGTAAATAAAATTAGCACAGTTACTACGATTATTTTGAACTACTTTGTAGATTTCAAGACTTACGTCCTTTAATTTTAAATATATTTTAAAATGCATATTTTCTCATTACTCTACTTACCGGAATTTTGCAGATTCTTCTGAACATATCAAAAGCGTTGATGATAAATTGGTATGTTTCAAACATTTTTTCACCGCGTGGAACGTTTTCATACTCCTCTGTTTTCAGTAGTATTTCGGTGTATTCTTGCATTTCTTGTACCCACATTTTTAATTCCTCCTTAATGATACACATTATACGACTAGTGTACATAAAGTGTAGATCGAAATAAAGTAACGGAAAAATATTCAAAAGGGTAGACACCCTCAGATTATTATAATAAATTGCAAAATGTAGAGTAAAAAAGTACAGGCAAATCAGAAACATGAAAACCTTATTCCATGCAGTCAAGTGTTTCAAATGGATATTAACACCACGCAAATTTCGTAAAGCTCTTTGAAGATTTGTAATGAGGGAAACGTTATCCATGGTATGTTTGATGTTAGCCAGGAATAAAGCAACATATACACAGGCGTAAAAAAAGTTTTCAATATACACCGATATTACGCCGTAACTTTGGGTGTCCGTGATTTGTTGGAAGACCATAGAATTAACGAGACGATAATAAATAATGATAACAAATCCACTTGTCGCCAGAAACGATTTAAATTTTCGAAAAGTACTGTTCGAATTCACAAAACCACCAACAATTTCGTAATTTGGACACATTAACAAAGACATTGGAATATTTAGTGGTAACAGCATTTTTTCAAAGTTTTTATTTATGTAATTACTAAAAAGTATTTCTTTCCTAAAATATTCAACCATACTGGAACCAAAGTTAAAGCCAAACAACACTGGCGTAAATTGTATGTTCCGTTCTTAAACAACTTAGCCACAAAAGTCCATTAGGCCTACGAGTTGATCATTAAGATTGTCATGTTTGGTGTTTGTAATTAAGTTGAAATAACATTTGATGGCGTTAAATATGTTTGTAATAAATTGGTTGTAAATGACTGAAAATGGTAACTATACTTTATTATGTACTTATATCGTCTTTTAAAGTTAATAGGTTTTTTATATCGATTGAAAAAAAACATAATTAAAGGCCGACAAAATTTAACGTCATCAAATTTTGTGTAACAACTTTTGCACTGAAAAAGGGCGACAAATAAAAATTTTCTATGAGCGATCAACAATACAAACATAAACCTTTTAAATTTGCCCCCTTTTACTCTGCCCAAGGTTGTTGGACAGAGTGTATACTTTTTTATATATTTTTATTATCTAGATCGAATCAGCTCGTGCTTCCGACTCAAATGAGTCCACTGGCACGTCCAGATATGGAAGAATCAGGTAGTTAGGTGAACTCTGGTGAACCTCATTATTTTCATGAGGTATACCGATGTGTAGTTAGCAGTGTGGGTGGTGGTACAACGTTGTCTCAACTCAAATAAAATTATATTACCACGATATACAGTGTGTAAATCTAATACGGGCGATCAATTAAACCAGGCATGGGATTCATTAGTGTAATCATGGATTACAAGGTTTTTTTAAAGTTACTCTTAATTTAGACCCCACAGAATTTTTTTAAGACTATCGGAACAGCAATGTAGGTACGAACATTTGTTATTGTTGATTTGGCAGTTATGTCATCTGCTTTTGAAATTAACTGTCAACGAGTGCTTAACTCGCGTATGTTGCTTTACATTGCGCGCCGAATTATTTTGTATGGAAAATTTTGTTGCTCTGATTTTAAGTAAAAGTTATTTGAATGTACTTATTATGTCGTAAACTAACACCCCTTAAGAGCTTCGCCCGTATTAGACTTACACTCTGTATATTATGTAAAGGTGAATTTTCAGCGTTTTTATTTCGTCATTGTCGTCTCAGCAAATATTATTACAAGAGATGACCTTAAGAGTATTGAATGAATGAATAAATGAATGAATGATAATTTATTTGTATCAAACAAGCGTATATACATAGATGTTATAATATTTGGTGTAGTACGATTCCTGTTCTGCCATAACTGGCGTACAAATATTGACTTAACTCTAAGTACCTAACTAGATTTAGCTTTTACTAAACTTAAACTTACATTCTACGATTACATATATCAGATGATTATTATGATTACATACATAATAATTGGTTTAATGTAATCGTAATTACGTTAACAGTACCAAGTTTCGCCTATTCAATGTTGTTGTGACTTGTCGTTCCGTCACGGTACTAATCGCGAGACATCAATGTCGAACCCTTAGCGGTTGAAACGCTCGGCGGAGAATCGCACATAAGTCTTTTATTCTGCTACATTCGTAGGTACAAACAGTTACTTTTTATTTAAAGGTTAAACTGCAGTATGACAGCAGTGTACCCTGTGATCACACTGATCACCTGCACCATCAGCCTAAAGTGGAGTGGGATGCCGCACACTCGAACGTAGTCGAAACGCGCTCTGTTGAGACGCTGCACGTTTTTGCATAATCGCCAAATATCGTCTGCGAAGGAAATAGTAGATTCTGTTACAAGGGATCAAAATGATATATTTTCAGCGAGGGCATTCATTAAAGCCCGAATGAAGCGATGGATTCTAAGTGTAATGAGGGCTTTAGGCACTGGTCTGACAGCGAGCTAATAAGCTATGAACTATCGGCTGTAAACACGAACACAAAATACGTACTCCCGTGTAAATAAAAGAGACACACCGATACTCGCCCAGCTATCAGCTATTTTGCTATAATTCATTCATATTATATCCATTTCTCCATACTAATTCCTTACAAATTTATATACATAATAATGAACTCGATACCAGAATTTACACATTTTTTCTGCCAAATTCGATATAAGTCCAATAGTAAAAGTTTATCGTAATCACGAATAGATCCAGAAAATATTATTTTATATTACCAATTTGATTTCACCCTGTATTATTTGACGAATAAATTTAATAGTGGAGTCATTTTTGGTTATCTAGCAGTAGACACAATGCTTATCTGCTATTCTGTTATATTACATTATAATTGTCTGCTTTCATAAAACGGCAAATAAAATGGTGATGGTAATACAATAAAAACGCATAAAACTCGTATGGAAACACCTAATATTACAATCGGCTTTTGCCTCAGGATATATTATGTTTGTAAATTTGTTGTAATATTTATAATTTTGAACTAGCTTACCTGGAATTTCATAACTAAGAAGCTTGCTGCAAATTTCGTCAGCGTTTTGCACCACCGTGTAGAAACGTTCGCATGCTTGACACACGATGAAAAAAACAAGGATATTTTTAAACAACCACGACCAAAGCGTCAACGTTATACGTTCAAGGAGAAACTAAAAAATAAAACACCAAAATCTTAAATAATTGGATATTTCTTAAACATTATAATATGACTTAAAACGGGATATTTACCATGTAAATTATTTGAGACATGAAATTATTGAGAAATATCGCTTATCGTTAGGTGCAATAAATAGTTATTATATTGTATTGTAGTGTATTGTATTGTAAGTTATCACATCCATGTACAAAAAATATAATTTCTGATAACAGCCACCGTTGCAAATGCCATCTTCACGGAGTATTTGATGACTTAGTGAAGATGGCATTTGCAACAGTGGTGTAATATCGGGTGCTCAATCATTGCAATTTACATGGTAATCATTTTAAGTCATACTAATAATTTGAATGACCATGTTAGCTTGAAAACTTATTCCTCAAATAGTTTGACACGTCTGTCGCAATCATGTCCAAAAAGTTCCAGAAAGACCAACATTTTGAAACTTATTTGTAAAGGAGCCGCTGTGTTTGAGGTTTCTGTTCATATAACTATTATGAAGTATGGAAATTAGGTTTAAGCAATGGTATATCTTTGTCCATGGCTGTGACAACTTATAAAAGTATACTATACAATACAATAACTATTTAGTACACCTTTAAGACAAATAAAGAACAAATAATAAAAGTACATGTCTGAAAGAGCGATCTCTTCCAGACTATCCCCCTTATTCATAAACGTTTGTTAACTTAACAAGCCGCTAATAATTGTTTGTCCCTTTTGCTCTTATGGACACATTGTGAAGACCGAAAGGGACAAACAATTATTAGCGGCTTGTTAAGTTAACAAACGTTTATGAATAAGGGGGTATCTCTATATACTTTGGGTAGAGGACATAAGAAAGAAAAAGTTGATAGTAGGTGGTGCAAAACTGTGGGGTATGATGCTAAGGAATGTAGAAATAAATACAAAATATGAATGAATATATACATAAATACATCTGTTATAAAAATACAAATACATTATACAGTGATGGGAAGCAATTATTAGTCAACTTTATTTATTTTTCTTAAATTACCCTTTATGTTACTATATTTTTGTTAATAAATGATTTGATCTTTAAATATTAAATTATTAGTCAACTATGTGAGAAATACCTATTTAACAATTAGCAAGTTACATTGAAGTCCGTTGTTTTGTTGTTATTTTGTGTCTATACTTTTCCGAGATACTTATTTACACCATTAAAAATTTCATAAAGTCACAGTATTTAATGAATAAGACTTTATTAAAAAAAAATCATCTCTCTAAAATCAAATATCGTGCATACTCGTATTGTAACTATACATTGTCAGAAAAGAGGTTCATGTTTATATATATACACGGTGGAATTTAATCAGTGAACAGGAACCCATTTTTCTAATTCAGTAATCGATGGCGGTCACGTTTATGTAGTACTTAAGTGGAACCAAGTTTTTTTTTAGCATAATTTTTTTTTATGTTGAAATTAAAATGTATTGTCACCCTACTAATGGTTTAGTTTGAAAAGTTTAATACCTCTTTTCAAACTGTCAGCCATGCATCGCTCTTATTTTACATAGGAATAGAGTCTATCGCAAGAATTAAAGCATGTGAGTGGTTATTGCTCATTTATGTTTTAAGTTTCTATGGCTGATAGTTTGAAAAGAGGTATTAAACTTTTCAAACTAAACCATTAGTAGGGTGACAATACATTTTAATTTCAACATAAAAAAAAATTATGCTAAAAAAAAACTTGGTTCCACTTAAGTACTACATAAACGTGACCGCCATCGATTACTGAATTAGAAAAATGGGTTCCTGTTCACCGATTAAATTCCACCGTGTATACCTAGTAGAAACATACTTGGAGGAGACATTCAATTTTCTGTAAACTGACGGCATGATTTTCAAATTGAAATATCAACTTACCAAATAAAGGGCTTCAGGATATTGCTTCTTTAGGTCAATATTGACTTGTACATACAGTAACGTCTGAGCTATTAAGCTCAATACTTGACATAGAACCTGTGAACAAATAAGGATACCTACTCAAATATTTTGCGGCTTGGTCTATGCTACAGAGGGTCGTATTACACACGTATTAAGTACTTATGCATACATAGATTTTACTCATGTAGTAAGCAATTTTCAAACACTAGTTTTTGTGAAAGTAAATTAATGATTTTATGAAATAGATTGTCAAATGTTATAGGTATATGTAATTGGCTATGTAAAGTTTTCTGAAGGTATGAATATGTATTATATTTTTCCACGATAGCCGTTGTCTTAAGATTCAAGAAAATGCGGCTCTTTTATTTTTATTTCCTATAAATTATTAATAATCTTTTTTTTAATTAGTGTGGTGACGTTTGTGCAGTTTTATGGATGAATAGAGTCTAATGCGTTCATCTGCAATTAGTACAATGAAATAGAAAAAAAAATCTGTCAACGTCAATCTGTCACTCGTGTCAGTCGTGTCTTCTATCTTTTTTTTTTCTATTTCACTGTACTTGTTGCAGACAAAAGCATTTTCTCTGTTCAGCCAGAAAACTGAACAAATGTAAAAAGATTGTTAACAAATTATAGGACATACTTAAAAAGAAATGAGCCGCATTCCTTGAACCTTAACACAACAAATATCAGAGAAAAATATAATATTCATACCTTCAGAAAACTTTACATAGCCAATTATTTACTGACATTTATGTATTACCTAGTAGTTTTGTTTGAAAACCGTAGATAGAAGAATATTTAATAAAATAATTGGATTTGTCCCCAATAATTTGAAATATGCCGATCAACTTTTAGACCGACACTGTTTTGTTCTCTGTGTATCGCTGGGGAAAATTTTATGAATGTAAACCAAATTGTTATGTTACCTACGTGCATTATGCTTCATACAAGCTCACACTGTAATTCATTGAATCAGGCGTTACTTTGCGGAAGTCCATATCAAAACAAAATCGCTTTCTCTGTTCCTGTAAGTACCCCTATGTATCTTTAAAACTACTCAAAGGATTTCGATGCAGTTTTTTTAATAGATAGAGTGATTCAGGAGGAACTTTTTTGTATCCGTATCCGTATTATACCCGTGCAAAGCGGGAGCGGGTCGCCAGTTAAAGGATAAACAAAATTACTGTGCTTTTCGCAAAACAAAACGTGGAAGACAATAAGTGTAACCCGATATAATTACTTGCCTATTTTTTTCACACATTAAATTTTCCCACAAAAATAAATATGCAAATAATTATAACAAGCCACTATCACAAAATACTATACTCGACATGATTTTCACCTCTCTTCGTCGTTATCGGTCGATAAGTACTATAAGTAGTAATACTGTTTATGCTTTAAGTTCACACTGACACATTGAGGTTCTAACCGTATTTATTATAAAATCATGTTTAGTGCCTATTCATTGACATTATACAAGTTCACCAAAAATAACGCAAGTGACAGAAAAAATGTCGGTGTAAAAGTTGGTTGGCCAATATACTGAAATCAACTCCTCAGAAGATTATCCTCAAACTATAGAAAAAAAATAACATACCGACACTCTGCAGACTTTTTTGTAAATGTCAAAAGCATTGAAAATAAATCGGTACGTTTCAAACATTTTTTCTCCGCTTGGCATATTTTCGTACTCCTCTGTATTCTGAATTTTTTCGGGATATTGCAGCATCTCTTTTGTCCACATTTTCAATTCTTCTTTGATTATACACATTATACGACATGTGTAGATAAAGTGTAGATCGAAATATAGCAACGGACAAGTATTCAAAACCGAAACTACAGTAAAATTATCATAATAGAGTATAAAATATAAAGTAATATAATACAGTGAAATTGTAATCATTGATATTGCATTCCTGATAGATAAGTTTTTCAAAGTTTTATCAGTTGAACGTAGATTTCTTGAAGCTTTCTGAAGATTTTTTATCAGAGAAACATTGTCCACGTTGTGTATGATATTAGACAAGAATAAAGCAATACTCATAAAAGAGTAGGAAATATTTTCAATATACACCGTCGTCAGGGCGAAATATTTAGTTTTAGAGTCAATTCTCTCAAATACTACAGAATATGTAAGACGACAATAAATGATGATTGTGTAACCAACTGTCGCCAGCAAGGATTTCAATTTTCGCAAACTGTTGTTCGGAATCACAAAACCGCCAGAAATTTTGTAGCTTGGACACATTACCAAAGACATGGTGATGTGCAACGGCAAAAGCATGTTTGCGAAGTTTTTGTTTAAGTAGTTGCTAAAAAATGTCTCTTTTTGAAGATATTTAAGCATATTGGATGTGTAATGTAGTTACGGTTTCCACCAAATAATAACTAATGCCATTGCGTATAACTTTTACAAGCCACTTATCAAAAAACAGTTGATTGAGCGTGTCTTGGAGTCTATTAGGCTTATGAATAAATTATTTGTCATAGTTGTAATAAGTAGTTCTGTTAAAAAAACATAGTGTTGGCGATAAAAAGGTTACTAATAAATTGCTTTGCATCGTTAAACCAGACAAGTGCGTAATGTAAAAAGAAGTAGAAAAGGGTAAATGTTATAATGATTTTGGAGCGGCCTTCAATAGGAATTCCTTCAGTAAAACAAACGCTGGCTATCTACATTATAATGGTATCTGACTTGTCTTTTTATAAGTAGGCAACAATATTCAAGGGCGGTAAACTAAAAAATATGTCAGTATAGGAGAGGACTCAAATTTACCACGGGTTCGTTCAAATAGTTATGTTCGAAATCCTAAACAAAATTAAATTTCTGTTAGGTAAATCGAAAAAGGGAAAGACAAAATTTCAGGTGACTTATGCTGTCTGGTATTTATGTAGATAACATTTTTACTTAGGTTGCAATTACCTGCCATATCGCCTAAAAAACATTTTATGGCATTCTTTCAAGATATCTTAGAGCATTTATAGCTAAAACTGTGCATGTTCTAGCAGCCCAAAATTTCGTCTATCAATTACCTAAATGCGCATGAAGCGCCCGAGCACTAAATTCGGCCATTACATTGCAAAGTGCTGCTGCTGCCTTTGCATTAAAGTCGACGCGTTAAACCCGTTTGACCTGGTAAAAATAGCAAGAACCCAATATCCAATAGGTAAGGCAGAAATTCTAAGGGAGACATAAGATTTTGAATTTTGATAAAAAAATTATCAACTCCACCTCCGGCATTGGTAAAATTCGGTGATTTTCCTTTGGTATATGATATAACATCTAATATTTAGAAATATTATGTACCTACTTTATTTTAAAAGTACTCTAATTTATCAAACATTTTCTTAAATTTGCTCTAGCTAAATATAAACTTTTTCAAAATATATATACGATAATGAAAAAAGTATTCCACTTAGATGACTCCATCTTAGATGACTCGTTTTTGTCGGAGATATACTTTAGTTGGCGCTGACGGGTACGACTAGTTACTGAACTAGTTTGCATTATATGTACGTGAGTAACCTCTTAAATAAAATTAATTTACTTGTAACTACTTACAAATGTCATATTCTTTGCAAGGTGACTTATGTGTCCTGTCATTTCAATACAATTTATAACCTTGGAACCTAAATTTCACGGCGCCAAGCTGTTTGAAAATAATTAATTATGATGAATTTTCTCGACGAGTGCATTGTACCATGTAACCAGTTACAATATTTTGTGCACATAATAAAAAGTGTCTAATCCTACTAATATGCATACAAGGGAAAAGTCACAGGTTAACATTCTAACAACCTCTCCCGTCCTGAGTTCTGATGATCCTAGAACGTATCCTGTAATTTAGCTTAGTTCCACTTACTTTTATAGGGTTGCCAACAATTCCTATTACTTCTTATCAAAGTCCACCTTGTATTTAAACTAGAACAGCGTGTTCAATATAAGCAAAACATTAAGTAGTTATTTAACGACTTCCCTTACTTTCAACGTCGGATTCATATAAATAGTCACGTCTATAAATATGCGTACACTTCGGAACTTATTTTAATTGTCAACATATTTATGTAGGCGACCATAGAATACCTACCATTCCTATACGCTTAGCACATGATTGGTGCGACAGTATGTCGCGGCGAGATAGATTTCCCGTCTTTTACTAACTATATTAATAAAAGAGGGACGGATAGTCTATCTCGCGGCGACATATTGTCGCACCAATCATGTGCTAACCGTACAGAGAAGATTTTTTTTTGTTAATGTTGGCACAACAAAGTGGCTCCACTCCACCTGATCGTAAGTGAAAGTATCAGTAACCTTATAAATGTAATGTTTTATTTTATAGTATCAGGCTCGAATACTGCTACAGCAACGGAATTAATTTCGAAGTGCTTCCCGACGCTAACGCAACCTGTTTTTATTCTCAAACACTTCTCTTCGTTATTCTAAAAAAACGCAATCGATATAAACTAGTGTTTATTTAATCAGAGAAAAAAAATGTGATGTGCTTTTTTAAATTCTATTATAACTATACTCGTATTTCAAAGTTAGTACCTACCGTATCAAATTATATCGATCATCATGAAATTTTGTACGAAGACAGGTTTAAGTCATAGAATAGTTTTATGAAAAAGAAAAAAATTAAATAGATGTGTGGCTGCGAAATTACTCTCAAACACAAGATGTAAAGGCCACAGGGTGGCATTTCTGTTAGACAAACAGCTACTATTTAATAAAGCAGCAGACTCTTTACGAAACAAACACAAACATAATAAACGAGATAATTTGAAGAATTTTAATTTAAAGATACAAAAGGCTAGTTCAACTTTAAACGAACGTCTGCGCTACACACAAAAGGAATTTACTTATCCGCATCAAATAGAATTCGACTCTATTACAAATTACTTAAATGTTCAACTCGTTTTTATGATATCGCGCAAACAAATCGGCAGGAGAGAAAAGAACTCAATAATGATACAAATAATTGCGCGCTTCTCTCAAATGGCCGCTTGCGATTATTTTATTTGCAAGAACATTAACTGAAAATGAAATATTTTGAACGTAGATAGACGTTATGGCTTAAAATGAAATCCCGTGATAGATTTCCCCTTTGCTTTAAAAACAAACTCCAAAATAAAATGTATTATGTATGCATTATCATTTGAACCAGAAGGCGTTCACTGCTGGACAAAAGCCTCCCTCAAGGATCTCAACAATGAACGGTCACTCGCCCCGGTTGGTAGAGAGAGACCAACGATTTCCCGCAATCTTAACCAAACCATCAGTCCATCTATTATTCCTTCCTATGCTGCGACTTCCGATGCAACCAGTCACACGCCTTTCAGCCCTGTGAGCCATCAATTCTACGTTCATATTGCCCCCACCTACTGCCACATTTGAGCAACGGGCAATTATTTATCATCATCATCATCATCATCATCATCATCAGCCTATAATAGTCCACTGCTGGACGTAGGCCTCTCCTATTAACTTATACGTATAGACGCATTATATAGAAGGTAAATGCCCATAAACGCCACGCTCGGCAAGCTGATTGGCGATCGCAGTGATGTGTCCACTTTGATGACGCTGCTGCCCATTATCAATCTTTTATCAAATAATGGTCAGTGACACTTCAACCCCCTGAGTCGACTCTTACGACACCCGCAGGAGGAGTTGGGGTGGTGACAAATGTATTCTTACTGCCGTCACCACACGGCTGGAATTATTTGTGATATGTCCAAAACCTGTGTATGTATGCATAAAAACGTGTCGTCCGACAAAAAGAGACATTTTAAAAGTGAATTTTTATCTTGAGTGCAATTGCAAGCCATTACGGGTTATGTATTTTTTTTAAATCAGCTGATTAAGATATAGCTAAACAACACAGGTGAGTCGGGATTGTTTTGAGGTAGGTATCTGTTTTCTTTGCTGCGAAATTCTCCACGTGACAATGACAACCATATGTTTCTTCAAAGAAGTGAAAAGTTTTTATAAATATTTGTCAATAAACCCGTACCACATAGGTGCAAAGTTAACAAACATTTTATTTTACCATGCAAGTAGTTACACAGTTATCTGTAAATCATTACAACATGAGAACGGTTCAAATGCCAGTAAACCTCTAAAACGCCTACTCTCGGTGATCCAGGGGATACTTTATAATTCATGGCAACATTTTAGACAGCTTACGACATGTGATCTCTCAAAGCGCAGTTAATTATTTAAAGTGCCCCATTCCGTCCTCGTTACTGTTCAGGTAAATATTCAACGATAAAAATATCATGTACCTAGTCCCATTAGTCTAATGTATGATTACAAATAACGAAGCTGGGTCGAAGCCCATTTCATTTAAAAGATGTCAAAGAAATAGCATTTTTGCCAATTATACTTGGAACAGTTATTTAAATACGGTTCATGACAGTAATATGAATCTTCATTGATCATCTCGCTAAAAATATTCATAGAAATCTCGTTATTGCTACTATGCTGCACCTAAATTGCTATAAAACTTACGATATCTGCTAGTTAGTCCTTAAATTGATAATAGAATAACAAAGGTTTGTTCAGTTAAAATTACGAGTATTCGTATAATACCTATGTCTGTGAAGAACGCTCTTAATTAAATCTACCTTTTTATCGCGAATAAAAACTTTGCTGTCTGAAATTAAATTAATTTGAAACGATTTTCTTTCTCTTATTTGGCGTGGAAGATAATTAATAACTATTTTTTTGCTGTCTTTAGTCACAGTTAGACAATTAGTTTAACTTTTAACAATCTGATTACCCATTTAGATGTTAGTAACATGTATGTAATACGATGTGAGTATAATTATTACAGCTAATCTTCCAATACTCTCTAATGGGTCTTTAATCATATTTTTCATGTCTTGATACAATTACTTGAATTATTTGTTGAGATAAATGTCCGATGTGTACCTGTGGGCCCATAATGGTTGAGTATTTATCGTTTATCGTGGCATTTGTTATTTTTGAATTTACTTAATTCGAATATATGAAGGCGTGTTAACCGTGACGATAACTTGTTGCTGTCGTTTGACAAACATTATCGTGACACAGTGGATATTTACGAGATATTTCAAGTCCTTTATTTGAACGACGAACAGGATGATAGCCCGCAATACCTATAGATTCCATCCCTGTGATAGAACATAATTAAAATCCCGGCTATCAGGTCTACACGTCTATTTAATTGCCTGTAGTAACTAATTGGGGACGGTACAAAATACACAATTAATGCCAGTAGTGAATCTAGACGGCATGTGCATTATAAATTCAGGCTTTTCTTCAGAAATCCGTTTTTACTACCTCAAATCAGATTCTGTAAATTTAAATAACTAAATAAGACACCTAACTACAGAACGGATGCTATATCAAATAAAAAAGATAATAAGAAATGCAACGATTTTAATTTAAATTTTGAAACGCAAAAGAAACTAACGGAGCTGCACTGGAAAAAGGAAGGATAGCAAAAAAGAAAAATAATGCGAATAAAGGTTCGTTCGATTTATTGTTGAAGTAGCCCGGGAGTAATGAAACTGAATAATGCATGCCGTGAAAATTGCCGTGAATTTAGGGTTGCAGAGTTTATAAAATCAACACGAATGTCAATATTTAAGACGGATTGCCACCTTTTAAATTACTAAGAAGAAATAGACTGCGGGTAATTTGAAGATTGGATCCACAAACAAAATAGGAGTCTATCTCTTATTTTATTAAATAAAGCGGTAAAAGGTAACACGGGTATCTTAACAGATCACTCACCTTTGGCCGAGAAGGAATTAGGTACTACTTTTGTACATTGTTTTAAGATTCACTATTTGTAACGTACCTAAGTAACGTCAGAGGCGCAAAAAGACACAATTTGGTACAATCATTCGCTTTCAAATTTATCTAAATAAAAAAGTACACAAATTGCACGTGGGTACACGTGCAATTTGTGTACTTTTTTATTTAGTACTTCATTTGTTTTGTACTTTTTTTTATTTTGTTCTTCATTTGTATGTGTAAAAAAATGCAGTACAATATGTACTGCATTTTTTTAAATATTTTTTTAATCAAAACGGATACTTACTGGAGATGATATTCATTCATTGAATCGTGAATCTTAAGTCGAATAACAGCTTTCTAGGACAAATATGACTAAGCCCGACCACGGGCAACCAAACACAATATTGTAAAACTTGATAAGGATTACAAAACCCTACAAAGGTATCAAATACGAAATAAGTTCCTTGCAGAATAGGTATCCTCGTTGGTTTGTGCTTATGCAATGTTAGTTAACCATCATTTAGCGATCTATTTACAGTATTTGTTATGCAGTTGTTTTTATTTATCATTTCTGGATACTGTTTTATACTGTTTTTTGGAGCCACTACGTTTTTAACCTTTTGTTAAAATACTACATAAAATTTTATTTTCAAGGCTTTTGAAAACTGTGCGCTATTTCGTGTTTTCAAATTAAGATAAAACAAAATAATATAATGATGATTCTGGCCCACAGTAGACATCTATTAGGCGAAGTGCTATGTATAGAGCGGATTAGATTCTTCTTTTAGTGTCGATTTCCTAGTGAAAAGCAGTATAGTTAATCTTACATTATATTATAAAAACCCTGACTTAATTCGACATTCAATAGTGGCCGCACATTGCTCCCTTATGACAAATACTTTTTTTGTAACACATTTTGTGATAGAAATGTAATTTAGACTGGTATCCTGTTTCATGTTTTTTTTTATCAAAAATATTATGTTAAGCACAAAATGATATTAGGTACCTACTTCTGGATAATTTTCATCTCGTCAGTTCTCATTTCCGTCTGCACTTTCATTATATTACTTACTTTTATTTCTAAAATAAAAGTAGGATTAAGGTGCCTTTCGTCAAACCGTACAAAAAATGTGTATACCACAGCTAATAATAAAAAATCCAAAAAAGTACAAAATTCGCACAAAATGAGAGAATGGCCCAAAAATGCCACCCCTGCAAAACCGTACCTGCGCCGTAAGAGATTCGCGTGTGAACACACAACGATTAGGTTTTCATGAAGCTGCGACGCCGATGCGCTTTGCCCAGAACCGATGAATAACATTACCCACCGCCCTGATATTGCTTTAGAAAATTGTGAAGTGAAATGCTACCAAATTAAATAAAAAACAATGCAACGTTAATAAATCTAAGGCACCTACGGTACAATTTTTAGGTGTGTAAACTAACTTTTACAATACATAGCTACATTTTGATACAGCTCAATTGCTTTTGGTAACTGTGGTTACCAGATGTCACTCTTATTTTACTTAGAGCTCAACCAAGATTTCAAAGCAAACGAGTGGTTAATATCAAAAGAAATTTTACTGAAATAGTATTTCCCCTTTCAATTTTGTTAATTATGAAAGTTTGGTTTATAGCGGTACAGTAACTCAATACAGTATTTGTCTTTACGTTTTGAGCTATTGTTTTATTTGGGAATATAATATTATTAAAATTATGAGTATGCCTACGCATTAAACAATTAAATTTCTTAATACGCGCGATCAGCT
This sequence comes from Thaumatotibia leucotreta, assembly GCA_025490895.1. Taxonomy (NCBI): domain Eukaryota; kingdom Metazoa; phylum Arthropoda; class Insecta; order Lepidoptera; family Tortricidae; genus Thaumatotibia; species Thaumatotibia leucotreta. The sequence goes on along the minus strand of JALPQI010030533.1, from coordinate 61,935 downwards.
AGCTAGCTTTACCGCTTAATAATAACATTGATACCTCTTCGCAAAGAGCATTAAGGGTTAAACATTAGATTTTGTGGTTAATTAAAATCCACTCTTTTATTTTCTAAAGCGAACATTATTAACCAATGCTGGTTTTCGTTCCTATGAATCGAGTGCTTATAAAAAGAAAAATCCATCGTTCATAGAAACGGCTAGCAAGAACCATTAAGGTAATCCTCTTACCTTATAACCACGCTATTATTAAGTATTTAGTTCACTAAATATTTTTACATTCAATGTCGATTAATCTTCACGAACAATTCAAGTTATCAATGAAAGCAAGCAATGTGTATCGTCCAATTGGGAAATCCGTAAGGTGATAGATTAGGTATGGTTTCATAATACGGTATAAGTAGATGGAGTTAAGGTAAAAGGTGGATGCTGCATTAAATAATTGGGCCATAATTTTAAGAATTAAAGCCATCTGTAAGAGGTTTAGGTGCGTCGGCACTTTCCGGTAGCCCCGCTGTTTAGAGGAACTTTGTAGTTTAATCACGAAGTCGATATAAAGAAAGGAGGAGAATCACCTAATTAAGAGCGTTACTGCCATTAACTACCATTTAAACTCCATTGTATAAAACTGCTTACCTTTTTTAGAGTTCCGTTACCGAGATCGTGTTACTGTGTTCCACGCTGTACCTATGTTCTTTAATTAATCTGCCCTGGATTCCACCATAAGTTTCTTAACTAAGTTCAGTACTGTTTTGAAGTGTTTTTGACGGCCTCTGGAGCTCAGTCGGTAGTGACTCTGCCTACGATGCTGGAGGTTCCGGGTTCCAGTTCCGGTGAGGGCATTTATTTACGTAAAAAGTTGGTTAGAAATGGTGGAAAGCAAACTTCTCATCGACACGATACATGATGGCAGAATGTGGACCAAGCTACGAGCCGTAGAACTGGGGTTGGACGGAAGCCCAGACAATTCCCCAGGATAAGAGGGAATGAAGAGATCTTGTGAAAAACGTTTACCTCCGGGGTACCCTAGGATCCAACAAGAACATCAAATAAATATACAGTTGTACCAAATTGGTTTTATTTACATTAAACCATCAAAGCAATACATACACGTGAATATTAATCACGCGGCTAAGAGGTAATGAGGCATAACGGCAATCCCAGTGGGCTGTAAATTAGTAACTGCTACATAGCATACTTATTGGTATCAAAGACATGTAAACAGTGTTGCACTTTATTCCGTTGTAATAAGGCGAATGGCGTATACATGTATATGATCGTACTTGTGGATTGTGGCAGCTAATAGACTTTGACCGAGATTGATCCCAATGCGGGATTTCGGTGATTAGGGCATTACTCCATATGTCGATAAAGGAATTAAAGTAATTAAAAAATGCTTATAAATGCTCTATCATAAGAGCGAAAATTGACAACGTTTCAAAATGTTCGATGTCCCTAAATCGAAAACCATTTCGAGATATACGCATGTACATCACAAAATATATTTTTTAATTTGTTTTTCTGAATATTTTTGCTAAGAATCTTAAAAATAGTTTAAAGGGAAAGTGACGTCACATAGGTGATTCAGAGCTGTCACTATAACCAAAAAATCTTGTGGTTGGAATGTCCCTTGTGTTTGGCAGTGACATTTGACACTTGTTACGGTTTTTCGTCGTTTTCTTACATGTATGAAACGTCACTTGTGACGTCATTTAACTGATTTTTGACGTTTGTGACTTACGCTCTTTCTGCTCGAAGTAGTAATAAAAAGGGATTTTCGCATTAAAATAGCAATTTTTTTTTTTAAATAAAAAATACCTTTATCTTTTAACATTGAGTTCTTTACAAACAGACGACAAAAACTAGGACTAAAAAATATGAAATGTTGTCAATTCTGACAACTTCCTGACTGACGTCGAGTTGCGTCGTTTGAGCTGTAGCTAGAAAATAGACACATTTATAGCTCTATAACAATGCTTTTTTTGACTGGCAATGTCGATCAGCGATCGACAGGTGGGGAACCGCCCTTGTAGGGACCGTACGCATTAGAGAGGAGGGTATGCTATTTGTAAACTAATTTGGAATACGTAACTGACTCGGATTGACATTAAATGACTCCCCCTTACCTTTTACCCGCGCTCCATTAAATATAACATAATAGTACATTTCCTAACTAGTGCGTGAAAACTTTTTTCGGCGAGGGTGAAATTTGATGCCCGAGTGAAACGAGGGCGACGATCGTCCAAGTTAAAAAAGTTTTTGCACGTGTAAGGGACGATTTTTTTTCCACAACAAGTGCGTCAAAGAGAATTTGCCGAAAGCGAAGCGTGCGGAATCTTCATTTTTTTCGCACTAGTTAGTAAAATACTTTTTAAGGCACTTGTTATGAAAAAAGTCGTTAGATACACGTGCAAAAACTTCTTTCTTCAACAACGACTACTTTTGTGGGTGGTTTTTGTAATGTATGTGTAAAAGTGACCCTGCCTTCTACCGAGAAACGTAGAGAGAAAATCTAAAACCATATAATTATATTTATTTTCGTATTTAATATAGTTCACCGAAGTTTTTCCTTACATGTTTAAAGATAGTTACGATTGCCATTCTGCAATCGTAGGTCTACGATAAGTGATAAGTCACGTGACCAAAATAATTTATACGGAAATGGTCAATTGGTCACGTGACTTTTTTTACGAATCTGTCATTCTCATACATTTTTTTCCTCATCGCTTATCTTATACGATTACATAATTAGAATCTTAATTGTCTAGGCCTGCTGGTATACATTTTTAGTATTTTATGCAATAGTGGTATTACAAGGGTTAAAAAGTGCGAGCGGCGTGAGTTGCGATATGAGCCCGAAGGGCGAGTATCGCAATTTAAGACGTCGCGAGCATTTTTTGAACTAGTAATACAACGTTGCATACTATACTTTTTCTACGACTAAGAGGCCTAGCATACACAGAACTATTAATATAAATGGTTATCGTTCTGATGTGGTTCCGGTGAGCTCAGGGGTACCGCAAGGTTCCATCTTAGGACCTCTTCTTTTTAACATCTTTATCAACGATATAAAATCTTGTTTTCATAATACCAACATTCTTATGTATGCAGACGATCTTAAAATTTTTAACAAAATTACAGACACTACGGATTGTATCAGATTGCAGGATGACCTTGACCGCTTAACAGTATACTGTTGCATAAATAACTTGGAATTAAATATTTCTAAGTGTAACGTTATCACCTTTACCAAGAATAAAAATAAATTTAACTTTAACTACGAGTTATGCGGAGAGCCGCTGCAACGAGTGGAGTTTGTAAGGGATCTTGGAATACTCCTCGACTCTAAGCTACATTTAGATCAACACATTGACATGATCGTTTCTAAGGGCTTTAAGATGTACCACTTCGTTGCGAGGGCTGCCACTGACTTTATTAAAGCTGATACTTTTATTTATTTATTTAATAGCCTAATTCGCCCTCAACTCGAATATGCAAGCATCATCTGGGACCCCTATTACAATAAATATAGAGACGCTATCGAGAAAATACAACAAAAATACCTAAAACATCTTAATTACAAGTTGTTTCGAAACGGCAATTCAACCTATAGCAATTTACTAGACAAATTCAATTTGAGTACACTAAGTAACAGACGCATTTACCTTCAGGCAATGTTTCTCCACGGACTTTGTCACAACAAATTCGACTGTGCCCTGCTTGTCAACAAAATATGCTATATAGTCCCTAGAACTGTAAACCGTCGAGATGCGCGCGCTTACAGGCTGTTCGCGGTGGCCCCGTGCCGCACCAACGCTGGCGCGCGCGCACCTCTCCGAAGGCTTCTTACAACTTACAACGAACACTTTACTCAGATAGACATATTTCACCTACCCGAGGCTAAGTATAGATTCGCTATTTTAGATGCAATTAAAACCCTTGATTTAAATATATTAAATGGTAATTAGATACTTTTACCTATGTAACGAACCCAAGACAATAAATTTTACCATAAAATATTATTAGTTACCTACTTGCTTTCTACACTCTTGCTTTTGTTGTTTTTTGTTTGTCACTTATTTTACATTACTTATTACTGTTTAGATTTAAACATTTGTTAACTGTCTTGCTTACAAGCCAACCATAGGACCTGTTCTAGTAATTTGTGGATAACGTTGTTGGCTATACAGAAAGTTATCATGTATTTAAATAACCTTGTAGTATTTTTTATTGTATGGTTGTTTGTTATCTCTAAAATAAATAAAATAAAATAAAATAAAATAAACTCATAAAATATCCTATATTACTGAGCGCCACACACGTATTCCAGTTGTCACCAATAAGCACATAGTTTGTATAACTAATATAATAATGATAGCTCATCCCTACCTGCATTCCCAAGAAGAGCAGACAGAACATTAGAAATTAATGATGAAAAACTCATATTTTAGATAGAATTTAGGCACTGCACAAACTTTAATGCAAATAGACTCAAATCAAACCGAGCGCTATAGGTACTGAGCTGGGGGCCGTTCACGAACTTCGAAATTCGCAAAAGTCTAGCAGCCGTCTCTGTTACTCTAATAATAATTTTGTTCAAGTGACAGAGACAAACGATCGAAACTCAATGTTGAAGTTCGCGGCAGGACTTTCAACTGCTAGCGGGAAGCGGGAAGGTTTTTTTTTAATGCAGCTGTCATTGTCTATGGATGACTTTGCTTTTAAAATCGTGTTTACTAGCCTGTGATAAAAATACTTTTGCATAATATGAAATTAGTTATTGGTACAAAAACATAATATATCAAATTAAAATAATTGAAAAAACTATTTTTTATTATATTTTCTAAATATTTAGTTAATAATTGTAATTATTGTAATAAATAATCTCGTACTAATGTTGGTAGCAGTGTAAAAACTCGAAGATGGGAACAAATCCAATATGGCGTCCGTTATGGGTGTGATGTGGCAGCATGGATTTAGAATATGGATATGGATTTGACAACGTAATAATAATAGCAAGAACGAAAGGGATGGTCTTATGAAACTTTTTACTAGTGGAAGTGAAAAGGAACGATAATCGTCCGTTCTTATCACTGTGCCACTATTTTTTGTGTGTGTGTGTGTTAGATGCTAAGTCTAAGTGCCACACACACAAGTATCTTCTTAAAAAAGTATTTAGTAAGTGACTATGTCTATCCCTCTTAGTGGCACACTATGTGCGGCCCCTCGTGTGGCAGTCTGTGGCAGACCGCAGTACGTTTTTGAGTCTGTTCGGAAAGTGACGACGTCTGGCAGGGAGAGACGCCCATATACCTCGAGTGCCTTCTCTTTCCGAACAACGCTGGGACATTACGTTACCGGCTGAGAGTGCGTTTTTGAGGAATAGACTATAGACTTTTGACAGTTGTAATTAACTATGTATATCTTTACAATAGTGTGCGTAGCTATGTAACTAGCAAAAAAAGGTCAGGAGTAGAAAAAATATTTAATGAAATTCATGCTTGATTTTGGTAACAAAACTGATAATCTTATTTTTGTCTTAACAAATCTCGCTAATTGTGAATCTGAATATATGTTTATTTTCAAAACTACAATTTATGTACATAGATTAAATCTAACTAATCTTCTTAATCTAACCTATATCTAAGATTGGCCCTTGTGGCATTGTACCGAGGATACTGGCGGTATTTCTTCGCTGTATCGCTAATTATGTGACCCAAAAAAAGAAATTCCCCATACGCTATAAAAATATTTTTTGAGTAATATACCTATTACTTTTACTCGTGAACAAAATTGCGTTCGGCACCTACTTACAGTTTAATTAAATCCTGATTCTCCCTGTAGATATTCGTATTTATAGTAGGTACAATAGCTTTGGGACGTTCTGTTCTTGTGAACGCGCTGTGCACATAAATCTTGTCAGTGTTTGTGTTGCAGCCTAACGAACTTGCCGCATCTAACTTGCATAGTGCTTGCCTACAGATTTATTTAGAAAATAAGGATATTTTGAAGGCTTATCAATAGTTATACTAAAAACGAGTTGCATTGTTTAAATATCACGTTATCAGGCTATTTCATTCACTGCTAGATATAGGCCTTTTCTATAACTTAGGCATATGCGCATTAGGAGCACCTACCACCCTAGACTAGCGAACTATACTGCTGCCAATCGTCAATCTTCAATAACTTAATGGTCAGTGTCATTTCAATCCCTTAGTCAACTCTTACGATGCCCATGGGAGGAGATGGGATGGTTAGTTTATATTTGATATATATATATGTACCTATATCTTCAAACTTATCAAACCCCATCAAATATTTACTCGTTTGTCCTTATCAGTCAATTTGATATTTGCGTTGGATAGAAAAGGACTAAACATAATTTATCTAATATTCGCCTCGACATTTTAGGACACATTTTTTTATTATTAGAATTGATTCAGCTCGTGATTGTGAATGAGCCCTAGCAAGTCCAGATCTGAAAGAATAAGGGTCTCTAGCTTATTTTTGAAAAACACTCACCTACTACTATTAGGTGCTACAATATAACTCTATAATTACCTACTTAGAACTACTACTTCTGAAACTTGAACTTATTTCCAATAAATACGAGTATTGGTTTATTTGGCTTCCCTTAAAACCTTACTTACAGTAAAAAAGCAGTTTTTTTACTCTGTATAAGTATAAATAGCATGTACTTATTTAACTTCTTGTTTCCATCGTGCACCTAAGTAATATGAGTGTCTCTAAAAACATCAGCAAGCTATCAGATTCAGCAACATTATTGCTAATGATCAGTACATCACTATACATCCCTATTCTCCGTGCATACTCTGAAATGCGTTATAAAATCTATTTCTCACTTGTTCTTACGCCTTTCTTACATCGAGGTACTACGTAGTCGGCATGTTTATGTAACTGGAGTCTTAACTTCGAAGCACACAACGGAGCTTCTGTTCGATATTGCCTATCAGACGGTATCGTAGTTTTCGCAGTTTCTGTTGACAAATAATGTTTCATTTTCTGAACTGATATAAATTTGTCAGAAATTACACGTTTGACAACCTTCCCGCCGACTGTACATTCTTTTGTAATTTTATATATTACTCTGGGCGAGTACTAGTAACACAGTCAAATGCAAATATATGTATTGAAAGAATCCTTTTTTTTAATATGTTACGAGTGTGTAATAACACAGAATGAAAGTGCACTGGCACATATTTTAGAAAAAAAATATCAACCTTATTTTGCCTTTGTCTGTACTACTATTTTAGGATAAATGTAACAAGCCCATATTCGATATTTCGTGCGCCAGTAGTAAACGAAAAAAATGTAAACAAATAAGACTGAGTTTCAATAGCATTTGTTGTCTTTGACACATATTGTGAAACATGTTCGTACTCGTAGATTCATTTTTAAACGGTTTTTATTAACTTCACCGCGTATCAACTGTCGTCGATGCTTCAAATCTTGTGATCGATTTTTCGACCACTTCTACTGCACCAAAATTTATGAAATTTGGAACTCGTGTCAAGTCCCCATGACAATGCAATATTATAAAATTTGTATCCTCGTATCCTCAAAGCCTGATGCTGCAGACGTACTGCTTACCTTAACCGAGAGTGTTAGACACGTGAAAATGAAAGTATAGCATGTTTGGCACAATCAAATACTAACAGCCTGATCTTGACTTCCAACTCCTCACTCCTGATGCTGCAGTACTGCCCACAATAACCGCAAGGTTTATCTTTTATCGATTTCTTGATTTTAAAGAAGTTCTTTAATTAAATTAAGTAGAAACATGCGAATTTAATACTAACGTCCAACTCCTCAGATCTGATACTCCAGTGCTACTGCCTGCCACAACCGCTATGTTTAGCGATCTGTAGATTTTGAAGTACTGCTTTAGACATTTGGTAGAAACATACGGATTTCATTATTATAATCATCATCATATCAGCCGAAAGACGTTCACTGGTGAATATAGGCCTCCCCTAAAGATTGCCTCAAGGACCGGCCCTGTGCCATCCGCATCCAGTGACCTTCACCAGGTCATGAGTCCACCTTGTGGGTGGGGGGCCTACCCACGCTGCGCCTTCCGTGACCACCACCCGAAAAACTTACCGCCCCAACGGCCATCGGTTCCACGCGCGACGAGCCCCGCCCACTGCCACTTCAGTTTAGCGATTCGAAGAGCTATATCGGTTATTTTGGTTCAGCTGTGGATGGTCTCATTTGTAATCCGATATCGCAGAGAGACTCCTAGTATAGCCCTCTCCTTTGCCCTGTGACATTGAGCATTCTTATAAGGCCCATTGTAAGCGAGCATGGTTTAGTGCCGTAGGTCATCACTGGCAACATACACTGATCAAAGACTTTCGTCTTCAAACCCTGTGGAATATTGGACGAAAAGATACAGACGGATTTAATACTGACTTCCAACTCCTGAAACTTGATGCTGCTGAGCCATGTGTCACTGCCAGCCATGTCTGGCCTGCTGATAGTGTGACAGCGTGAGTGGATCGCGTAGCGTAGGGCGACCCGTCGGACCTTCGGCCCTCCAGCTGATAGAGTGACAGGGTGAGTGGGTCGCGTAGGGTGAGCTGTCGAGCCTGCGGCCCTCCAGCTGATAGAGTGATAGCGTGAGTGGACCGCGTAGGGCGAGCCGTCGGGCCTGTGGCCCTCCTGCTGATAGTGTGACAGCGTGAGTGGATCGCGTAGCGTAGGGCGACCCGTCGGACCTTCGACCCTCCAGCTGATAGAGTGACAGCGTGAGTGGATCGCGCAGGGCGAGCCGTCGGGCCTTCGGCCCTCCAGCTGATAGAGTGACATCAGCGTGAGTGGACCGCGTAGGGCGAGCCGTCGGGCCTGCGGCTCTCTGGCCGATAAACTGACAGCGTGAGTGGATCGCGTAGCGTAGGGCGACCCGTCGGACCTTCGGCCCTCCAGCTGATAGTGACAGCGTGAGTGGATCGCGTAGGGCGAGCCGTCGGGCCTGTGGCCCTCCAGCTGATAGTGTGACAGCGTGAGTGGATCGCGTAGCGTAGGGCGACCCGTCGGACCTTCGACCCTCCAGCTGATAGAGTGACATCAGCGTGAGTGGACCGCGTAGGGCGAGCCGTCGGGCCTGCGGCTCTCTGGCCGATAAACTGACAGCGTGAGTGGATCGCGTAGCGTAGGGTGAGCCGTCGGGCCTGCGGTCCTCCAGCTGATAGAGTGACAGCGTGAGTGGATCGCGTAGGGCGAGCCGTCGGGCCTGCGGCCCTACAGCTGATAGAGTGACAGCGTGAGTGGATCGCGTAGGGCGAGCCGTCGGGCCTGCGGCCCTCCAGCGGATAGGGTGACAGCGTGAGTGGATCGCATAGCGTAGGGCGAGCCGTCGGGCCTTCGGCCCTCCAGCTGATAGAGTGACAGCGTGAGTGGATCGCGTAGGGTGAGCCGTCGGGCCTGCGGCCCTCCAGCGGATAGGGTGACAGCGTGAGTGGATCGCATAGCGTAGGGCGAGCCGTTGGGCCTGCGGCCCTCCAGCTGATAGAGTGACAGCGTGAGTGGATCGCGTAGGGTGAGCCGTCGGGCCTGCGGCCCTCCAGCTGATAGAGTGACAGCGTGAGTGGATCGCGTAGGGTGAGCCGTCGGGCCTGCGGCCCTCCAGCGGATAGGGTGACAGCGTGAGTGGATCGCATAGCGTAGGGCGAGCCGTCGGGCCTTCGGCCCTCCAGCTGATAGAGTGACAGCGTGAGTTGATCGCGTAGGGCGAGCCGTCGGGCCTCGCTATAAACTTGATTTTCTCAATAAACCAAATTGATTGATATATTCCTTATTGTGAGATCTCTGTTATCTAAGGTATTGTATGAATAACACGTCCAGTTGAGACACTTCGGGTATTCAAGCTGACATTTTTTTAGTGTCAGATTTCAAAAAAATATCTATTCAGCAGCGATTCCCCTCTCGTTACACATAAAATATTGTCCATTACGTTAACACATGTTTGTGTCGTGATTAAAGCGTGAGAGTTAAACGCTAGCATCCCTAATTGTATTGCATATTACAAACAACATCCTTTGATCTAGAATAAGTTGCACTAAAAACTTGAAAATAAAATAAGTAAAAAAGTTTTAAGTTAAACGGTTTTTATTGTACCAAAAACTAGAAAATAAAAATTAGTTGTAACTAACCGTAGATGCTACTTTTTGTAGATTAGTCACGTGAAACTATTATCACTGCAGTCTTCTCAAGTCGGATGCTGAAAGCCACGTTTAGCCTCTATGTCAGTGGATTAAGCGTATCCTAATCGGAAACTTTTACCAAACTAAAATAAAAACGTGGGGCGTTATTATGAAGAAACATACAAGTTCAAAATATGTAATTGTAGCTTTAATTTTGCAATTAATCATTCATCTGTTCCAACTTCCAACACTTCTACAGAGGTAAATAACTTTTATCAAGGCCAGAACAAAACTTATTACTCTATTGCTGTCTTGATTTCTATGTGTGTTCTTAAATAACTATAGTGACTTAATCACAATTGCGTACGCCCCACGTTTTTATTTCAGTTTGGTAAAAGTTTCCGATTAGGATACGCTTAATCCACTGACATAGAGGCTAAACGTGGCTTTCAGCATCCGACTTGGGAAGACTACAGTGATAATAGTTTCACGTGACTAATCTACAAAAAGTAGCATCCACGGTTAGTTACAACTAATTTTTATTTTCTAGTTTTTGGTACAATAAAAACCGTTTAACTTAAAACTTTTTTTACTTATTTTTTATTAAACGGTTTTTATTAACTTCACCGCGTATCAACTGTCGTCGATGCTTCAAATCATGTGATCAATTTTTCGACCACTTCTACTGCACCAAAATGATTGAAATTTGGAACTCGTGTCAAGTCCCCATGACAATGCAATATTAAAATATTTGTATCCTTGTACCCTCAAAGTCTGATGCTGCAGACGTACTGCTTACCTTAACCGAGAGTGTTAGACACGTGAAAATGAAAGTATAGAACGTTTGGCATAATCAAATACCAACAGCCTGATCTTGACTTCCAACTCCTCACTCCTGATGCTGCAGTACTGCCCACAATAACCGCAAGGTTTTTATTTATTCGATTTCTTGATTTTAAAGAAGTTCTTTAGATAATATTAAGTAGAAACATGCGAATTTAATACTAACGTCCAATTCCTCAGATCTGATACTCCAGTGTTACTGCCTGCCACAACCGCTAGGTTTAGCGATCTATAGATTTTGAAGTACTGCTTTAGACATTTGGTAGAAACATACGGATTTCATTATCATAATCATCATCATATCAGCCGAAAGACGTTCACTGGTGAATATAGGCCTCCCCCAAAGATTGCCACAGAGACCGGCACTGTGCCACCCGCATTCAGTGACCTTCACCAGGTCATGAGTCCACCTTGTGGGGGGCCTACCCACGCTGCGCCTTCCGGTACGTGACCACCACTCGAAAAACTTACCGGCCCAACGGCCATCGGTTCCACGCGCGATGAGCCCCGCCCACTGCCACTTCAGTTTAGCGACTCAAAGAGCTATATCGGTTATTTTGGTTCTGCTGCAGATGGTCTCATTTCTAATCCGATATCGCAGAGAGACTCCTAGCATAGCCCTCTCCTTTGCTCTTTGGGTGACATTGAGCTTTCTTATACGGTACTAAACAGTGTTCGCTTACAATGGGCCTTCCATTGTAAGCGAACACTGTTTAGTACCGTAGGTCATCACTGGCAACATGCACTGATCAACTTCACTTTCGGCTTCAAACCCTGCGGAATATTGGACGAAAAGATACACACGGATTTAATACTGACTTCCAACTCCTCAAACCTGATGCTGCTGAGAAACGTGTCACTGCCAGCCATGTCGGGCCTGCGGCCCTCCGGCTGATAGAGTGACAGCGTGGGTGGACCGCGTAGGGCGACACGTCGGACCTTCGGCCCTCCAGCTGATAGAGTGACAGCGTGACTGGATCGCGTAGGGCGAGCCGTCGGGCCTTCGGCCCTCCAGCTGATAGAGTGACATCAGCGTGAGTGGACCGCGTAGGGCGAGCCATCGGGCCTGCGGCCCTCTGGCCGATAAACTGACAGCGTGAGTGGATCGCGTAGCGTAGGGCGACCCGTCGGGCCTGCGGCCCTCCAACTGATAGAGTGACAGCGTGAGTGGATCGCGTAGCGCGAGCCGTCGGGCCTTCGGCCCTCCAGCTGATAGAGTGACATCAGCGTGAGTGGACCGCGTAGGACGAGCCGTCGGGCCTGCGGCTCTCTTGCCGATAAACTGACAGCGTGAGTGGATCCCGTAGCGTAGGGCGACCCGTCGAGCCTGTGGCCCTCCGACTGATAGAGTGACAGCGAGAGTGGATCGCGTAGGGCGAGCCGTCGGGCTTTCGGCCCTCCAGCTGATAGAGTGACATCAGCGTGAGTGGATCGCGTAGGGCGAGCCGTCGGGCCTGCGGCCCTCTGGCCGAAAAACTGACAGCGTGAGTGGATCGCTTAGGCTTACCAGCTTGACAGCTCTATCGAGTGACAGCGTAATTGGACCGCGTAAAGCGAGCCGTCGGGCCTGCGGCCCTCCAGCTGATAGAGTGACAGCGTGAGCGGATCGCGTAGGGCGAGCCGTCGGGCCTGCGGCCCTCCAGCTAATAGAGTGGCAGCGTGAGTGGATCGCGTAGGGCGAGCCGTCGGGCCTGCGGCCCTCCAGCTGATAGAGTGACAGCGTGAGCGGATCGCGTAGGGCGAGCCGTCGGGCCTGCGGCCCTCCAGCTGATAGAGTGACAGCGTGAGCGGATCGCGTAGGGCGAGCCGTCGGGCCTGCGGCCCTCCAGCTAATAGATTGGCAGCGTGAGTGGATCGCGTAGGGCGAGCCGTCGGGCCTGCGGCCCTCCAGCTAATAGAGTGGCAGCGTGAGTGGATCGCGTAGGGCGAGCCGTCGGGCCTGCGGCCCTCCAGCTGATAGAGTGACAGCGTGAGCGGATCGCGTAGGGCGAGCCGTCGGGCCTGCTGCCCTCCAGCTAATAGAGTGACAGCGTGAGCGGATCGCGTAGGGCGAGCCGTCGGGCCTGCGGCCCTCCAGCTAATAGAGTGGCAGCGTGAGTGGATCGCGAAGCGTAGCGCGAGCCGTCGGGCCTGCGGCCCTCCAGCTGATAGGGTGACAGCGTGAGTGGATTGCATAGCGTAGGGCGAGCCGTCGGGCCTTCGGCCCTCCAGCTGATAGAGTGACAGCGAGAGTTGATCGCATAGGGCGAGCCGTCGGGCCTTGGTTTAAACTTGATTTTGTCAATAAACCAAATTGAATGATATATTCCTTCTTTTTGAGATCTCTGTTATCTATAACTGAAGGTATTGTATGAATAACACGTCCTGTTGAGACATTCCGTGCATTCAAGCTGACATTTTTTTAGTGTCGAATTTCAAAAAATATCTATTCAGCAGCGATTCCCCTCTCGTTACACATAAAATATTGTCCATTACGTTTACACACGTTTGTGTCGTGATTAAAGGTCTCTGCCCACTAGACCGTAGCATACCATGACCGTAGCATGAACGTATCAGACACGGAATGTGAGACGACACGGACTACTATGCCCACTATAACGTGTGTACATCGTTTCATGTCCGTGCTAAGCTCGTTTAGTGACCGTTGCATCCGCGTCGCAACCACGTATCATCCGCGTTGCAACTACGTATCATCCCCGTAGTATGAGCGATTCATATCCGTCATTATCGTTCCATTGTCAAAGTTTTATCAGTTTCAAATTGTTTTCGCGCCCTTTAGACTACTATCGCTCTGCTAGTATTTTCCTAGGAGTTTATTTCTACACCTATTTTTCTGAGCAGACATCGTAAACTGCGATCGAAATCCATTGAAGTACTAGTTGTTACTGAGTCAAGTCAAAGTCAAAAATTATTTATTGAGTAGGCTTAGCAACAAGCACTTCCGAATCGTCAGTTATGCTACTTATACATTTATATGGCGGAATGTGTTTATTTATCATTAATATTATTAAAGTATTAAATTACACTTATCAATGTCTAGGTTACCTAGACACTGATAAATGTAATCTATGATATTAAACTAAAACTTCTTGGAATTGGTAAATATATTTGTCTATAGATTTATGAGAGTACATTATGTTCTTATCATGATTGTCAATGGGACTCCTTCAAGTACTGGTTTTGTTTGATTATTTTCACATCTTATAATAGTTTTGGAACAATAATGAATTTTAAATAACAATGTAGCAACTGAAAAAAAAATCGAAAAAAAAGATATTATATCGATTTTGTGTAGGTACATATTGTAATAAAAATCTAAAACCAATAAAATTTATTTTAGAAAGCCACATGAAAATCATAGTTCTTACCATGTAAAAAAGAAACAAATTGTGCAATCTATCTGGATAAATTCGTTAAGTTACACGACTGTTTCAAAATTGATATTTCTTTTAATTATTTTGTTTGTAAGAATCGAAGTAATATTTTTCGATCTCGATGAAAATCTTCGGTTTGCGGGTTTACAATCAATTAAGTAAGTTTTTTTTGTTCAGAAAATAGCGATGCTGATTATATTGTTTGCGTTGTTTCGCCATAAGAAAATTATTACTCACTATCAAAAGTGAAAAATTTGGAGAGTTTTGGATAAAAATTATAAATACAATACAAAAATGTAAATAGAACCCGTATGCTCACCGTTTCGCCGCCTGCGCACACCGTACCGGCAACGTTGCGTGCCATGCACGTAGCGTGTCGGGGCCGGCAAAATATTCTCGCCGACAATTCTCGCCGGTCCGTGCATGGCACGCGACGGTGTTGGCCGGCGACGGAACGTCCTAGTGGGCATAGTCTCATACTTTTCCATACAAAGAATATTTTTTTGTCTGATACGTTCATGCTACGGTCATGGTATGCTACGGTCTAGTGGGCAGAGACCTTAAAGCGCAAGAGCTAAACGCTAGTATCCCTAATTGTATTGCATATTACAAACAACAACCTTTGATCTAGAATAAGTTGCGCTAAAAACTTGAAAATAAAATAAGTAAAAAAAGTTTTAAGTTAAACGGTTTTTATTGCACCAAAAACTAGAAAATAAAAATTTGTTGTAACTAACCGTAGATGCTACTTTTTGTAGATTAGTCACGTGAAACTATTATCACTGCAGTCTTCTCAAGTCGGATGCTGAAAGCCACGTTTAGCCTCTATGTCAGTGGATTAAGCGTATCCTAATCGGAAACTTTTACCAAACTAAAATAAAAACGTGGGGCGTTATTATAAAGAAACATACAAGTTCAAAATATGTAATTGTAGCTTTAATTTTGCAATGAATCATTAATCTGTTCCAACACTTCTACATAGGTAAATAACTTTTATCAAGGCCAGAACAAAACTTATTACTCTATTGCTGTCTTGATTTCTATGTGTGTTCTTAAATAACTATAGTGACTTAATCACAATTGCGTACGCCCCACGTTTTTATTTCAGTTTGGTAAAAGTTTCTGATTAGGATACGCTTAATCCCCTGACATAGAGGCTAAACGTGGCTTTCAGCATCCGACTTGAGAAGACTGCAGTGATAATAGTTTCACGTGACTAATCTACAAAAAGTAGCATCTACGGTAAGTTACAACAAATTTTTATTTTCTAGTTTTTGGTGCAATAAAAACCGTTTAACTTAAAACTTTTTTACTTATTTTATTACGGTATTGCGCCGTTCTCTCGTTTCATGCCGATTTGATACTTTTTCTATTTTTTAAGCCTATTATATTGAATTTCATATATATTACAGTTGCGTAGACACATTTCCCCTGTGGTTTGATGAAAGGCACCTTTATCCAACTTTTATTATTGAAATACAATGAAGGAATGTAATGAAGACACGGATGGAAATGAAAACTGACCAAATGGAATGAATCTGATATCATTTCATAAAGTGCGAAGGATACTATACCCTTTGAATAAGACTAGTATATATAATTAATTAATTTTTTGACTACTAACACCTAAATAGTTATTTGTTATACAAGGGTGCAAAGTTGTATTTTACCCGCGAGTATGAAATTGAAACACGTGCAAGCGAAAGGATTCTATAGTTGAACCACGAACGAAGCGAGTGGTTCTGAAATAGAATCCTGAGCGTAGCGAGTGTTTTAACATACGAGAAGTTAAACACATTTGCACCCGTGTGTAACACAAAACTTTTCCCCTCACTATAGCGAGGAAACTCAAAAAAGGTAATTATTGTTCACATTACAATCATCATCAGGTTACTGATAATAATTTTCTAAATGCATCATGTATTCAATGCAAGATTTTGTCGCAAAATCGTCGCAAAGTCGCGTAAACTTAGCACGAAAAAGTAAACGCAGCACGATTTTAACACATTCCTGTAGTTGGACACCAACTCCAATGCATTATTAAATCATTCTCATTCATTATTTTTACAAAATTATAACAAAACACTCTGAAAGTTGTTTAGTTTACTATTGTTATGCGTGTTCGAGTCGGTGAATAAAGATTATAACCTATAATATTCATTGTGTTGACGTTGACATTTTCTGCGTTTTGTGATTGCGTCTAGTCATCTTATCATCATTCACTAAAACAATGGTTATTTATGGAATTTTAGGATTTATGTGTAAAAATCATCATATTATATAAAGGTTTGTATTTTACACTAAATTCTCAAACAAATTATTTAATTATCATTAATGTGGAACAACTTCCATGAGCATTTTACGTTTTGTTATCTGTTAAACGAATGCTACTTCGCGCTACGCTCCAAGGTTATTACTTTGCCACACAAGTGAATAATATACGTTTTTACCCGTTCGTATTAAAGGATAAACGAGCGCTTTACGAGCTAGTGAGGGGAAAAATAACTTAATTAACTCATTAAACTCTATTTGAATCTTGTCTGATTATAATTTGTCTACTAGAAATATAGTAGCTAAAGATGTGTGACATAATCTGTTGCAAGATAATGCAATAAAAACATTAGATCTTAAGTTACCCAGAAATAATAAAATTATAAGCTTAAAATATTTTTTCCGTTAAACGAAAATAAAAAATGATTTATTACAAAAAAAATTAAACTTAGGAATAAGGGTGATGAATATTTTTATTAAATAAAGTCATATGTATAAAGAAAAAAAATGCACTTGTCCTTCTAAGTCCTTATTTGGCAGGTACATATTTGGTCATAACTAGACCCCGGATTGGTGTGGCGGTGACGTCACAATAGGGTGATTTGGGGAGTAAATGGAATGGTAGATCAAATTATAAGATAAGATAAAAAAAATTATTATTTTACCAGAGAAAAACATAATTTTATTTACTATACGTAATCGAATAAATTTTAATAAAATCACAATAATTATTTTCCAGTGAATTGATAAATATTTTTTTAATATTAATTTTACTAGTTTTCGACAAAAAAACTGACCGGTCAAATAATCAATTCGTTCCACTGCTCCATTCAGAAAATGTGTGGGTATGCTACATAAATATTAGAATAAACTTTATTTTATATGCATAATCAATGTATGCAAACAATAGAGACCTATACAAAGTTTGACCTTAAATTTAAACTGTTTGCTTTATTTGCAACTGCATGTCACATAATATGTCATTTCTTATATTATCTTATCTTATAATTTACGTATCATTTTGTTCTATCATTCCATTTACTCCCCAAATCACTCTATTGTGACGTCACTGCCACAACAATCCGGGGTCTTGTCATAACAAAAACCTAAACTTTTTTTTTAAAGTATCATTTACCAAACAAACATAATATAAAATGTCAGGTCTTAATTACTTATGTAAAAAAAAAAACAGAATAAAAAATAAAAGTAAACTAAATACTTATTTAACTAGCTTACTTACATTATTCCCTTGTTTAGGCAATGGGTCCCAGTCTCAGCTTGTGCTAAATAGATAATTATTCAGCGCTGGTTTCCAGACTGAACCCGAGGGTAGTAGTGGTAGAAAACAAAACAAAGAACCAATGAACAAAAAAGTTTTACCTGTTAGGTATTAGCTCAACTCCAATTTTAAATCAATAAAAAAGTAAAAACCGTTTCATTATATTAATAAACAATTTAATGTGATAATAATTAAAAATGAAATAAAACTATGAAAACGAACTAAACTCGCGTATATTAACAAATTTTAACTTCATTCCGACGTTTCGAACACTTTACAGGGTTCGTGGTCTGCGGATGACTGACAATGGAGGAAATTTGATAAATCTGCCTCCATCAAAATAAGAAAGATATAAATAATTAATAAACACCACAACAGACAGACAGAGTTAGTTTGTCTGTTGTCATGTTCGAACTCAACATTTGGTATGAGTTTCACACCCGATAAAATACATTACAATTATTATTGCGAAAATCGCCTGCGTGTACACTAATAGACAAAGTCGCGGGAACCAGCTAGTACAACATAATTGTTTATTTTCAGCTATTTTGTATAATAGGTACGCTCAGAAAACCTATATCTGTGAGTCCGGATCCTGTGAGTGCATAAGCTTCATAAACATTTGTAGAAACTAGTCGTACAGTGATATTGAATATGTTATCATAATATGTATTTTGGTGCATGCAGCATAAACAATATATACCTACGTAACGTTTTTCCTACTATCGATTGCATGCCTAGTAAGCAAACACGGAGGAAAAATCCCAGCGGCCACTGGGTAGTTTGTAGAGATCCGTGCCAGAAAGGTTAAAAAGAACCCTTATGTACAAATACAAATACAACAAATAATTTATTCAAACGTAGGCACATGTTTACAATTTTCAAGCGTTATCCAGTTGGTTCCAAACTAGGCTGAGCCTGTATCTTGGGACCCACACTGAGTTGGTTAACATTAGCAAGTACATAGTATACAGTATTACACGTTACAAGCAGCAAGACATGAAATTTGGATATAGGTACTTAAGGAAAAACAACCAAATATATATGAACTGTTAACAATCTCGCAAACAAAATATAAATATTAAGAACAATATTCGCAACATTCGCTATAATATAGAGTGTAAAAAGCTCACAGTCTTGGTCCTGCTTGACTTCAGCAGCGCATTTAATACAGTAGATTTCGACATCCTTCTTGGTATTCTCCGCACTGTTAATATCTCACAAACCTCACTGTTGTGGTTTCGCAACTACCTCTGTGGCAGGCGCCAGCGTGTTAGAATCGATGATAAAATGTCCGACTGGTGTGAACTATCCGCTGGAGTCCCTCAAGGTGGTGTGCTTTCACCACTTCTTTTTTCCGTTTTTATAAATGGTATCACTACGGCGGAGGAAGGAGGAGGGCGCTAGTGTGCCACAGTGAACATCGTCTCCGTACAAATAAAGCCAGTAAAATAGTTTTAGTGTGTAATTTGTGTTAAAACCGTGCAAAATCTGCAGTGGAAGACTTATAACGTGTGAAATACCATCAGACAATGTAGTCGAAGACGTGTAAACAGTGTAAAGAGTGAAAAACTTACAACAATAACAAAGTGACTTTATATGAAAAAAAAGTGGTAGAAACTGAACTAGGAACAGATTAAACGGAAACAACTGCAATTTTATACATGTGAACTATATATTGGTGGACAACAAAGTGCATAAAAAAAGAAGATCAAACATTATAACCTTAAAAAAATAAAATATTGCAATATCATCTGTTATTATAGTGTTCAGACTTTACTATAACGCCATCTAGCGAATATCACGAACAACACAACGCTCAAACGCTTACCTGAACCCTAGCGCCATCTATCGGAATCACACATAACTAGTTAGCACAGTAGCAATTCAACGAAAAGCGAACTGAAAGAACCATTACCGATTTCACATAGAACGACCACTACAATCTTTCCGACCAAATACAAAGAGGGCGCAAATATCAATAATGGATCAAATCAAAGCAATGCTTGAGGAAATGCAAAAAGATATGAAACAACAAAAGATAGACATGCAAGATATGAAAGAAGATATAAAAAACTCGATTAATGAAAACCTAAATGTCAAATTCAGGCACTTTGAGTCAAAACAAAATCAACTTGAACAAAATTTAGAAAAACAGAAATTTGCTATTGACAACATGGAACGGTATAAGAGACGAAAAAACCTAATATTCTTCGGAGTTGAGGAGAGCGAAAATAATGATTACCATAGCTTAGAAAAAAAAGTTTTCGATATTATAAGGAACATCCTACAGGTTCCATGTGATTACAACTCCATAGAGCAAGTTAGACGGCTGGGAAAGAAGGGGGAAAAAGTTAGACCCGTCGTCGTAACTCTGCAAACAATTGGATTAAAAATAAAAATTCAACAAAATAAGAAAAAGCTTGAGTCGACATGTTACTACATAAAAGAAGATTACCCTTTAGAAGTGTTAATCAAACGCAGAGAACTTCTGTTACAGGCCGAAAAAGAACGAGAACAGGGTAGAAAAGCCATTGTCAAATATGATAAGCTTATCATATTAAGCCCATCAAAAACACGCTCGACGTCAGAAAATTATAACAAAAAGAGGAATCTGTCAGAATCGCCGGAAGACGCTGGAAACTCTTCAGAACACAGCTTTCAGAGTAAAACCCAACCAAAGAAAATAAATAAAAGAAACAATATGGAAAACTTCATCATAAAAGCTCCATTATTTACGTATCCGGAAAAAAGCTCTCCTCAAGCTCAGACGGAGATGCAAAAGCAGAACAAATAGCAACTATCTCGCCCCTCTCTGTGTCTCCCACCACGTCTAGTCACCGCGGGAGATAACGACTGCAACCCTCCAATACAAAAAAATATATACATTAGTACATACAATGTAAGATCTCTACTAAAACCACAACAAATGGAACTATTTAGATACTCGCTTAGCAACATAAAACATCATATAATCGGACTGTCTGAAGTAAGAAGAAGTGGAACAAATATAATTGAGGATGAAAACTACATCTTTTGCTACACGGGAAAGCCAAAAGGACAACAAGGAGTTGGATTTTTAATAAAAAAAGAGTTTAAAAACAATATTGAGAACTACATCGGAATTTCAGAAAGGGTCTGCCTATTAAATCTTAAATTAGAAAATCAGAGACTATCAATTATACAAGTTTATGCTCCCACATCAGAAGCAGCCGAAGATGAAATCAACTCATTTTATGACCAGATAGAGTGCGCAAGAAGACAAGCAACTGGAATAGAAATAGTAATGGGCGACTTCAATGCGAAGATTGGGCAAAGAAAACCTGGAGAAAACCACGTCATGGGACACGCATGTTACGGGAAAAGGAACCATAGAGGCGACCGGTTAGTGCGATACGCTGTGGAAAACCATCTTACTATAATAAACACCATTTTTAACAAAAAAACAAAAAACCTGTGGACGTGGATAAGTCCGGATAAAAGACATAAGAACCAAATTGACTATATTTTGAGCAATAATAGACGGCTATTTAACAACGTTGAAGTTCTAAATAACAACATTTTTTCTAGCGATCACAGACTTGTAAGAGCCACTTTACAACTAAGACAACAAAAAAAATGCAGAGCAACCTTTGGTGTAACTCACGCTAGTTTATCAAACGACCAAGGCAGAGCCGAATACCTCTTAACTTTAAACAAAAAAGTAGACGAAATACAATGGGAACTCAACGATAACATAGAATCCTTCTACGCAAAAATAGAGTCCTCAATACAGGAAAGTTTAAACTCAGTACCTAGAGAAACAACAAAAAAAAGTATAATTTCTGAAGAAACAAAACAGCTGATTAAGAAACGCTCTACACTACAAAACAAACCACTAAGAAGCAAAGAAGAAAGGAAGCAATTATCAGAACTCTATAAGTTGACAAACAAAAAGTTAAAAAAAGATTATCAAAATTATAGACTACAAATAATAGAAAAAAACCTTATTACAACAGGAAGTCAAAAGAGAGCGTATAAAACATTGAATTCGGACAAAAAATGGATACCGAGGCTGAACACAGAAAAGCCCGCGAAAAAATTACAAACCCGAAAGGAACTAGTCGATGTAGCTACCGATTTTTATAGAGCTCTCTATAACTACAACGACTCTACCGACAAACAAACTGAAATTGTACAACAAGAACTACAGGAAATCACAAACAAACAAACAGCTGTTTTACCATTTGATTCGAGCGAAATAACTAAAAATATAGATTGCCTAAAAACTGAAAAAAGCTCAGGACACGACAACATTCCCAATGAAGCTTTAAAAATAGGGAAGTACTTATTGATAAGACCTATAACAACTCTATTCAATAAAGTACTGGAAACACAATCAATCCCTCGCCATTGGGCAGAATCAAGAATCGTTCTCTTATATAAGAAAGGTGACCCAGCCGATATCAATAACTACAGGCCAATTAGCCTACTGCCCACAATGTACAAGCTGTTCGCAATGTGTCTTGAAAAAAGGCTAGAGCCGATTATAGAGAAAAATCAAACAAGTGAGCAAGCTGGCTTCAGACGGGGATACTCTACTACGGACCATATCTATACTTTAGAACAAGTAATAGAGAAATACCAAGAGTTTAGCAACCCACTCTACCTCGCCTATATCGACTACGCGAAAGCTTTCGATTCCATATCACATGAGAGCATATGGCAAGCATTAAGTCATATAGGCACTCCAAGTTCATACGTAAACATCATCAAAGACATCTACAGCAAGAGTACAAGTAGAGTAAAATTAGATAGAGTAGGGCCCATCATAAACATAAGAAAAGGTGTAAAGCAGGGAGATCCGCTCTCACCAAAGATTTTTATTGCGGTGCTGCAACACTTAATGAAGTACCTAGACTGGACAAATAAAGGACTCTATATAAATGGAAAGTATTTATCAAACTTAAAATTTGCAGATGATATAGTATTGTTTTCAAGAACACCGTCACAGTTGCAAATAATGATAGCAGATCTATGTAGAGTAAGTGAAAACATTGGACTTTATTTAAACACCTCAAAAACGAAAGTGGCTACTAACAGAGACAAGGTACCTATTTTAGTCAAAGAAACCCCACTTGAATACGTAGACAGCTATATATATCTGGGCAAACAAATATCGTTTAAGCCTACCCGGCATATAGACGAAGTGGAAAGGAGAATAAATATTAGCTGGAAGAAATTCTGGAGCCACAAGGAGATATTAAAGTCCAAATTACCACTCTACCTGAAGAAAAAAGTAATGAACTCTTGTATATTACCCAGCTTAACCTACGGTTCGCAAACCTGGACATTTAGTAATAAGATTAAAACCAAACTGCAAACATGCCAGCGTTCGATGGAGAGGAGCATCCTTAATATCAAACTCAGTGATCGAAATAGATGTACAGATATTAGAAACAGAACAAAAGTTATTGATGCTCTACATCACTCTCTACACCTAAAATGGAACTGGGCGGGACGTGTTGCACGTACGGCTAATAACAGGTGGACAAAAATCGTCACCGACTGGCCAGGCCCCTTTAACAATAGACACAAAGGGCGCCCAAGAGAGCGATGGGCTAACGATATAGAAAAAATTGCAGGAAAAAAATGGAAAACAAAAGCTCAAGACAGAAAAACATGGAAGGTATTGGAGGAGGCCTATACCCAGAAAGGGGCCTTAACTTAGTCAATAGTATTAGTATTATAATTTTAAAAGTATTTTCTTGTATGTAAAGTTAAGGAAATAAAAGGCTTATTATTATTATTATTTATCACTACGGCACTTAAATCATCATACCATCTTTACGCTGACGACCTACAGATTTATGCAGCGGCTAGTATTTATGACCTACCTTCATTAATTTGTCAAATTAATTCTGATCTGGAATCTATACGGTGTTGGGCGGGTAGATTTGGTTTGAAAATTAATCCAAAAAAATCGCAGGCAATTGTTATTGGCAGTCCTTCCTTTATAGCCAGGCTCTCAGATTTGGTGGTACCTGACATTATTTTCGACGGAACTCCTATCCCCTTCTCCTCTACTGTTCGGAATTTGGGTATCACCATTGACCAGACGCTATCTTGGTCGCCTCATATTGCGGAGGTTAGTCAACGAATTTTTGGTTCTCTTCACTCACTTCGACGTTTGCAAAATTTCCTTCCTTTTCATACCAAACTTACTCTGGCTCAGTCTCTGTTGCTCCCTCTCCTTGACTATGGTGACGTTGCGTTTTTGGATCTCAGTGAAGAACTGCTCAATAAGCTGGAACGTTTACAAAATGTTTGTATTAGGTACATATTTGGTCTTCGCAAATATGATCACATTTCGAGCTTTCGGTCCCAACTTAGTTGGCTTCCGATCCGCCAGCGCAGAGATGTGCATGTCCTGTCGCTGCTATTCAATATACTTTTTAATCCCACCTCTCCACATTATCTTACTGAGAGGTTTAGCTATCTGGCAGTGGGTAGTGGTCACCGTTTGCGGTCAGGTAATAATCTCACGCTAGCTATACCTCCAAATAAGACGCAATCTTACGCCAGATCTTTCATGGTGCGCGCTGTGAAGCTGTGGAACAAGTTGTCATTACCTCTCAGACAGTCCCAGTCTGTGGCATCATTCAAAGCAAATTTGAAGAAGACGTGGCTCTCCAATCAACTTTGATGTTTTGTAATTTCGTTCATTACTCACATTTTTATAATAATCGTGGTATTATATATAATATTTATGTACGTTATTATGTATTCTATGTATTGTATAATTAAATTTATACGTGTATTCTATTAGTTTACGGATAGTGTAAGTTAATTCATATTTGTGCATCTTGTCAGTTTGTCTATCTAAATTTTTATAAGTATCCACTCAGTTTCTCAAAGGTTAGCTGGAAGAGATCCCTTATAGGGATAAGTTCGCCTTTGTACCTATATATCTGTATAATTGTGTTATAACTTGTTTGGTGTACAATAAAGTGATTTACTACTACTACTACTACAATATTAAAATAAAATATGTGTATGTGTGTTGTGTGTGTGTGTGTGAAAGCGTTTGTGTAAATGTGTCCTTAGAGTGTTAATAATGAGTATGTGTGATGTACCATTTGTAATGTTTTCAGTGCAACCTCAAACGTGTGCGCACAGAATGTCTTCCGTTTCATAATAGGTACGACATAGAAACGAATCAAATGTACAACTAAAACCACTCTCTATAGGCTGTATTACCCTAATTAAACCATCTTTATGTAAACCAGTTTTTTTCTTGAAGCCTTTGTCAGGTCAAGCTACCTTAGGTACTTATTTTGAAATACCTATATCTACATAAAATTATGTATTGTCAATTGACGTAACGCAAATCTTCTACAACAATGTTCAATTATTTCTTCATGTTTAGAATTGCATGCTATAATTTAAAATTTGTACGTATCCTTCGGTGAGCCAGTAAGACTCGACATTTTCCGGTTTTTAGCCCACCTAAGGAAGACCAAAAGTTGGCTATCGGGGGAAATAACTCGTGTATAAGCGAATTTTGGCATAGTTGTAGGGAATGGTGTTTTAAACCACATACTAAAAGTACTGGCGGTTAGGGGTGAAGCTAACGGGGGGAGAGGGGTGTGAAGGTCCTTATTTTTATTTTTTCGTAAATAACTTGTAAACCGTGGCTTGTAGCAAAAAACGTTCTAGTACATAAGTAATCTACATAAAATTCTCTACAAAACAGATATATGCATGTTTCCTCTGGGATCAATGTGTCATGAGATAAGAAAGCAAGAAGATGGACACAATAGAAATAAACACATTTGTTTAAGTAGGTATGGCACACACAGAATGCTCGCGAGCATTCCAAAAAATTTTAATGCTCAATACCTCACCATATTTAGAGTCTTTAATGTTTTATAAAATTTCGGCTTGGTTTCAGAGATAATCAACCTTTTTTTCGAAATAAGTTTTTCGACGTAACTCGTCATAAAACTTATTTTTGATTACAATGCTACCACAATGTTTTTTTAATATTACCACACCTTTTGCCTGGCTATCAAAAAATGGGAATAAACTTGACGAAATAACCTGTCTCTAAAAAAAATATTATAATAAATAATTTTAACAAATTGTTGTCGTAATAAAAAGTACTGGAAATGTTAAAAAGTACTCAAAAAGACTAAAAAAAAAGAGAAAAAAAAATTTTTTTTTGGTGGTATTTGACATTGGGTCCCATAATAATTTTTGTTTGTTTTGGTGTCTAGAATGCACAGTTAAAATCTTTTGACGATGATAATGAGAATATTTTAGGTTTTGAAGATAATTAGGAATTTTATTTTTACAAATAAGCATACAGGGCGCTTCCAGGCGCGAGCATTCCATAAGATTTTAAGTATGCATTCTAGATATCAAAATAAACAAAAATGATTATGAGACCTAATGTCAAATACCACCAAAAAAAAATTTTTTTTTCTGTTTTATTTTAGACTTTTTGAATACTTTTTGACATTTCTTAATTTTTATCATAACAATAATTTGTAAGAATTATTTATTTTAATAATTTTTTTAGGGACAGGTTATTTTGTTAAGTTTATTCCCATTTTTAGATTGCCAGGCAAAAGGTGTTGTAATATTAAAAGACATTGTGGTAGCATTGTAATCGAAAAGAAGTTTTATGACGAGTTACATCGAAAAACTTATTTCGATAAAAAGGTTGATTATCTCTGAAACCTAGTCGAATCCAGGAAATTTTATATAACATTAAAGACTCTAAATATGGTCACGAATTGAGCATTAAAATCTTTTGGAATGCTCGCGAGCATTCTGTATGTGCCATACCTACTTAAACAAATGTGTTTATTTCTATAGTGTCCATCTTCTTGCTTTCTTATCTCATGACACATTGATCCCAGAGGAAACATACGTATATCATTTTTGTAGAGAATTTTATGTAGAATACTTATGTACTAGAACGTTTTTTGCTATAAGCCACGGTTTACGAGTTATTTACGAAAAATTAAAAATAAGGACCTTTACACCCCTCTCCCCCCGTTAGCTCCACCCCTAACCACCAGTACTTTTAGTATGTGGTTTAAAACACCATTCCCTACAACTATGCCAAAATTCGCTTATACACGAGTTTTTTCCTCTGAGTTTCCTTCGTTTGGTGTACTAGCCTACCTAACGAAGACCAAAAGTTGCCTGTCGGGGGAAATAACTCATGTATAAGCGAATTTTGGCATAGTTGTAGGGAATGGTGTTTTAAACCACATACTGAAAGTACTGGTGGTTAGGGGTGGAGCTAACGCGGGGAGAGGGGTGTAAAGGTCCTTATTTTTAATTTTTCGTAAATAATTCGTAAACCGTGGCTTATAGCAAAAAACGTTCTAGTACATAAGGAATCTACATAAAATTCTCTATAAAATAGACTTACACATGTTTCCTCTGGGATCAATGTGTCATGAGATAAGAAAGCAAGAAGATGGACACTAAAGAAATAAACACATTTGTTTAAGTAGGTATGGCACATACAGAATGCTCGCGAGCATTCTAAAATAATGTAATGCTCAATTCCTGACCATATTTAGAGTCTTTAATGTTACATAAAATTTCCTGGATTCGGCTTGGTTTTAGAGATAATCAACCTTTTTTTCGAAATAAGTTTTTTGACGTAACTCGTCACAAAACTTCTTTTTGATTACAATGCTACCACAATGTGTTTTAATATTACTACACCTTTTGCCTGGCAATCAAAAAATGGGATAAACTTGACGAAATAACTCGTCCCTAAAAAAAATATATAAATTAATAATTTTAACAAATTGTTGTTACGATAAAAAGTACTGGAAATGTTAAAAGGTATGCAAAAAGTCTAAAAAAAAAGAGAGAAAAAAAAATTTTTTGGTCTTATTTGACATTAGGTCTCATAATAATTTTTGTTTGTTTTGATGTCTACAATGAATAGTTAAAATCTTTTGACGATGATTATGAGAATATTTTAGGTTTAGAAGATAATTAGGAATTTTATTTTTACAAACAAGCATACAGGGCACGCCCGGGCGCGTGCATTCCAAAAGATTATAAGTATGCATTCTAGATATCAAAATAAACAAAAATTATTATGAGACCTAATGTCCATTACCACTAAAAAAAAAATTTTTTTCTCTTTTGTTTTAGACTTTTTGAATACTTTTGACATTTCCATTACTTTTTATCATAACAATAATTTGTTAAAATTATTATTTTTTATATTTTCTTAGGGACAGGTTATTTCGTCAAGTTTATTCCCATTTTTTTATTACAAGGCAAAAAGTGTGGTCATATTAAAACACATTGTGGTAGCATTGTAATCAAAAAGAAGTTTTATGACGAGTTACGTCGAGAAACTTACGTCGAAAAAAAGGTTGATTATCTCTGAAACCAAGCCGAATCCGGGAAATTTTATATAACATGAAAGACTCTAAATATGGTCAGGAATTGAGCATTAAAATCTTTTGGAATGCTCGCGAGCTTTCTGTATGTGCCATACCTACTTAAACAACTGTGTTTATTTCTTTAGTGTCCGTCTTCTTGCTTTCTTATCTCATGACACATTGATCCCAGAGGAAACATGCATATATCTTTTTTTTATGAATTTTATGTAGATTACTTATGTACTAGAACGTTTTTTGCTATAAGCTACGGTTTACGAGTTATTTACGAAAAATTAAAAATAAGGACCTTTACCCCCCTCTCCCCTCGTTAGCTCCACCCCTAAACACCAGTACTTTTAGTATGTGGTTTAAAACACCATTCCCTACAACTATGCCAAAATTCGCTTATACACGAGTTTTTTTCCTCTGAGTTTCCTTCGTTTGGTGTACTGTAACACCGAAACACAAAATTACTAATCTTTTGATCTTAGTAAGCCTAACCTAATGAAAAGTTACTGTGTGTAAAAAGGTACGTATTGAAAATACCTAGGTGTAAGAGCTGTTTTTAAAATAAAATCAACATGTTCATCTCAAGTTCGAAGTTGTCCTGATTGAACTAGTCGAACGGAAGAGTTTACCAACTTCCACGAGAGAAGGTTCCGTTTTATTGATTTACCAAAGACACCGCCGTCGAGTTTGCTGAGAGCTTATTTGATATAAAGTTTCTTTACTCTACAGATTGACTACGAATGAGAGAGTTCAAGAAATAATTGATTATTAACTTGTGAAAGTGGTTGTTTGCTATTAGATCTAAGTGCTATGAGCCACCAATATTATAAAACATTCGAGGATTTGTCTCTGTCACTTTAGAGTGACAGATAACGCCTTTTTTGGAGTGACAGAAAAATGTTCTAAATTGACGAAGTTCGAATTTCGCGGTAATAGGCTGAGTTTCCGCCGTACCCAAGCTTGCTACCGCGAACACCGAAGTTCGTACATTTCGGAGTTATCTCTGTCACTCTAACTAAAGCCTCATTAGAGTGACAGAGAAAAATCCCCGAAATTTACGAACTTCGATGTTCGCGGTAGCAGGCCTGAGCTGCCGCCGCGCTCGCTCACACCAAAAACGCGAGTACGAACGGGTAGATGGCGTTTACTATCTATCCGGCTCACTCGCGCTAATACGCGCTAATAGGTACGAGAGGGATGCATGGCCTCAGTATATCGTAAAAAGTAAGAGTAACTATAATATTGGGATTAATTAAACTTGACTAGAAATATATATTTTCTCAAACTTGCTACGGAATGTTGATGTTACTTACTTTAAATTAAGCCCGGAAATACTATGTATCCGGTGTCATATGCTAAGATGATATGTAAAGAGATTTCATGTATTTATTTCACACCTAGGGACTGCAAACAAACTGTCTTTTGTTTTGAAATGTCAAATTGTGAAACACTAGGTCTTGACATTCAGCCACAGAAAAAAAAAACCCAAGAACTAATGTCTATACCAACAGGTAAAATTTTAATCTGTTCGAGGTATCCCTCAAACAGATTAAAAAAAAAGTTAGGCGCGAATGTTTTTTTTTTAATGTTGTACGATACTGTACTATTGGTTTATTTACAAATCAAATAGTATGGTTCGGCAAAATCAGTTCGTTTTATTTGATGGCAAGTTTGAGAAAAGCACTATACAAATCTCGGCGAGAAACAGGGTTACAGGCCGCGTATTCCTATCTGGCCTCAGTTCCTTCGGCCAGATATATCTACTTGGCCTGTAACCCTTCGTTTCCCGTCCTCTATAGTAATGTACTATTAAGCTAACATGGTCAGCTCCGTGAAGAAGGCATTTGCAACAGTGCCGAAATATCAGGTGCTCAATATCCAGAAAATCGCAATGAAACTAGGGTGTTTTTTTTATCGATATCGATTAAGTTTATAATTATAGGTATCAATTAACCACGTCCGTTTCAAACTGTTTTGAGATACAAATAATAATTATCTACAGAGGCACAACTTATATTTTCCAATTTAAGTCCGTAGTGGTGTTTTACAAGCATCAGATCATTTTGACAAGTTTTCGTCTTATTAATTATTTCATTATTTAATTAATTTACCCGTTGTAAAGTGGTCTTTTTCGAGATTGATTGAGATTATCGCAAATGTAGCTTATTTGGCAGATGAATGTGAACGCTTCGCAAGCGGAATTAACGAAATGAAAATGCACAACTTTGCGGTATAGCCACTCGATTTATGATGATGGTTATTGATAATAATCGTAATATCGTATAATCGATATCGTCCTATAATCGATATGTTATGATTCAATTTAATATGGCACGTAAGTTGACACCCTGCTGTCAACTTTACTGTTATGTCAAATAATGATAGCAAAATAATGTCCATTATTGGGGTTGTGGCGGGCATTAGCAACTCTACGATATGTTGTATTTGTTTCGTTTTTTTATTCGTTGACATTCGATTTTTTTAAATTATATAAATTATTACGGAATTGGTTATAGCACCTACATATTGTTATAACTGAATTATTTACTAGAAACTGGCTTATATTTCTGACTAGTTAGTTATTCGGCTATACAATGTGTACCGTGCTCTTCATAGCTCAAAGTCAACAACGAGTTCCCGTAGGACTCGCAAATGGATTGTAGCGCAATAACTTCCCTAATAACGGAATAGTGGCATTATTACGTAAACTGCTTGGTTATATTATAACATTAATAATTTACTATTCTTGTTTAAGGAAAAAATAAATTCTTACGACTATGTTCGTAAGTTAAGTTTTTCCAGGAAGTCCAAATTTAGATACTTATTTGTGAAGTAAGTTGCCCTGTGTCTAGCTTTCTGTTTATATACGGGGTGTCCCAAGAAGTAGAGATATACTGAAGGTCGGTGACGGGGGACCTCGAGGGCTCTCTGAATCACAATTCATGTATCTTTAAAATTATGATTAAATAACGTTGACTTTCTGTACCTACATGGGTACAGAAAGTCAACGTTAACCTCGAGGGCTGTCTGAATCTCAATTCATGTATCTTGAAAATTATGATTAAATAATGTTAACTTTCTGTACCTACATGGGTACAGAAAGTCAACGTTATTTAATCATAATTTAAAAGATACATGAATTGTGATTCAGACAGCCCGCGAGGTTAAAACAACTTACAAAACTATATGAAAAATAAAATAACCACCTTTATAGGACTGTGAGGTAATTAATGGTAATAAATTGTTTTGAGTAGCTATAAGAGTACCTATATGCCAATAATCCGCTTGTAATCATCACGATGTAAATTAAATATTGATTAAAAAGAAATTAAATATTCATTTTTCAATAAAGGTACCTAACTTTAACTCGACTAGAATAGAACTAGACGTCAATCGAAAGACTCTGTTTTACACAAAACTAAAATCTGACAATATTGTTATTCCGGGTGTGATCATTGGTATGGACTTTGCCATTACACGGAATGTTCCCTCGTTTTGTCGTAGATTTGTACATTGTGGCAGTCCTGCGGGAGAAGTATTCGACAATGTGCCTATTATGTGCTTGAACGTTAACATTGGCAGGTACAGCAAAAAGCGCGTTGACCAGTTTTGGTGAATTAGTATCGACGCGGATATTTGATGTACCTAACTAGTAAATACTCATAGCGAAAGTATCAAGCACTATGTCGTACTAAGCTTTTAGTAGATGATACCTGCAGAAATTTAATTCATTTTTCCCTATTTATTTAAATTATAGGTAGAGTGGAAAATGTCTTAATTTTGGGTAGTATTAACAATGAATACCTATACAAACTGTTTCGAATAGATAAGGTACGTCTGATTCACGTTTCTTGCAGTTTTCTCAGAAATACATATGTCAAAGTGACAACATAGAACAAAGTACGAAATATCATTAGATGTTAGATTATACGAGTAGATACTCTAGCTATTTCTAAGAACATGAGAAAACTTATTTGATAGAACACACATCATTTATAGCGGGAACTCAATCCAACTTCGGAGAAGTTTTAATACGGAGAAACCTTAAACCGATTGCCGGGTTCTTCCGTTAAAACGTAAAGTGGGCGATCCATCACAAGGAGTGCTTGTTATACACTTCAAGCATTTTACTGCAAGTTTCTTTTACTTGCTTAAGAGGTTTTTCACTTTTAGGGACGACCAATTAGCGTGATATTAAAAAAACCTTAATTTCAGTAAGGTTTGTAACGACAACTATATACAGATCGTACAAAATTTCAATAAGCGATATTATAATACAAAAATGCCGTTCAAGTTTAAATTCCTAAAAATGTTGTACTTAATTGTCGTTATAAATCTGACTAAAATTAAGATATCTAATTTCAAGATAATTGGGTGTCCCTAAAAGTGAAAATCCCTTAAGCATAATGGGTATTATCACTTTTATGCCGCGGCTACAACATTGGTGGCAACCGGCTTAGCGGAAAACCATACGTGCGAGAGAGAGTACCCATATCGGCATCCCGCTCCAACTTATGGATTCGCTCGCCGCTGGTCGCCTTAAGGTGCATTCAGACCAAAAGAGCATTCGCTGTTCTATCCCCCGCTCTACGAAATCAACCAATCACGTTTTGTGTAACGATCGAATTTCGTAGAGTGGGGGGATAGAATAGCGAATGCTCGTTTGGTCTGAATGCTCGTTTAGATTGCCTCTCTGTATTTGTTGTTTTCTACTATGCGTCAACTCGGCGAAATCCGTCTATTTGAGATAATACCGTATTTGTAGACAGAACGGTAAGGGAAAAGCGTCAGCTTATAATTAGTTTTACAAACAATATTTGTGTTTTTATCCATATTTTATAAGTAAAGAAGATAATATTCGACGATTTAATGGATATTATGATTTTAACTGTAAATAAAAAGAACTTTATTTTATGTATAGGTATTGATATTGCTTAGATTTTATTTTACAATTATATTATAATTGCCTATGTTGTCGAACCAGAACGGAAGTTTTCGGAAGTTTCAGATTGGTAGATTTTTTTGAAAGTCCTACTACTAGATCTACTAGGTACTATAAGTAATTACCTACTTGAACTTATTAAAAAAAACTCACATGGGGGGCTTATTCTGCTTTCCAAAACCTCACTGGCAGCGGGAATGCACTTATTTTCTGGCCTAATTCATCCTTCGAGAATGTTGTATTTTCGATAGATTAATTCAGAAAAAGGAAGGTATTTACTTATGAAATGCCAATATTGTAGTTCACATTGTGTTATTTCAATTCATTTTAAATCCAAAACACAAAGGAAAACAAAAATCTATCGTAATAATATTTTTATTTAAGTAAAATATACAAAGAAAAATAGAATAACATAAACTAACACTAAGGAAATAAAACTATATCTACAAATACTACACGTTACATAACAAATATTTAATAATTATTATCGTAATAATTATCAAATTAAAAATTTTAAACTGACTTCAACTGATTTCTTCAAGATTTCTTCATCGGACCCCAGACTTAGTGGAACACCTCAGGATTCTCAGGGCTATAGCTGTTCGAGAAGAAAAAGAAAAATCAGTACACGATTGTCGGAAATGTCGACTAACATAAGTACAAGTTTGTCAGCCTCCATAGCCTAGTTGGTAGTGACCCTGCCTACGAAGCTGGAGGTTCCGGGTTCGAATCCCGGCGAGGGCATTATTTGTGTATTCATTTATCACAAATATTTGTTCCTTGGTCATGGCTGTCTATGTATTTAAGTATCTATATGTATATATATATTATATATATCGTCGCTTGGTACCCACATCACAAGCCTTAATTGAGCTTACCGTGGGACTAGGTTGATTTGTGTAAGATGTCCCAAGATATTTATTTATTTATTTATTTATTACATACAAAAAGAAAGTCGAATCGATATCCTCAGAATTTTTGGAGTCGGTTAGAAATGATTTTGTCGTAAATTTTGCAAGCACTTCGATGTTATCCCAAATAATTTTGTTACAAACAAGATGCTAGTTATAATTCTAACAAGTGGGTGAATCAACTTTTTATGGTTAAAGTCACCTGAGTCACGTTGGCTTCATGCAAAATTATGCAAGCATGCATATAGTCAATGTTTGTAGGTGGCTCATTAAAGGACTTATTAATAATTTTAGAATTATAACTAACGTGAGACTCAAACATATTTCAATATTTATCACACGGGTTACTCACGTAATAGGCATGATGACTGGCAAGTCAAATCAGCATCTTTTTTCGAACTGTTAAAACGATCACCATTATTCACCACTATGGAATTTTATATGAAATACTCAAAAGTGACGTCACGTTTGAGTACTGCCAAATGACCTACTCTTTAAAGTTCTTTTCAATTTATTAAATAGAAGTTCTGTACAAAAATTACTTAAAAAAATATTTGCATAGTTTAAGTATCATAATTTTCCATGGCAATAACAGACAGAAAAAAGTTGATTCACCCAAGTACAAAATAATATTACAGCTTACAATGTGATCTCGCCTTAAAGACAGCCGTTCCCTGACGTTGACGAAAAAGGTCGATAGATGTGCGATCGTTAATTCCCGCGGGATCTATTCCCACTGACTGCCCGTAATAGCCCTATTTGTTAGGCGTCAATAGGTCAATCACTGGCATACCTCAATGTTCCTACAGTTGTACTTATGAACATACTGTTTCGCGTATACTGTACAATGGCCCATAAGTCTCTGGAGACTTTGGTGGTCATGAGGTTGGAGGTGAACCTACACCTACAGGTCCTACTGTACAGTGAAGTACAAGGTAGGTACAGTATACTCAGTAGAGTAGGTACATATAGTAGTATCTCAGTTTGTAGGTACTTAAACTGGTAGGCTCCTATTTATTTTAGAATAATAATAGTTCAAACTACCAAAGTTTTTTGTCCAAGTACTATCATAGTGACGCAGCAATGTGTAAAATAAGTAAATATTAAAGCTTTGTCCGGGATTGGGAAATATACTGCTATTATTTATCATTACACTCCCATCAATAGGGCTCTAATATCCTTGACTCTGATCTCTGACTGAACGTCCGATTGATGATTAGTAGCTGAGTAGCTAAAAAACTTGATGGATTCAGAAATTGATGGATGGAATCAGAATGGCAATTCAGTTCTCTTTAGTTTCGACTTCCTAATGAATAAAGGGCAATCTTAAGGCTCGATTATTCAAACAATCCTGATTAACACGAAAGATCGCGCGCCCTTTCAGTAAGAGACAAAACACCGTCATTAGCGGACACTCTAGAAGATTACTTGAGAGCACAGAATATTTATATTACCTATCGTAAAAATAACTGTTATTTAGTGCACACGTTTTTCCCTCAATATTAGTTTTCTATACCACTTTGGTGAAACCGTTTATTCATTAGTTAAATAATTTCAGTGAAACTTAATTTTACTTGGATACATCACTTAAGATGTTCTTCTCTAAATTCCTTTCATAACATACCTCTTTTGATTCTAGTGCTGCTTGTTTGGTCACATTTAACCGAAAACGATATTTATAATTATGTACAGCAACTATGGTGGTCTGTTGAGTTTATAAACTGTTGTCTTTACATCAGGCCGAGGGGCCTAAAGGCACGCAGAAATCACATTGGTGCAGCCTAGAATTCAACGTTAACAATGAGTGCAACTGTTTTAAACACCTGGACAAAACCCTGCTGTAATATAATGAAATAATTTTATGCGCGACAGCAACACGTGGCTTGGTGGTCTCTTTTTAATCAATACAAAAAATGAGAGGAGTAGTCGTCAGAAAATCGCTAGATTGCTCAAGTTTCTGTCGTACATCACTAGCTAAGGATATTTTAAATACGTTTTTCTCAAACATGCTATGAAATATTGATTGCGTATGTTCCTTATAATAAATAAAGTATGACGGCTGCAAAGTAAGACGTTTCAGGTGCTGAGGCTAGAAGACATCATTGGAATTTCATATGACGTTTGCAGGCCTAAGCCGGCCTAAGTCTCTATTTCTTCAGCCGGCAACTCCTTTAATCCTCGCCTTTATGGTAGGTAATGTACAATTGATATTTAATTTGAGACAAACACCTATCAATAAAAGACACAAACATCTAAGCGTCTCATCTGCATTTTTTTATGAACTAGGTAGCGTTTAATATAAAAAGTCCCTCTGCAAATAAGCTGTGGCTACGAATAGTCGCTGTCTATTCGTGAGGCGTTGGTCTGACGTCTGTAATGCGGGAGATTTGGTGCGGGCCATTTATTCGGCGTTTGTGTGTGCATTAGCGCAGATTTGCCAGACGGATTATGGTTAAACGATAAGGAAAAAATTGTGAAAATTATAGAATATAGTTCAGGTTGGTTGGAAAATATTCATCATAGAGATATTATAAATAAGGAATTGAAACCGGTTTTTTATAAAAACCTCGAAATAGCCCAATATTCTAAAATGTTTTGTGTTCTTTAAGTACAAAACATAGCACGCAAAATTGTATGTAAATAAACAACATCGTATTTTCAAATTACCGTTCTTTTGTAAACTTCAATACGAAAAAAATTCAATACGTTAAATTTGGAAAATCACTCGCTGGCGTCTGGCGTGTGTGTAGGTCCCGACTGAAATAAAACCAGCGCCATAGCGTACGGATGCCATTGAAAGTATCGATTTTTTTGTGTTTCAGTTACTGTATCAATTGTGATGTTAAATAAATGTATTTTCTTTCATTATTTCAAAAAATGAACCCAAGTACAATGTAAATACAAACAATTACACGGTGATTGAGTCATGTACTTATTAAATAGTGTAGAAATGCCTTGAAGGCTAAATTACAACTTCATATTTTAAGTCAAACTATATTTATTATTTCACAGTCAAACTATATAAAATAGTTTTGTGAAGCTATGTAAAATAACTATTTGTATACTTAATGTGTAATAAATAAATATAATAAATACAAATAAAAAAAAAAAAATAAATAAGTTTTTAATTAGTTTATCATAATGTTCATTAAGGACTAACAAATAAATTTAGTAATAGGTACTTATTATCAAAGAAAGCAATCTATTTTCCCGTCTTACGGTTTTTTCTCGTGAAGACAGCGTAACTTAATCGCTCGTTTAATTTCCTCCGCCATTTCCTGCCCTAGTGACCTTTACAAGATGGCCAGACTGAGTTCACTCTGAAATTGATTGTACCTAATGGGAATCTGGCTTACAAATGATTTCGTGATTTCAATACAATACGAACCACCACGGTAACAGACATGTGAATCCCCCAGCGTCACCACCGCGAACTTTGAAGTGCAAATTTCGAGGATTCTTCTCCGTCACTCTAATGACGCCTTCATTACGTGACAGAACTAAATCCTCGAGATTTACGATTTTTGAGTCCGCAGTAGTAGGCCAGGTGCCAAGCTACGGTAGCTGCTTCTCATCAGAAAGAAGGAAAAAAGTCCAACAGGAAGCATTTTACCCCTCTGCTACAACGGATTGAAATGACAGTTTTCTTCCCTGCTAAAAAAGAAAAGAACTGGCGACTTTTCACTCTCTATTTTAAATCAACCCAAAAGCACCAAATGTTACCAAAGTTATATGACACGGATGGATTTTTGACGTCTTTGTTATTAAGATGGAGGCCTTTCTCTTTGGTGAACTGTATGTGACGTGAAGTATGAGTGATTGCGCGAAGGTTCGCCAGACGGCATTAGCGTAAAAAGAGAAAAAAGGAGGTTGGTTATTCATTTTTCAGTAAAAAACCTATAAAGTTTCAAACACTGTTTAGTTTATCCTGTAGAAAAAAATCAAGTGAATTGATGGAAGCTGTAAATAGTAATTTGATAACCAACTCAAAAATTAAATGCCGCTTTATCAGATAAAAAGAGTTTATCAAAGTACTACCCGAAGCTGAAACTATTTGATAAATAACTATTTCGGTTCATGCGTAATATTTATTTATAACAAAATGCTGCGAATATACTGATTTCAAATGAAATAATACACTTTTGCTCTTAAGTTTATGAGAAGGTTTTTTTTATATTATCGTGAATATCCTGTATTTATTAAGCACAGGCTTTTCGTAGAACTAGGTTTTCATTCCACATTCTGGGAAATAGATTTTTACTGCTTAAAAGTAGCTTTTACAAAGTACCTTCGAGAGAGCAAGCGAGCTAGCGAGTACCTATTTGTGGAACAACTAAATTAATTGTTAAATTTTATCTGACATTTTTGGAAATAAATGATAAAATATAAATTATAAACGATGAAAATGATATTACCTTGAAACCATTACCGTTATGAAATATATCGTTGGACAACAAAGACTTCAAATTACAATCTAATAAGTATACAACAATGATTATGATTTTAATAAAACAAAAGTTTGTTTCAAGCGGCATTTACCTATTCTTGCCCTAAATTCGTGACGTTATTTACATATATGTAACTACCAGTACATACTTACATGTGAATTCAATGGGCTTTGGGTTCCATAGGAATCTTAATCAAGAATTCCAGTAATTAAAATTTGAGTACGCGAGCGTGTTTCGGAGCGCCTGGCATAGTTGCGCTGATAACAAATAGGAAGTTTCGCCTAAAATATTGGATAGGCATTTCCAGCTAGGGTGTAGTGCATTTAGCCTAAGCAATAAAATACGTGTAGATGTATTTTTTTATGAAATTATATTTTCGAGAATATGAATTAGTACTAAGACGTGTGACGTGACTTAATTTTTTTCGTTCTAATATAAATACTAGGTACTTACATAGTATTTATATTAGAACGAAGAAAATAAGTCCCGTCGAGTTTTTGTCGTACAATATAGTCGGGGGAAGAAAAGTTTTTGGTCACATTAAATCCTACAGTTTCGGAAGCTTTTTCTAATGAATATTTAGGGTATACAGATTCACACCATGCAATAATCCCCAGTGCCGCGCGAGAGCTTCTCATCCAGTCGAGGACTTGAAGGTCAATAATTGGAACAGCACGTTCAATAATTTCTACCCTCGAGATTATGCATTCATTCTATTGTTTCAGATGATTTATAATGAAGGAAAAAAAATCCCCAGTTTTTTCGTATAGCTTATACAAAAAAAACTATACCTTAATTTTTTTTTCCTTATTTGATAAAAAATATAACTTACAAAATCTTGCGCAATTCGATAATTTGGTCATTGGACCAAAATAAAGACATAAACGTCTTAGTAACTTTTCTCCGCGGTGACACAGTTGCATCTATTTTTTTTTCACTGTTATTATTTTATTTTGGTTATAAGACGGTTCAATGAAAACGTACAGCCACGATGATCTATTTCTTAGATAATATGTTTATTAACACGCACAATAAAAATAAAATATTTGAAATATATTAAGTGCTTTACGAGCAATCGACATTAACAGTAACAGCTATAATCTTAAAACGAATATTTTTTAAATCCCGCCTTCCCGCGCATGTGCCTACGATACGTGTGCGGCGATGCCGTGCGCTGTGCGTGAAAGAGAGAGGTATAGTTATATATACAGGGTGTGGCCAATAATAGGAGCTTTAAATTTAACCCTTTACCTACGGGGCCCTGTATCACTCCGCAACCTCTCAATACGGGCATGTTTTTTCGAGAGCTGGTGTAAGGCATAACTTCACTTACCTGGAACTTTTATAGTATTGCAGCTACACACTTGAAATTTCGCACACATATTACATTATGTTGTCTTTTATCAATAAATAATCACACATAGTAATAATATTCTCTTTTTTTTATAATATCAAGTAATATATCAGTCACTAAGAATTTGAAGATTTATAAGTTACCACTCGCGAATTTCACAAGTTTAAGTGTAAGAACATTAGTTAATGGTATATTTAACACAAACAAATACTCAAAAGACTATAACTATTTAAAAAAAGCATAAATATCAATCAATAAAAACCTTGCAAACAAACAATTTCTCACATATGAAAAATAGTGATGTGGGTCTATCGACACAGTTGTCGATATGTCGCATCGATTAGGGAAAAAAATCGAACAATAATTTGAATCTAATAAGGTTTTATATGTATAATTATTTAATTTTTAAACTTATTAGATTGTATAGTTAGTAAGACTGGACACTTAGGTATCGACAAATCTGTAAAGTACGGGTATTCTCTGATCTGTCTCTCACAGCAAGTCGATAAAATTTAAAACATCACTATTGTCCGCCATATTGATTTCAATTTTTGGCACTCCTGCAGTACGGGTGTCAACCCCAGTTGCCAGCAAAAAAAGCGGTAGTTTTAAAAATATATTTATATCAGAGCCATCTACCGAAACATTAGGGTATTTTTTTCTTTGCATCTATACTAATCCCAAAGCATATTGTGACCGCTATTACCAAGATACAAGGTCTAGTTTTGAATAAAAAAAATATTAAACATGACCAGTACTTCGATCAACTATAGTTGACACCCGTACTGCACGGCTGTTGCCTTGGTGGCAACTCTGGTTGACACCCGTAGGTAAAGGGTTAAGCCATGAATCTTTGGACTATACGCAATCACATAGACCTTATCATAATGCTTCAAAGTTAACCAACTCTGAGTTATATTTCACAACTTCATTCTTTGCGATTTAAGGTTTACATATTGTAGTAGCGCCCCACGCATCAGCCTTGCACGGTGTTTAAAGGTTTTTTTTTTTTTTTTTATGTTAGCAACACTAAAAACATTCCCACTATCTTTCACCCCCTCTATCGGGGTTCCATAGTCGGCTCACTGACTGCCTCGTTCGAATCATTCAACGTTTCCGTGCTCAAGCCTTCGCACGTCAAGCAACACGCCGAGTTATCTTCAACGCCGAGTTTTTACAACGCAGAGTTTCTGCAACGCTGATACGTTACTGCTAACAGGGCAGATACTGTCATGCTTAAAGTCTCCAACGTCGAGTTTTCTGCAACGCAGAATATTTACAATGCTGATACGTTACTGCTAACAGGGCAGATACTGTCATGCTTAAAGTCTTCAACGTCGAGTTTTCTGCAACGCAGAATATTTACAATGCTGATACGTTACTGCTAACAGGGCAGATACTGTCATGCTGAAAGTCTTCAACGTGGAGTTTTCTGCAACGCAGAATATTTACAATGCTGATACGTTACTGCTAACAGGGCAGATACTGTCATGCTTAAAGTCTTCAACGTCGAGTTTTCTGCAACGCAGAATATTTACAACGCTGATACGTTACTGCTAACAGGGCAGATACTGTCATGCTTAAAGGGTAACAAGTAGCCCAAAGGTACTGTTACGCCAAGCTAGCTAACAATAGCTAACGCCGAATCAGGGTTGGGCAGTATTTCAATTACTTGTATTTGAAATACGTATTTGAAATACAAATACGTATTTTGTATTTGTATTTCAAATACAGCTTGACAGAGTATTTTGTATTTGGTATTTCAAATACCACACTCGCATGTATTTTGTATTTTGTATTTGAAATACTTAAGGTATTAAAATACATTTCCATAAAATAC
Source organism: Thaumatotibia leucotreta (assembly GCA_025490895.1). Taxonomy (NCBI): domain Eukaryota; kingdom Metazoa; phylum Arthropoda; class Insecta; order Lepidoptera; family Tortricidae; genus Thaumatotibia; species Thaumatotibia leucotreta. The sequence goes on along the minus strand of JALPQI010030533.1, from coordinate 20,101 downwards.
ATTACTTAAATGATTTTGTCTATGTTAGTCCCTTTAGGACAGTCACTGTGATCGTAACAATAGCAACACTGGGTGAATGTCATAGTCAAACGTCAATGTCAGTTGGCCTACCGCGAACATCAAAGTTCGTACGGGGATTTGTCTCTATCACACCATGAAGGCTTCATTAGAGAGACAAATCTCCGAAATATGCGAACTTCGGAGTTCTAAATTCGAAATTCGTAAATTTCGAGGATTTGTCTGTCTCACTCTAATGACGCCTTCGTTTGAGTGACAGAAAATTCTCGAAATTTACGAATTTCGATTTTCGCGGTAGTAGGCCAGGTGTCAAATCACTTGGTTCGTTTCGCGGTATTTTCTGGCGTAGCATCTGGTCGGTGCCCGTCGGACACATCGAGGGCGATTGGATGAACGTTGTTGAACGTGAGTGCGAGAGCGTCGAACCTATGGAGGCAGTTGCCATCAGCCCCGATGACGTAAGTTGTGCCATTCGACCTGCCCAGAACTGGAAAAGTCCTGGACCGGACGGATTGCACAACTTCTAGCTAAAATGGTTTCGGTGCTCACACTCGCGATTAGCAGCGCAATTCCAACAAGCCTTGAGCTTGGTTCCCTGACTCCTTCCTTAACAACAGGTGTAACCTTCCTGCTCTACAAGTCCGGTAGTACCACGGAACCGAAAAACTACCGACCCATCACGTGCTACACTCTACAAGCTCCTTACATCCATTTTGAGATCAAAAATTAACACGCACATTGTTGCGAACAATGTTCTGGCCTCTGCTCAAAATGGATGTAGGGTTGGGTCCCGTGGTACTAAAGAACTCCACCTCATCGACATGACCATTTGCCAGTAAGTCCGGCGTGACAAAGGGGCCCTCTCCGCCGCTTGAATTGACTACAAGAAGGCCTATGATTCGGTGCCTCATTCATGGTTGAAAAGGGTCTTGGAGCTGTATAAAGTTGATGCAGCTTTAAGATCCTTTCTCGGCGCGTGTATGGGGCAGTGGACCACAGTCCTTCGTCAACCAGGAGGCGGAGATGACCCCTCTGGCCCGCAGGACTTCATAAGGATCGAGCGAGGAATATTCCAGGGTGGCAGTCTGAGTCCCTTATGGTTCTGCCTAACTCTGAATCCCCTCAGCACCCTGCTGAAGGATTCAGGACTAGGTTGCCGGCTTCGGAGAGAGGGTGAAGTCATTTCTCATCTTCTGTACATGGATGATCTCAAATTATTTGCGCCAAATAGCCAAGACTTGTTGGAGCTACTGCGAACCACAGAAGTTTTCAGTAGTGCCATCAATATGGAGTTTGGTGTCGATAAGTGTGCGGTTATGCATGTGCAGACAATGTCGTTCAGATCTATCTCGGAAGCAGAAACCTATAAATACCTTGGTATGTCACAGTCTTTGGGTATTGGAGATATGGGAATTAGACAGGCGGTGAAGGAGCGCTTTTTCAGCCGGCTCACAAAAGTACTTAACTGTCTTTTGTCAGGAGGCAACAAAGTGCGCCTTCAACGCTTGGGTAATGCCCAGACTCATATACTCCTTTGGCGTACTAAGGTGGACTCAGACCGAGCTGGACGCCCTGGATCGAAGGGTCCGTACACTGCTCACCACACATCGAATGCTACACCCGCCCTCATCAGTTATGAGATTGTACATCCCGCGTAAATGTGGAGGCCGCGGCTTCTTAAATGCCAAAGACCTCCACAACCGCGAGGTGTACAATCTTAGAAACTATTTTCTTAACAATGAGTGCGGGATGCATCGAGATGTGGTGGCAGTAGACCGGAACCTCACGCCGCTCTCCTTGGCAAAAGAGAACTGCCGCAGACCTGTGGTGCTAAGCACCGCAGGTATGGAAGAGCAAGGAGCTACACGGGCGGTTCTACAGGGCCCTCACGGGACTTGACGTAGATCTGCTCGCGTCGGCGAACTGGCTACGATTCGGGGACCTCTTCGGAGAAACCGAGGGGTTTGCCTGTGCAATTGCTGACGAGGTTATCATGACGAATAACTACCGGAAATATATCCTGAAGGACGGTACGGTCGACATTTGTCGGGCATGCCGCCGTCCCGGTGAGTCACTCAGGCATATTATTTCCGGTTGTTCTCAAATTGCTAACACCAAGTACTTGCACAGACATATCCTCGTAGCCAGTATTATACACCAGCAGCTTGCTCTTCAATACGGCCTGAAATCCCGACGTTTCGAACACTTTACAGGGTTCGTGGACCCACGCCCGCAGACCACGAACCCGGTAAAGTGTTTGAAACGTCGGAATGAAGTTTATCCGTTTTCATAGTTTTATTTCATGTGTAATCCTCGCGGTAACCGAAGAAAATATTATGTTCGTAATTAAGTTTCAAAGAATAAGTATTTTGTATTTGAAATACATTATCTTAGTCCCTGTATTTTGTATTTTGTATTTCAAATACACGTCACCAAAGTATTTAGTATTTGGTATTTGAAATACACGTCAACAAAGTATTTAGTATTTTGTATTTGAAATACAATAAGCCAGTATTTTGCCCAACCCTGCGCCGAATATATGCAACGCCGAGTTTTCTTCAACGCCGAGTTTTCTTCAACGTCGAGTTTTCTTCAACGTCGAGTTTCTGCAACGCCGAGTTTCTGCAACGCAGAATATTTACAACGCTGATACGTTACTGCTAACAGGGCAGATACTGTCATGCATAAAGGGTAACAAGTAGCCCAAAGGTACTGTTACGCCAAGCTAGCTAACAATAGCTAACGCCGAATATATGCAACGTCACCGAGTTTTCTTCAACGTCGAGTTTCTAACAACGTCGACGCCAAGCTAGCTAACAATAGCTGATGCTGAATTTCTACAACGCAAGGCCGAGTTTCTGCAACGCAGAGTTTTCTGCAACGCTGATACGTTACTGCCAAACCGGGCAGATAATGTCATGCTACTCATGTTTTAAGACTAAACCAGTAACCATACAAAGATACTGTTACACCAAGCTAGCTAACAATAGCTGACGCTGAATTTCTACAACGCAGTTTTCTACAACGCAAGGCCCAGTTTCGGCAACGCAGAGTTTCTGCAACACTGATGCGTTACTGCCAAATCGGGCAGATACTGTCCGAATATGTAGCTACCGCTGAATTTCAGCAAGGTCCAGTTTCTACAACGCTGATGAAATGAAATGAAAAATGTCTATTTGATGCTAAAAATAGAAACAAAAGGAAAACTTAATCGTATGCGTAGTGCCAAATGGGGCTGTTACTGTCACGTTTAAAGGGTAACCATACAAAGGTACTGTTACGCCAAACTAGCTAACAATTTAGCTATTTACGCCTGTATCTCCAATTTTGGGATCATCACACGAGCACCATCAGCACAGCCCAGCCCCGATTCTGTACGCACGACATCTTCTCAACCTGGCACGTCAACCGGTCATCGGCACCAGAATGTACCCACTGAATGCACACCGTTCTCGCTCGAGGAAATAAAATTGGACGAGGAAATCGTCAATTGACTGGACAAACTAGCTGAAGGTCATATATGGCCAATTGCCACCTTCTAGTCATACCCCTTCTAAAACCTATAAGCGACGCATGTCGTGTTCTATGCGATTCTCATTTTACACAGACAAAAACGAGAAGGAATTTTGGCATTTCTGCAATAAATGCAAATTTAACGGATAAGTTACTGTAAATAATGCAGAGCGAGACAAATTTTTGTTCTAAAGCTAAAGCGTAGACCGTTAATACATTTAAAAGAAAGATACACATTAACTGTATAATTTATTTAATAAAGAAAATTTCATCATGAAGAATAGACACCGCCGTCAGAGAGGTCATGTAAACTACAACACTCTGCATCGGAACACGACATATCCCTCGCCGGATGCAGGGCGCCATCGTGCCGCAGCGCTGCCCGCGCCGGCGCCGTCGCCCGCCGCCAGCTACAGCACCTGCTACCGCAGGGGCCGCGAGCGCGTGCGCACGCCTCGCATATACGAGCAGAAACAATAACACACGAGGTACAATACACTGGACGTCTGCTGCACTCCTCTCGCTCCTGGTCAGAAATCAGGGTCCTGGTCAACTAGTGATCCCGTTATTTTATCATGGAGGGTCAAGAGATATCTATTTTATCATTATCACCTCCTATTTCTACCTAATAATCTAAATATGAACAAGAAAAACTTGATTAAAAAATGTCTATTAATAAACTGTTAACAATTTCATTGCGGACGAGTGCTACGCGTTACGCTCATAGCCGATCCCGTGATTTTTTCCGCTTTTTAGCAAAAATTTACCTCCCACAGAGAACTCCCCTCGAGAGTTCCCCGCGCTCAAAGTGTTAAATCAACGCCATCACACCAACAAATTCCTTGCTGGATCTTCTGTTACACGTATTTAATACTTACTAAAATATGCTAACAGATGACGTGACATTGTACCCTTACTGTTAATAATATTGATATATTAAATTTAAAATGTATGAATACATTTGTAAAAACCACCACATTTTCAAATGGAAGATTACCACACAGCTTCAAAATTAATAAAAAATAATTGTTACATGTGTCTCCAATAGACTTATAAGATGCGTATTATTTAATACCCATTTACGAACCACACGGAAAATATTATCTCCAATTTATGTTGGATATTTTATATGAATTTAATTGTTTAGCGATGGTTTAATCATGATCACCGTACATATTTACAAGGATTCTAAAACTAGTTTATAAATACCTTGGATGCAAAGAGTTATTTATATCTTGTTATTTATATTCAATTCGAAACATATTATATGCAATAAGACTACCGTCCCGTCGTCAGAAGTTAATAAAGTATAAATTACGGAATATCGCAAAATTAATTAGTCATCGTACCTCTGCAAATGTGGTGGACATAACTAAAATTTAATCCCTTCAGGTTAAAATCAGATTCAAGCAATAATAATTATTTTCTAATGCTTCCACTACTGGCTGGGGAGCTTTCAACGTTGGTAAAGAAGCACACTGTTATTGGAAAGATACGGAACTAAGATGTCACATTAATAATTTGAAATTAAAAGTAGCGTTTTTGGCTTAAAAATGTTTTTGCCCACAATATATACAATTGTGAAATTATGTTTTTTGCTTCATACATAAACACTAAGAAAAATATACACGCTGATCAATTATCTCGTAGATAATTTAGCGACTGGATGGGAGTTAGGAAATTATGCCTATAAACAAATAAAACAAATACTTGTTGAACCGGAAGTAGATTTATTTGCAAGCCGATTAAAAACAATATTGCCTCAAATACGCTTTTACAATAAAAATATAATAATAAAGTAACGCTTTTCCAGCAGAAACTTAAAACTTTTTATGCATTTCCTTCATTCGCTTTAATTAACAGACTTCATTTTAAAAATGCATTGGCCAACACAACCCTGGCTTCCATTCTTTGAAAAGTTATTGGTTTCAGAATCCATACAACTCCATCCAAATATTTGATTCAAATATGGAACTATTAATAATTATAGATATGCGCTGTCATTATTGGAAAAAACACATTCTAGCGAGATGCTAAATTTTTTGACACGTAAATGGCCTAATGAAGATCTAGAAACACTTATTTTATTGGCCCTGGCTACCGCACACTGCGTACAAATCTTTATATTGATCCGAACACAAAATATTGACACACACACAGAAGTACAACTACTTCCGAAATTTATAATAAAAATTCTCGGCGGAATTGTACACAACCGATATTAACTTCCATTTTTTGACGAGAAACCAGAACTTTGTCATCTCAATGTATACAGACGTACTAAAATAATAACTAATTCACTTTGCGGTTTCAACATAGACACTTTATTTATCAGTTACAAAAAAAAAAAAAAAAACATATGCCAAAGACTCATCGCAAATATTGAGTCGCTGGATTTCACAATAGTGGTATCAACACATATTATGTTCACTGCACAGTATAGCACTAGGCAGTCTGCCACTTCTATGTTGGTATAGCCAACAAGTTCGTTGTCAGTGTAGACATCATACGCAAAATTGCCAGTTGAAGCGATTTTTTCTTTTATTTTTGCCTAGTTTCATAATAATGAAATCGTAGATGATTGCTATCAATTTGCTAAGATATTTGTCGTCATCGTCAAAAAACCTGTAAAATAAAAATAATTCATAAATTTTATAATAACCATGATTAGCATAATGTTAAATACCTAAATCAAAATAAGAATTAAAACTCTTTAGTTTATTTTAAACTTACCTAATAAAAGATTTGCTGTTCTGAGAGTACCTTTACTGTTTATTTTACGTTTCGTCTCTGCGTTTGAGATTTATTTCACATTTGTGCTCTGAACATCCTACAATATGTAAACCTTAAATCGCAAAGAATGAAGTTGTGAAATATAATTGATGATCAAACGAACTTACCAAGTGAAGTTCGATCACAATTATGTGAGCAACTTCATTCGACGCGATTTATAACAACCCACCCTCAATATTAAAGGACAGTTTTGTCTAACGTCACCCTACCCACTTATAACAAAAAGTGAAATAAATTCTCAACATTAATACTGTAAACAAAATGATTCGAACGAGGCAGTCAGTGAGCCGACTATGAAACCCCGATAGAGGGGGTGAAAGATAGTGGGAATGTTTTTAGTGTTGCTAACATAAAAAAAAAAAAAAACCTTTAAACACCGTGCAAGGCTGATGCGTGGGGCGCTACTACAATATGTAAACCTTAAATCGCGTCGAATGAAGTTGCTCACATAATTGTGATCGAACTTCACTTGGTAAGTTCGTTTGATCATCAAATATAGCACTTCAAAGTTGCAATACATAATCAATGTATTTAACCATCGTTAAATTGTCGTTAACGATCGTTAGATGTCTTGGTACAAGGTGGTTTCTTGGTACCGAGGCGAAGTTTCATAATCTACTCAATCGAAACTAGTTCTTAAGCCCAGGCATAAAGAACAACTAATCGCGTGAGAACACGTTTATTTTGACAAGTTTGTTTTAAAATTCTCCAAAAAGATGCCCTAGCAACAAAGAGGTTTTTACTTTATCATCGGAAGTTTACAATGACACCTCGAAAAAGACAGCGAACCTAGCACATCTTGGGTTTTATAATTAAGCAAAAACGAGACTTATTTCAACACTAGGTCCTAGAGTAGATATTTCTTTATAAGCTAGGAACGGTCCTGGCGAGAAGTTTACTGCTGCTAGGGTGTCCTTGTCTAACGTCTTGTCGGATACCTAAAACAATCTTTTAGACTAGAAGAAATAGTAGAAAACTTTTTAATCATTACAATCGAAAAGAGGTGGGTATCTGCCAGCTGCTGTCTAACACAAGATTTGCTAAGCCGCACATGGCATATTTATAGCAGTCCCTTTGCTTTACCTAAGACAGGACAGTTAAGGTAAAACAGGACAGGTAACCATAAAAACATCAGTTTCCGGTAAAACCGTGATCGGTCATTGGTTAATCAAGCTTTGTTATGAAGTAGCCATAGCGACGTCAGCATCCGTGTAACTCGCGGGATCGGTCATTGGCCACCCGAGTTTTGTTATAATGTAACCATAGCAACGTCCGCATCGTTGTTGAACATAGTTCGGCAAAAGTCGTTGATAACGAATCAAGCTTTGTTGTAATGTAACCACAGCAACATCAGTATCCGTGGAATTCGCGGACTCGGCCATTGGCTAACTGAGTTTTGTTATTATTTAACCATAGTAACGTCTACGTCATTGGTGAACAGATTTCGGCAAAAGTCGTTAATAACGAATCGATCCCGATCAGTACTGTGTACCGACTAATTTACGAACTGTAACAAGGGACTCAACAATCCCGGTTCGCGACTGTACCTTCTGTTTGACAATGACAACATCACTCGGCCTGTCCTTTTCTTTTTCGTCTCTTTTTAATCAATATAGTCCAATAGGGACGGGTAGCCACGAGAAAGCCGAGTGTTTCAGTCACACACAAGATATGCTAAGCCCCCGGATACTTACACATTCGTTTTATAAGCCATTTGTCCCGTGTTTTGTTTGGCCATGGTCATTTCAATAGAAAGGGACACAATTCTGACAGGAGTCATCTCACGAAGACCGTTTTTGTTTTACTCTTTAGTGCACAATTTAGTAGTGGTATCTTTGCATTCGAAGCCATAGACCATGCAGTTGTAAATGCGAACTTTTTTATGTGAAGTCACTTTCTCTACTATTACAACATAATGACAATTTACGTCAAGTTGTTATATCAAAACATTACCAAAAATAATAAAATAAATTATAAAATTGCGAATTGCGATGCACACGAAGCACATAATTAATAAGAAAAGTAAGCCAATCATTGTGTAAACGACTTGTCAACGAATATTATCTGAGTTGATAATAGAACCAAGCACTATTGTTGTCATCTCAAAGCAACGTATACCAAATGCAGTTCTGACTGTGACCTGTAGGTTTTCACTTCCAACCAGATTAACAGTGAAATTTTTACTTAGTTTCGACAAGATCCTGTTCTCAGTACGTGTTATGTCGTGTCAGAGTGGAGTCAAATAAAGAAGCAGATCATATCGTCGACATCATTGTAGTCGTGCATATGTCTACAAATTCAATTAATGTAAGTGCAAGTTGAGTGGTTAAGAGTTCACCCGGTGAGTGCACTATTTTTGTTGTAACCGTTTACTTAATAAATTGTTTTGAAGTCACTTTATGACGTTTTACTAATTTAGTTATTTCGTCAGTTCACACCTGATAATTGAGATTGTGATCTGTTACGTAATGTTGAAAAAAGTGACAAAGTAATCAATAAGTAGATAGGTATGTTTAATAAGCAATACTGATTCATCTAGATTCAATAATACGCGAAACCGATAGTACCTAAATGTCAATGTCAAATGTTCGACTGGACACATAATGTCTGCAGTACATTGCTGGGTCGATTAACTTTGTTAGAAAAATATAGAAAAATTATTTTTGTTTTTAATTAATTAAAACCATTTGGAGTTAATTACTGATTAGTTAAAGGGTCTGTTTTCATTTATTGCTCTATTACAGGCCACACCCTGTATACATTTTTGAATAATTGTAACACCTCATTTTGCGTCGGGAATTAAATACAGGCCCCTAATAGGTTACAAGTTGAATAGGTGCCTACATTTTTAATCGTCAGTTCAAAAACTGCTTAATACCTATTTATTTTACTACTAATTTTTATTTAAGACGTTTCTACTTCCTTCCTACGAAATTCCTTCTGTAATTTGACGCACCGTCCTGTCTACATAGTACCCCACCTACGTTTATCCGCTGCCCTGCGGCCGGCCGCGCATTTATGACGTCAGCGCCGCTCCGATTTATTTTAACAATAACCATTTCGAAAATTGTAGGAAATGCTTAGAGTATACATAGGGGATTTTTTTGGTATTGTGCCACAACTAATTATTGACAAGAGGTACATTAAAAAAATAAAATGTAGAATTAATGCGCCTGCACGTAAATCAGTTAAAACTGTAAATAAAATAGTTAGCATTGAGTCACTGACGTAATTTTGTTTAATTTCTGTTTGATTGTTATGAATTTTAAAAATAATTTTTTTTTTCTTTCTATATCTACGATTATTCAGTGGTGACTTTTTAAAATATTGTCTTAAATATTCAGTTAGGCCCCTCGGATAATAAATCCCTACTGTAGGATTTATTGTTTCTTTTTATTAAACAATTAAATGTTAATATTGATTTTATGAAAAAACCTCCACACATTTATCAGGGATAATTAGATTCATATATTCACAAAACGATGTTTTATCATATTCCTGAAATAAATATACTGTAGGATTTAATGTAATTTTCTCGAACAAGTTAAAGTTTAGCTTCCGGACTAATAGACATATTGTGGTAACCGGAGATAGCTTATATTTATGATTTAGACTTTCATAGATTAGATAACTGTAATCTAAAGTAAGTAAGGCCGTGTGGTGACGGCAGTAAGAATACATTTGTCACCACCCCAGCTCCTCCTGCAGGTGTTGTTAGTCGACTAATGGATTGAAGTGTCACTGACCATTATTTGATAAAAAATTGATGATGGGCTGCAGCGTCATCATAGTGGACACATTACTGCAATCGCCAATTTGGTTGCCCAGCGTGGTGATTATGGGCATTTACCTCCTTATGCGTCTATACGCATAGTTAATAGGAGAGGCCTACGTCCAGCAGTGGACTATTATAGGCTGATGTTGATGATGATGATGATGAATCTAAAGTGCCTATAAATTGAATAAACATTTATTTAGTTTGTTTGTAGTGTTTCATGACTGCTTTAATTATTTACACAAGTTATAATAAGTAAGCAATATCGTCGAAACTGCTTGTTTCTACACCGAACAGAAATAAATACATATTTATTAGCAAGCTTAAGCGCAAACTAGTGCAAGTCAATAACTATTTGTAGTCCAAACCAGTTCTGTTCACAAAAACTATTATAAATAATAATATCTAGTATAACCAACCTCCTGAATTTGTAGCATCTGTGAATTATCGAATTGCATAATAGTGTGGTAGTTAGGAAGTGGGTTTGCAGGTTTTTGGTAGGTCCTATAATGTAACAATTACGGACCTACCAAAAACCAATTATGTGTGTATGGGCTCCATATAATAATTTCATTATTTATCCCTATTTTTCAGTCGCAGCATTAAGGTGCATTCAGACCAAGCGAACATTCGCTATTCTAACCTCCCGCTCTACGAAATTCGATCGTTACACAAAACGTGATTGATTGGTTTCGTAGAGCGGGGGCTAGAACAGGGAGTGCTCTTTTGGTCTGAATGCACCTTTACAGGATGACTGCAGACAGATTAATTTCCTTCCATAATATAAAGCCGAAATTAAGGTGTTGGACTATGCTAATGCCCAGTCATTGATATCCCGCTATCATCTCTATCATTACGGACATAAGGTACAAGATGACATGTCCAAAATCAATTATGAGTATTTGGACGTTAACTTTAAAGCGTATACTCGAAATTCGACTTAAAATTACTGCGATAAGAACTTATTTCAGTTTGCGGTTGCAAGAGAGATATGAACCTTTAAAAATGATATGTAACTGGCCAGTGGAAAGCCGAAATTTGACTCATAAATAACCGATCTGGAACAGATGTATCGAATCGTTTGAATTCGAGATTTCGCAAAACCAATTTCAAAAATTTCCATGATAAAAAGTAATGAATGCGTACTGTTTGTTTCATTTTATTGCAAACAATGAAAGAATTAAAGTAAGAACATGGAATATATGCTTGTATTCCTAATTTTATTTTATTGCTTAACCTTTAAACGCTTTCCTTTTTAACCGACTTCAAAAAGGAGGAGGTTAACAATTCGTCGAAATCTTTTTTTTTTTTTATGTATGTTCCCCGATTACTCGAAGACGCGTGGACCGATTTCAAATATTCTTTTTTTGTTTGAAAGGGTATACCTTCTAATTGGTCCCATTGTCACCGAATCCAGATCTGATGATGGGATCCTGGAGAAATCGAGGGAACTCTTCAAATATTGTAGGCACACATGACATTTTTCATTTATTTTCGAAGACTAATCAAGTATTTGCATCTAGTCATGAACATCTTAAGTTGGTGATCTGATGATGGAAGGTACAACTCTTTAGCAATTAGGAGTTGGGGGATAATTCTTTAAGTATAACATATTTCGTGTATTTTGGAAGCTATTTGAGTATTTGCCTTTAGGTGGTCATCCTTTCATGTTGGTGAGCTGATGATGTAAGGTACAACTCCTTGGAGATTAGGAGTTGGGGGATAATTCTTTAAATATAACATATTTCATATATTTTGGAGGCTATTCGAGTATTTGCCTTTAGGTCGTCATAGTCTCATGTTGGTGATCTGATGAGGAAAGGAATAACTCCTTAACGATTAGGGGTTGGAGGATCATTCTTTGTATATATAACAAATGTCATACATTTTCGAGATCTATTCAAGTGTTTGCTTAGTAGTTATGACATGTCGGTTAGCGGTTAGTGATTCTTTAAATAATATTGGCATGCTAAGTCTGTTACCTTTGAAATTGTTTTTGTATTCATATAAGTTCGCCAGTTCAGGTTTTATGGCCTACTACAGTGCAGTACATTCTAATTATAAGTATTTAGAGCATACTGAATAACGATTTTATATTTATACTACTAAAAAGCAAAAAATAAAATATTTTAAAAATAAAAATAAAACCGCCTTCAAAAATTCGCCCGAACTAAAAAGTTAAAAATAATTTTGGTTCCTACTTCTTAGGATTTCCTACCCAAACCTTTAAACCTTTTACCCTATTCATTGAAATAAAACATTATGGCTAGGTACCCTACAGATTTCTTAGAAGTCGGTGCCAAGCCAAATATGTTCACTTTGCGAGTACTTATATGTATTTGATAGAGCTTTGTAATATACTGTCACTCCGGTTATGCTTTCATGAAAATGACTGAGGCAGACCATTCTGTTGATAAAAGCGTAATCGGAGTGACAGTAAGTTACAAAGCTCTATCTAATATATACCTATGAACGTATTCGGCTTGGCACCGACTTCTAAGAAATCTGTAGGGTACCTAGCCATAATGTTTTATTTCAATGAATAGGGTAAAAGGTTTAAAGGTTTGGGTAGGAAATCCTAAGAAGTAGGAACCAAAATTATTTTTAACTTTTTAGTTCGGGCGAATTTTTGAAGGCGGTTTTATTTTTATTTTTAAAATATTTTTAGAATCAAAACATGCCAATAATATCTCTGCTCTACTAATGACCAACGAAACTAAACCTTATTTGTCAACAAGACAGAAGACTTTGAGAGCATTCTCGACGACCACTTTATAGTCCGTGGGCTAGTCGGTCTGAAATTAGAAAACAGTATAATTTGGGGGTACCAAGTGTCCTTTTTACAGTAGTTAGACATATTCATAAGGATGTTAAAAAAGTATGATAGACATCTCAAAGTGGTAGCTAATAGGCTTACGGGCTATTTCAATATTTCCGTTGTATGACAGGTATGGTTAAAATTAGGAGGTACAAATTTTCCTTTTCACGGCTGTTAGGTAAGCTTATAAAAACGTCAAAAATGCAAGATTGGCATTTATAAGTGCTACCTAACAAAAATGGGGGCCAATTAAAGATGGTGGATCTCAAGTTTTACAAAATCAAGTATATCTCTAGAACTATTAAATATATCTAATTAATCTCTTGAACAAAATTAAAGGCATACATGTAAGCTTCATATTTTGCATATATACCATATTGCTAAAACCAACCAATAATTAATTATGACCAAATTTATGAAAATTTCGTGATTTAGATTTTTTTTGTGTCGTGTTTTTACATAGTAGTCATGACGCTAGAAAAATTAAATATTTTTTTAAAGATAGTGTATTTAATAAGCTTTAATTTGATGTATATAACTTGTTGGCGGTATTAAAAAAAAGACCCATAAAAAATATTTTAATGAATTGTAGTTATAATCCACCGTATACTTAGTGATTTAAGAGGCAATTTCTTTTATATTTTTCAATCTTGGTTATTTGAAATAAGCACTATTATTGACGAGTGGCACTTCCATCGCCTCTTAAATCACTAAGTATACGGTGGATTATGACTACAATTCATTTAAATATTTTTTATGGGTCTTTTTTTTAATACCGCCAACAAGTTATATACATCAAATTAAAGCTTATTAAATACACTATCTTTAAAAAAATATTTAATTTTTCTAGCGTCATGACTACTATGTAAAAACACGACACAAAAAAAATCTAAATCACGAAATTTTCATAAATTTGGTCATAATTAATTATTGGTTGATTTTAGCAAAATATGAAGCTTACAGATATACCTTTAATTTTGTTCAAGAGAGTAATTAGATATATTTAATAGTTCTCGAGATATACTTGATTTTGTAAAACTTGAGATCCACCATCTTTGATTGGCCCCCATTTTTGTTAGGTAGCACTTATAAATGGCAATCTTGCATTTTTGACGTTTTTATAAGCTTACCTAACAGCCGTGAAAAGGAAAATTTGTACCTCCTAATTTTAACCATACCTGTCATACAACGGAAATATTGAAATAGCCCGTATGCCTATTAGCTACCACTTAGAGATGTCTATCATACTTTTTCAAAATCCTTATGAATATGTCTAACTACTGTAAAAAGGACACTTGGTACCCCCAAATTATACCGTTTTCTAATTTCAGGCCGACTAGCCCACGGACTATTAGTGGCTACTGGCGTGGTAGGCATGATAATGGATAACACATGGCCGTGTGTTATCCATTAACTTTAGTGTGACTTGGCGTTGAAAGGATAAAATAGTTTTCTAAGGGTTTATTTTTGTCCAGTCTGTCTACTTTTCTAAGACCAAATATTAGTACGGCGAACGTGGGTGTAAACAATTTTACATGCTATACAAATAGTCAATTTCGTGAAACTGTTCTCCCTAAGCCCGAGATACGGGTCACAGCTGCTACTCCTTCCACCAGTCCTTACGCTTTGAAGGTCTAAAGAATCTAGAATACTTTCGGGTTCCATTGGCCCTGTCTTTCAGACTCAATGGTGCAGGGAGTGAGATTTTTAGTGCGTCGTGGGTTGAGGTCACATCAGCCTACAAAGGAAGTCCTACATAACAATCGAGGTCCGTCATCCCACGCGGCTAGTAGGTATGCGGAATACATTTTTGCTCCTTTAAAATAAGACCGGGCGGCTGATGTTCCTAGAACTTTTAAATATTAAAATTTATCGTTTATCGTCTCGGTGCTAGATGATGGAGACCTAATAGGCTCTCCAAAACATGTCACGCGTATTGATAAATTCAGGTGAGTTTAACTGTTAGTAACGAACAAACTAAAAATAAAATATTCATATCTGTTTTTTACCCTTTCGCTTCCGCTGATTTAGAACAGGACTTGACCTGTCACATTACATCCCTTTCTCGCTCTTAATAGTTTGCCGATAAAAATTATCTTTTTCACTGATACGTTCGTACATTGGCGACCCCTTTAACGACGGAAAATGCGATCTCTGGTTATTTTTACGATCTTTTTTATAACAGGAAGGGACCGTCGTTTAGTATTTGCTTACTTAACGTATCATTTATTTAAGTCATGATGAAGTCATGCATTTTAATAATTTTAGATAAGATTTTTATATACAAAGAATAAAAAAATATGTTGAATTCATCACTACATCTATAATCGTAATAAATCATTATGGATTTTATTACTGCAGATACTGCTACTTACGTTACAGAATTGCGCGGCTAACACGGTGAAGTGGCTTGAATAGAATAAATCACAAAAAGCACAAACACAATAAAACGTATTCCACACTTACTTAAAATTATCCCAACTTTTAAAACCCGCTTAGTACCTAGTGTAAGCATTGCAAAGCAACCTGACTAACTGTCACGAAATTATGTCAAATGAACTGTCTGAAAGCCAAGGACAATATCTTTTTTCTAGAAACTTACGCTTACTAACCAAATATGCGAAAAGGATTTATGTGTGTAGTTTTTTAGACTTAGAAAATAACCTAACGAGGCATGTTGTATTTTTATTAGTAAACATCTAGGTATCGAAAATAAGTTAGTAAAAGAGTTTTTAGACATAAAAAAACAAGAAACAGTAAAAAATCTTTAATAATGTCTTAACGCATATAGATTACGATTGTTAAGAAATATAAAGTATTTGTATTTCAAAACGTGTTTTAACAAATATACGTATATTATCATTTAGTATACCTACTTTTATATTATAAGGAACCTTGTTTTGTGAGGACGCTTATTCATACAATACCAGCGTATCTAGATACTTCAATGTAAATTAACATGCTACCTAAGTTTAGGTTCATGGGGCGTGGGGCCCCAGCGCACGCAAATTGCTTGCTGAGATCGCGAAACGTCTGGTTGACGTAACTAAAGACCGAAGAGATGGCGTCCTCGGTAAAATGCCACAAGGGTCAATCTTAGATATAGCTTAGGTTAAGTAGATTAGTTAGATTTAATCTATGTTTATGCATTTTAGAGTTTTGAAAATAAATATGTTAAAAAAAAACTGATTAATTGTACAATATTTTAATTACACATTAGATTAAGTTTTTTTAAGTAGTAACTCGTAATAAAAATATATATTTCATGAAAAAAAACTTCATTTAATGTGTAACTAACTTACCCTAATTTATCTCTAAACGGCCATTTTTTTCTTAAATTTGCTCTAATTAAATATTTATTTTAAAAAATATATGAAAATGAAAAAATGCTCGACCTTATTCTTTAAACGACTCATTTTACAAGACATATATTATATAATGAAAAAGTGAACACAAGTTACCTCTAAAATCAAAAAACCGAAACAACTTCTAGATTGTGGTATATTATTATACCATTCGTCAGTTGAAAGTAAAAAAAATGTAAACAGACCTGCAAACTTGCATTATTTCATAATCACGCACTTCCAGAACACAGTCTTGGTTTTATCACCAACTTAAAACCTTAAACCTGAAGTTCACATACATTTTTTGTTAAGATTATTGACATTTATTATTATTGACATAAAAATAAATTTGCGAACGTGTTTGGGGATCAAAGACGTCTATGCTATGGAAATTCAGCTATATTTGTTTACCTTTTTTTACTTCCAACTGAAGAATTGTATAAAATAACTAAGAACAAAAATAGAGAAATACTTACTCCACATATACCGTTAGAATTGAAAGTGTCTTCCGTTTTATGCCAAAATGTTGGCAGGACTTTTTTTAGTTACTTCAATATAGTATCAGAAAGCAAATTCATAAAAAAACTATACCGGACTCTTAATTTATAAATTATTTATGAATAAAGTGACAACATCGTCACCAGTTAAATAAATTAAAATTGTGATTATGTTTAATTGGGTGCATTGTTCAGTTATACTACTTGTACTAGTTGGTAACATTCATTTCGTATCATTATTACGAACAGTTCTCAATGTACAGTCGGGTTCAAAATTGCATGGACACTGTATGAATGAATTCATTCATAAATCGTTCATGGAATTCTGAACGCCCTTGTACCTACTCAAATTTTAAGAAAGATTTTATTTGATTGCTACAAAGTCGTTACGATCGAAATTAACTAAACATTAAGCCACGTTTTCACTTACTGTTCTGAGCGAGCATTCGTTCGTTCTTGGTCAGATGAAAACAGGATTTCACATAGCAAAATGTTCGTACGTCAGCCCACGAACACGTGAATGCTCGCTCAGAACACTAAGTGAAAACGGGGCTTTACAAATGAAACTATGTAAATTTAATCGCTTTGACATATTTTAGTCCTTTACCCCTTCAAATAGTAAATCCTTCTTTAGTTTGCATGGGGTTGAATACAAGTCAATATTAATCCGTTGGGTATCGGGACGGTATAATTAAAGTTGGGTACGGGCTGTTGCAATCCACCTGGGGCTCGGGATACTACGTATTTAGTTACATCAACGTCATATTTGGAAAACTAATAGGATATTTAATCCCTACAGATATTTGAAACCTGCAAGTAGGTATATACTAGATGTTTAAATAATGTTTTTTGTTAAACAAATGGAAACAGATTTACACATTCATTAGCGTTTGGCTGTTCACTCGGCACCTGGGTTAAAACCATTAATTTGTTTTTTTTTTTTTTAATTAGAATAAAGAGATTTCATTGCAATACTACGGCATGTACAAGATGGATTCGTTATTAGGAAAAACATAGGAATACGTAAAAAACACTAAATATAGCAAAATGTTAAAAATAAGTAACTACTAGTATTTTTTTGTGACGAAAGTAGACAACTGAGCTCTCAGTCCACCTGATGGAAAGCGGGAATTGAGGCCCATTGACATAGTGACCAAAAAATCGCTTATGCGCTGCATACCCTGAAGACTATTTCCCGCTATCTTACCCCCAAACCGGAACACAGTAAGTATGTACTAACTATTTAGCGGCAGGTTAACGGGTAAGACGGTAGACGGTGGTAGCAGTGATGTGCCGCGGGAATATGCCCGGGAATGGGAATATTCCCAACGGGAATATTCCCGGGAATATTTCCATGTTTCCGGGAATATTCCCCTGACAAGGGAATATTGAAATATTGTTTCCTGTTTAAAATCTTAATAGAATTTAAATGTAATTCAAAGTAAACGGTAGAAACGAGGTTTACCAAAAACTGCATAATTAGGGTTCTGTAGTTTATTTCCTATCTAATTGAATTTTATACAGGGTGTTCGTTTCGATTTGCGATAAATTAGACAGGTTACTTGGGCCATTAATAGAAGTTGTCTGGTAATTCTGGTATATCGGCTTTTGTAAAATTCGATATTTTTTTTTTGTTTTCATACATAATAAATGAAATGGTAAGTGTGAGAGAACCTAAATAAAAAAAAAGTTAATCTTAGGTGACTGACGGCACATGTCAAAATAAGTAACATTAGAATGTAGTAAAGGTTGCAATACACATGTTCAGTGAGTAAACTTATTTTTTTAATAACTCAATAACGGTAAGAGTTAAAACACTAGTATCTTAGAGAAATTAATTATATTTGACCTAAATAAGCTTCCCTTAAAGTTATAGCATATGAAGAAAAACACGCTGTATTTACTTGAGATATTTTTAATCATTAAGTGTTTGTTTTCTTTTAAATTCCATTTTTTACAGAACGCATGTTCTTAATTAAGTAATAAAATATAACATAAGTATGTTTTTTCTCTCATTTTTTCAATAATATTAGACGTTTCATTTGCTTTTAAAAGTAATAGCATGACGACCACGTGGTGCACTACAGATGTTAGTGTATAAAGTCTTTCTTACCTTTGTAATTTGTATTTTTTCGAAAACGCCCGAGTGCGTCATACTATGCTATCTCACTCATGCATGTGGATCAGTGTACATAGGTAAGCATGACACGATCGGGCGTTTCCGTAAAAATACGAAGATAGATAAGGCATTATTCACTATATCTGCAATTCTGCAGTCTTCTTATGGATCTAGTGCAGTGAATACGTTCGTATGTGAGCTTAAATCATGAAGCCAAAGAGCAAAGTTTTTGAACATTTCAGCGCGCGAACTGTAACAATAAAGTATTATTGTTGCAATTATTGCAATGCTGTGTATTCGTACAAAAATGCCACAAGATTCGCCTACCACTTAGCTAAATGCTCTAAAACACCATGTGAAGTGAAGTGCAGTGTTTTTTTAAAGAACATAGAAAAAACAAATCAAATAGTGGCTCAAGTGAAACGAATGATGTACCCGGTTGTTCGACGTTGCCACTCGCCACCTACTCAATATCGAGAGCCGAGCCAAAATGTAATCACAGCATAATACCAAATACATCGATGAGCAGTATGAGCACGGAATAAATTGAACTGTGATGATTAGTTAATATTGCTTCCTATAATTTTTACGATTTTTTACTTTATGTGCATGCCACGATTTTTTCCTTTATTTGGTATTTTATCTTTTTTTTTTACAAGTATAAATTTAATTGTACTTAAAATTAAACCTGTAATAATTTGTAACGTTTTTGCGTAATAAAGATATACTCTCTTAAAATGTGTATTATTTTAACCAAGGGAATATTCCCAGTAACATTGGGAATATGCCCGGGAACAATGGGAATATGCCCGGGCGTATTGGGAATTTACTATACTATGTAGGTTACTCCGTTTATTATCCAATTACACGGTTTAAGATTTACATTTTAGCGTAATTCCGAAAAATGAAGTTTGTATAAATACACAATTTCAATATTCCCCTATATTCCCTTTGGGTAGGCATATTCCCGGAACGTTTCCGGGCATATTCCCTCGTAGGGAATATTCCCGGGAACGGCACATCACTATGGTAGCTATCCGGGCGGACCCTGCACGAGCACTTTAGTTGTATACGTATATGTACCTAGCAAGCAAAAAAAGTTGTGGTACGTGGTGTGGGTGGCTACGTAGTACGCGAAAAACTGCGAAATTTACGGTCATTTTTTAGTTTCTGATTTACATTTAAAAAATCTTACGTTTTTTGTCATCATATACTTTTATTATG